>CM031235.1:146006031-146151031 GCA_018340775.1 Taxus wallichiana var. yunnanensis | reverse complement strand
TTTTCTAATGCTTCTTCCCATATCACTATCAATGAATAAAGCTTATAGCCTTTTGGTCTCTTCAAATCTATCCAGGAAAAGTGCGCCCCCTTTCGCTCGCCCTCTATGTTTTGGCGATTGAAGGATTTGGCTACTTCCTTGTCCAAGCCCAATCTTAAGGACTCATCGGAGGTATTTCTTTTCCCTCTGGTGATGGCGCTCAATTTCTCAATGGTCACTTTGTTGATGAATCCTTTATCAATCTCATTGAAGAGGAGCGCAACATTACACATGCCGCGTGCGGTGCTTGGAAGTTCTTTGTTTCACCTCGGGCTCTTCTATTGATGGCATAAAATACAATGTTATAGACAATCGTTTCTTCCAGAGCCTACAACGTTGACAACCTATGATTGGAAGCGGCTTAATCACAAAGAAATGTTCAAATTTGTAGGCATTCCTATCACCGTCCAAGCCTCCCCCCTTTGAATTATGGTAGTATATCATTGATGTGTGGCACTGAAAAATAGATTACTAGATAACCAAGCCTATCTCTTTGGTTGGAAAATTCTAGATTTTCTATAAAGTTCTAGAAGCCACGCATGTGTACTACTCTTCCTATTGGGTCCCCTCTAAGAAGTGTAGACACCCAACACGGAGAGTCAAACGATTGAGGCTAAGATTGTGTTTTGGGTGATTTTGACGGCATGGATGCCCCTTATCACGAAGAGTCAAATGGTTGGGGCCGAATCGTGCCCCCGAGTGATTTTGATGGCGTGGATGCCCCTTACCACAGAGAGTCAAACAGTTGAGGCCAGAATCATATCACAGGTGATTTTGACGGTGTGGATACCCCTTACTCGTAGTTGTTTCGCTGAAGGTGATCACTGGTTTAGGGTTTAGTTTCTTTGCTTACTTTGCATTATTGAATTTATATGTTCCCTCTAGAACTTAGGCAGAGATGCCATTAAACTATGTAATTTAGTGCCCAATTTGATACCCTTAGTGGTGCTCAATAAAAAAATGAATTATTGAAAAAGAATATATGTTATTAAAAAAATTATTCCTAGAATGAGACTCGTTGCCAACCACAAAAAAACGAAACTATTTCGTATGTAAATATGACCCGCCTTCTTTAATAATTCATATTGGTCGGCCATTATGTTTTCTAAACCCATTTAAGTTATTGTTGGGAAGCAAAGGACACTGAAATCTCTGCGAGAAGAGTCTCTGCCATATTATTCAGATCAGTTTTAATATAAGATTTGTCTCGGCATCTACAAAATTATTGAAATCTTTGTGAGAGGAGCGTCTCTGCAAAATTATTCATATAATATTAATCTGATCAGCATCTACCATGGGAAGTATTTTGAAAGGTCTAAAGAGAAGATGTGAATGTTGTGTGAGTACTGCTTCAGCTGAGGCAGGGCATAGTCAACAACTGCCTGAAGATGTCATCGCCCGCTTCGAAGCTCTCAGCAAATCATCTTCTGTTGATGAATTAATCACAGAAATTAAAGAACTGTTGCAGAGACAGAAAGAAAGGCTGAGGAAGGTTAGAGTTTTCAATTTATTTCTCTTTTCTTTCAAGCTACATTAAAAACTATGAGTATGTTTGATTCAACTGTGCTTTGACAGTCCCATCTAGCTATCATATGTGAATATTAATATTATTTAGTTTTGAAGGCGAACATCTATTTCAATTTGGGTAAACTGCTGTTTTAATTTATAATATTGTCTTTTTTATTGATTGATGATCAACCAACAGTGCCACAATTTAGTTTTGAAGGCGAGCATCTATTTCAATTTGGGTAACTGATCTATAGTATTGTCTTTTTTTGATTGATTGAGTTGTCTTCATTGAAATAGAGCTCAGCCTTACATGTAGCTATTATTGCCACTCACCAATATTTAATTTTGAAGGCAAGCATGTATTGGAATTTGGATAACTATACTCCTGTACTTATTTTTAATATTGTCAACTAGTTTAAATACTTTCCTCTCTGAATAAATCTATTACTATACTTATTTTTAAGATGGTCAGATCTTAACATTCTTTATTAAAATGAAGCAACATTATTTTTAATTTTGTACATTTGATCCTTTCAATTTATATTTACATAATATTGTAATGTTATTTATTTTTTCCTTTTTACAGAAATTGCTTATTATTTTGTCATCAATTTTTGTGGTTTACAGAAAGAAGAGGCAAGCACAAGTTCTCAAAATAGGACTGGGAAAAGGGAAGCATTTGCTCTTCACTTATCGAGAGCGGTGCAAAATTCTTTAAATTTTTCAATGACCACTTGGAGAAATTTGATAAAAAAGTAAGTAATTGTTAGCTTTAATATATCAAATAATTTGAAGATTTTTTTTTTTTCAAATAATAATTGGATGTGCAGGGAGATGGAAGAGCGGTCGCAAAGGAATTTCTTGTAGTGGTTGGGAACATACATTGGCTCGTCGCAGGGTTATCAATCACTGCATATTTGTTGGGGAAATTTGATAAAATACGAGACAATAAGGAGGAATGCCTACAACTCTTGGAATCTATGGGTAGCCTTGCAACTCATGTTAAAAATTTAAAAACGAGATCCTCAAGAAAGGGAGAAATTAGAGAAAGCAGTTGAATGTATTGCTCAAGGATCCATCATGTGTGCTTCTCAACTACATTCAAAAAGTTTTTTCAGGTTTGACCAACCTCATGCCAAGTGTTTTACTCTTCTTTTTTCACAACTGTAGTGTTTTTTAATTTATAATTGATTTAGTTGCATGTTTGATGTTTGTAGATTTCTAAAACCTCTGTCAACTCTGAAAGTTTGAGCAAACTTAAAAAAGAAGTAGAAGATCTATATAATGATCTTATTTTGACAACAGTAGTAGAAATAAAACATCAACAACCGGGTTATCTTCCTCCTCACACCACCAAAACCAGATGGTGCAGGTAAATGGAATAAGTTACACATTTTTTAATCCATTGAAATTGAAGTTTTATTTGTGCTTTAAATTGGCAATCAATTCTATTAGTTAAGGCTTGATATCTTTGTTAAATTTGCAATAAATTTTTTAAGAACACAATTCTTAAATTTAGATAATTTTTATTGTGTGTTTTTTAAAAGTATTCTCATTTTTTAGAAATCTTTCAAAGTATCATTGCTAAAGCATATTTACGTTATTTGGATTCAATTTTTAATGGAGAAGGGATGTCATAAAGATTAATAAATATAACTAAGAAGAATGCAAACACATATGACCCTTCACATTACTATCAAAAGAAAGGAAGAGGGATATAAATTACACATAATGAGGGTTTATACTTGTTAAGTCCAATAAAATTTGATAAAGGTTTTAAGTGGAAAAATAATAATTTTTTTGAAATGCAAGACATTGAATCCAATGTTGAAGAAGTGGAAATAAAAAGGGGTAGGGAAAATAGGTAGTTTATAATTTAAAAGTTGTATTGGGAGGGGGATATTAATAATATAAGATTGAGATTTACATTTGGAAACAAAGATATTATCTATTAGCCACATGATAGGAAATAATTTTACATAGTGAATCCACCTACACCCACCTAGTAGCTCTATCTAATAAGAATTAATTTATAATATCCTCAAAACCATGGAAGGCCCAATCTTCTTCCCTTGAGTGTGATTTATATTCCTTTCAAGAACCTTTCCTAATATAAATGTGTCAAGACCAAGTCACCTACATTGAAATGTTGTTATTTTCACTAATCAGCTTGTTGTTTATACTTCATGAAACCTTGTTCCATTTTCTTCTTGTATGTTATGCAATTCATGCATACATGTTGTGAATTCCTTTACTTCATCACTTATTCCTCTCATACTTGTTGTACTTCCTGTTTCACAAATACCACAATGGATGCAACCACATACCACTTGAAATAGAATTATTATTGTGATTTTCATTATATATATATATATATATATATATATATATATATATATATGTCTCCTACTAATAATCTTAATGAATTCCCAAGGATCTAGTTCACATCCTCTCTCGACCATCCATTTTGGGATAAATGATAAGAAAAATCCTAGTCTTTATGAAATTTATTGACTTTATGTTCTCCAAAATTGACGAATAAATATTATCGAAGACTATGATTTTATATAAATCATGCAATCTTACCACTTCCTCAAAGATAATTTTACAATGTGTGTTTCATCACTTATTTTCTTGTGAAACTCTACATTAAAGTATGTTATATTGAAAAAACTATCCACAATCACAAAGACAAAAGCATTATTTTTTGAGTTCTTAATAGCCCAAAATCAAACCCACACTTTCATCTTCCCACATCCTCTCCAAAACTGGTAAAGGTTTATATGAACCCTAATATTCTACATTTCACCCTTAGCCTATTAGAAAATTATACATACTTGTATGAATTTCTTCATTCTACACTTATCCTTACCAATAATAAAATCTCATTATGATGTGCTAGTGTTTCATTAATAAATAAGTGATCGATAAGAAAACTCCATGTTTTTCCCTTATTAGGTCCTCCCTCATTGAGATTTTAATTATATACGACCATTATCTAAACAAAAAACCATTATAAAATAAATACTCTTTCTATACAACTCCATCCATGTTGGTTGTACACATGCATTATGCCCATGCATTCCAAAAATCCAACTCTTCCTCATACAACTCTTTCATTGATTTATAACCAATGACTTTTACTCTCATTTCATTCACCATAAGAACAATCTTACTCAAAGAATTTTCATCCTTGTTTAATTGACCTCTTATATGTCTCAAACCAAATGGATGGACTAGAAGAAGCTCAACTCATTATGTGTCATTGATTCAACATACCTTCTAGGATATTATAAAAAGTAGTGTTAGGTGATCCATGTACAACAAAAACTCTTTAGGGAAAAAATTGCACCTCCACTTCTTGATATATTTGATCATAGTGTGCATAAGTGTGTCCCACTATTTTGTACTTTTCGTACCTTTAAACACATGAATTCTTGACATCACTGAACTTGTAGAGGGAATTGCAACAATATTAAACAAAAATTTAAAATGTTGTAAACTAATGAGATGTTGCATTTTGAGTTTATAATCTATGTGAATTTTTTTAATATTTTTGAAAATCATTTTTTAGTTATTTTTTTCTAAGGTTGTTTCTTTTTTTATAGTAGAGTGAGATTGGGCCAATGCCTTGTAAAGTAGTCAAACACATTTGTTTACTATGAAATTTTAGATCTATGTTCCAGACTTGAATATCGATTAAATGAATTTTTTTTGGGATTTTTGAATATATTTTTATTTTAAATTAATGTTTTAGTGAATATATTATTTGATTTAAATATGTATAGATATTTATGGTGATATATCTCTTTATTTATTTCAAAATTGATTTTTTCATGAGTGTAATGAAAACAAGAAAATTTTGTAAAATATATATTTTTCATTTTTTAAAAAAATGATTTATTAATTTTCATAATATCTCAAACAAGATCCAACGAATTTCTTAAAATACCATAACATAGAAATTTAAAAAAAAAAAAGTAAAACCCTTTTCAAAAATCAAAAATTATATTTTTGGATAGATCGAAAAAAATGAGTATATATGTAAATTTTCATTATTATATTCACCAGTTAGACTAAAACTCGTGGCATCTTTACACCTATAATTTCCATCCAAATGGATTAAGGAAAAATAGGCCACATAGGTGCCACCTAGGCTCCACATAAGAGGGTTCACTTGAACCCCCTTAAGCCTGATTCCCTCAATTCACTCTTCAAAAAAAATGCAAGACAAAATATGCTCAAGGGGGTTCGTTCAAACCCCCTTCAAGTGAAGGGGGTTCATATGAAGGGTGAGTTCGAAGAATCCAATTTTAATGACATGTCACATTGACAAAAGGAGGTTTGATCTAAGGTTTTTCGCTCAAACACCCCTCAAATTATTTGTGTGAAATTTCATAGGTCACATTTTTGGCCCACCAAGTGGGACACAGTATTATGTGTTTACAATCTAAATTTAATTTATCAAAAACATAGGTAATGTGCTTACTTTCTTGGCTCCAAAATCCACCAACCACTTTCCTACTAGAATCACACTCGAACTGAAATATTTTTTTGAAATTTAGAAGAGCTAATAATGGGTTTTCCTTTATATTCTTCTTAAAAAATGAAAACTATCCTTTGATGCAATAGTATAATCAAAATTGTTACAATTTCCTTCCATATTCTCCACAACAGGTGCACATGTGCTGCTTAAGTTTCTATTTATTTTTGTGTAAAAACTTTCTATCCCATGAAAGCTTCTTTCATTAAACATAGTTCTAGATAGTGTCCATTCAAATATATTGTTCATACCTTTTTAGAGCCATTTTCAACCTTGTGAGATTAAAAATCTCAAATATATCACCTCTTCCTTTTTAAAGATACATTTTGGTAAGTTTACCAAAACAATTTCCTCAACTTTTGAAATACTAATCTTAAAATGAAAGAATACTATTATTTACTTCTACTAAAATTATAGATTTCATCAAGGCACACTATGAAAAATTTACCAATTTTTTTTTCATCCTTTCATTCACAAGTATCATGAATGTACTTAGAGCATTTAATGACCAAATTCCATGAAAAGTCACTCATAAAACAAATATTCATATTGAATGCAAGTCTTCCATTCATTGCATTCTTTAATATAAATTTTATAGTACCCTATTTTAAATCTATCATGTTAAACTATCTTTCGAACTCAATATTCCATCAAATCATCTATCCTTGGAATTAGAAACCTATTAGATTGATAACGATTTTCTTTATTTCTCATGAATCCTTACACATCGTATATTTTCAAACATTATTGGGTAACAAAATTGATGAAAATCAAGTCACAAGCATATCATTAGAGATGCTCAACAAAATTTAATGAACTTGGATATTTTTTGCTTACATGAAGTAAAGGTGACATGTTTTCAACTATCCCTAGTTTCTAAAACCATTTGGCATGACTAGAAACCATGAAGTGGGGCATGGGGGATTAATTTATTTAATTGCCCCAACATAGTGGACCTTCTTAGTGCATCATGGTACAAAACCCACCAAAAGAGCCATATGTATCATCTTTACTATTTAAAGCTTCCCTTTCATGGTCATAAACATTTATACTTAAAATGATGTGTTGGAAACATCAATTTTATGGCAGTGGAATGATAATGAGATCTCTGGTACGTATTGGGTCATTTGTGGTGACTTCAATATGTTTGAGTTACCTATGTATAAATGTACGCACCTACCCATGTGGTGGAAATATGGCCAAAGAGAGACTTGGTTATTTGTGTGTAATAAATTTGAGTTTCCTAACCCAAACAATTTATGTCGGCCTAGCTCTAAGGCTTAGTTCACCTCGTCCAATCTTCGATGTGGATTAGATCGGGTTCTTAAAATACTTTAAAAAGATATTGTTTCTACTCAAGACTTTTTTTCTTTTAATAACATTTATTCCCTGCTTTTGGAAGTGATGCCAAAATTTGTCCTATCCGATCACTTCACCATTAGATTTCACATCACCTAGCAATCTAGTATCCTTTTTCCATAAGTCTCAATTCTTCCTCAAGACGACCATGATGGAACATGGGCCCACACTCAATCATATCGAGCATGTGTGAAACTTGGTGCTCAAACCACATCACATAGATAGTCAAGATTGTCATTTACAGTCTAGTTGGACCCAGTGGTAGTCCTATGTAACAACTAGGATAACTCATTTCCTTAGAATTTATGGGTGACAACTAGCCAATATCTAGAATGACTCATATTCCACCTCCTCCTCTCTGGACTAGATGAGTGGTGGTGGTGCTCGAGGAAGCCCTTTCCCTAAACCCATAAAGTTATAAGTCATCGAGATTAGATATAAAATTTAAATTTCGACAAATACAATGTTCGGAGTGTGAAAATATGCACCCGACTTCATTGGCTTAAATTTTGGGATTGTGTCTCGAATGAATTATTTCAAATGCTCAAATTCCAACATTCCTCCCAAAAACTCAAGGCCATCCATGATGGTGGTACGCTACTCATTGATTCTCATCTTATGTTCCAGGGATTTATTATTCACTACAAAAATTCTTCTAAGCCCAAATCCCCACACTTGAGTATAGCACAATAATATATTAGTTTTAGTAATGTTTCCATGAAGAGTCTCTCCGGTGAAAATAATTGCCTATGATTGTCTTCTCTCCATTGAGGAATTTCAGGAAGTGGCCATGAAAATGGCCAATGACAAGGCACCCAAATGCAATGGATTCCCCTGTGAATTCTACAAATACATTTGGGATACAGATGGGTTGAACCTTTATAAAGTTTACATGGAAGGGTTCTAGGCCTAGGTCCTTGGTCCTATGTCAAAAAATGGAATATTAATTTTATCCATAAACCAAGAGATCTTGAGTTAATTTTTAATTAGTGGCCCATCACCCTACTAAATGTTTCCTACAAGATTATAGCCAAAGTACTTGAAATTCATCTTAGACATCTTTTTCCTGCCATAATTAGACCCGAGAAAACTAGTTTCATCAAAGGTGTTATATCCTTGACAATATCATTGCTATATGGGAAGGTATGGGGTGGGATCATAGGTCTAATCAACAAGCTATCTTCATCAAATTTTATTTTGAGAAGGCTTATAACCGAATTGAATGACCATTCATATTATCCATGCTTATAGCTTTGGGTTTTAGTCCTAACTTCCTTTAGGATGTTAATATGATATTTTCTAATTCTTTTACCTTTATCAATATCAATAGAAAAATCTTATATCCCTTCGGTCTCTTCAGATCTATCCAGAAAGGATGCCCCCTTGCGCTTGCCCTCTATGTTTTTACGGCTGAAGGATTTGGCTACTTGTTTTCCTAGGCCCAATCTTAAGGACTCATGATGGATATTTATTTTCCCTCTCGTGATGGTGCTCAATTACTTAATGGTCACTTCACCGATGAATCTTTTATCAATCTCATTGAAGAGGAGTGAAAAATTATGCATGTCATGTAGTGCTTGGAAGTTTTATGTTTGGCCTCTAGCTCTTCCATTCAATGAAACAAAATATAATGTTATATAGAATCAGTTCTTCTGATGCCTGTATAGTTGATAAAATATGATTGAAAACATCTTAATCACATAGAAATGCATTCCTATCACCTTCAAGGCCTTCCTCGTTGAATTATGGCAGTAAACCATTCAACGCATGAACTGAAAACTAGATTACTAGATCCCTAAGCCTATGTCTTTGGCTGGAAAATTATAGATTTTCTATAAAGTTCTAGAAGCTACACATGTTTAATACTCTTCATGTTAGGTCTCCTATAAGAAGTGTGTGCACAAGCTTAAGAAATTTCTTAAATAATTCCTTTGGAACAACCCCACTTTAAGTAAATGGTTTCACAGAGTTTTTGGGAATTTTTTTGTCTTCCAAAGGAATTTGATGGTTTAGGCCTTATCGATATTCTATGGTAGGATCAAGTGATTTGTGCTAAATGGATCATCTGGGCCATTGATGACAAGGAATATTGGAAAGTACTCTTACAACATGGAATAAAAAAGAAGATGTTCCCTATGGCCACTCTGCATGATAAGGAATTGGCATCGCCAACCTTATCATTTCCCATGTCCTAGTCAAAGTGGTGGACACCTTTGTCATTAAAAGCATCCAAAAAGTGTGGTAGGATGTTAAACCATGGTTTATGTGGAATGGAAATGGCTTCCATGAAGGCTTTTCCTGTAACCTCCACTCTTTGTGGTTTTCCCCTTGTTCTAATGCAAAGATCATTTTTTGGCCGATGTTTCATGGATTCCTACTTTCCACCTTTTCAAATGCATAATTTTCACCATCTAATATCTATTCCTGGAAAGTGCTTAAGGACAAGTTCAATTTTTCCCTGAGAGACAAATTTTTCATTAAAGATATCATTTCTTTTGTGTCATATCACATGATTCATAAGATTGTTGTTCTCTTGGCTCACCCATGGTGGATAGACTTGAAGTACTATGTGGACACTCCTTTCCTAAATTAATCATCCAACCAAGGATATGTATTGATTTGACAATATCTACCCTTGATGGATAAGCTTAATGATCAATGGGGAATTCGGTCCTCACGTTCTATCTGGAAAGGGATATTTCTCACCATTTGGACTACTCTGTGTGAAACCCAAGATTACATATTTCTTTGGTGTGTGCTTCATCAATTCCTCCCACTTGGAACACATCTAGTTCATTTGGGAGTGGTTGAGCTAAAATGCTCCCTTTCTGGGCATTTGGAAATCCTCCCACACCTTTTTTTATTTTGTCCCAAAGCCCAAAATGCTTGGGGTTGGATTCATTCCTTATTTCATCCCTTCTTCCCTGATTGTTTCACTTGAAACCATGTTTTACCAGGGGAAATTCCTAAAATGTG
Source organism: Taxus wallichiana var. yunnanensis (assembly GCA_018340775.1). NCBI lineage: Eukaryota > Viridiplantae > Streptophyta > Pinopsida > Cupressales > Taxaceae > Taxus > Taxus wallichiana. The sequence goes on along the minus strand of CM031235.1, from coordinate 146,140,605 downwards.
GCATAATTTTAACCATATCTAGCATGCTTTCAGAGGAAATTTGTTTTTCTAGTCATGGAAAGAAATGAGTCTTATTTGTTATCTAGAGTTGATTCTGATCATCACATATCTACTTAAAAAATCTATGGTTGTCACCAATTACGTGCTACATATTCAAGTTTAAGGTAATAAGGTGGTGTTGGAGGTGGAGCATCTGCAGGTGCTCCTCCAGTACATTGGAAATTCTCTTTGCAATGTTGTGTGAATTTGGCTATCCCCTTTTTGTTGCTCCCTACCATGTGGCAATGCTAGTGGCTGGAAAAGAGGTAGTGGCCGTCGAAGCCATTCCCAGCATCACTCATTCATTCATGTTGGCCATTCCGTTGTCAGAGCCAACCTCCCTGAAGGTTCTCCTCTCCTCCGGTTTCATCTCTCCACCAGGGATGGGATATCACATACCTCCCAATCAATGAGCTCATTCCTCACACATATCATGGGTGGAGCCTTCCTCTGCCACTGGAAAAGCTTCCTAGGATGGTGTTTTCCATCTCACCTCTCAGGTCTTTGTTAATACACTGAAGAATAAATTCGTTAAGGCTCAGGTTGAGATGTGCCAGACTCTGGTAAAAACCTTCCTAGCTCTAGCTGACATGATCAAGACCCCCCCCATGTAGGACATAATTCACAATCGCAGCTTAATCTATTTGCTTTTGGTATTTTGATGCTTTCAACTCCCTCATATTCCTAGAATTTTTCCCTAGTTTGTGTCATGGTTTTGGGGCTTGTTGTTATACCACCCGCTCTTTTTATGAATTAATTTGTATCTTTTTACTTGTTAAGATAATATAATATCTTATTCATTGAAAGTATTGATGAAACTCCACTTTAGCTCAAAATTTCCTTCATAAAACCATTCCAAAACATCTACTTCATTTTTTCTTCTTCCCCTCATTTCTTGTAGGATTTAAACTATATTTTGGCTTGTTTGGCAAGTTTAATCCATGTACTAGTTCTATATGATGACTAATATTTCTCATATTTGGAGGTTGGAAGCTATCATGAATCTATCTAACAAACCTTTATATACAATATCAAATTTTTATATTGACAAACCTTTCTCCTCATGTGGGATTTCATCTTCTCTCTTAGTTTCTCTAACCCCCCATGAGTTTAACAATGAAATCCAAACATACATGATTGATATTTACTTCAATAACTCTTTAGGATAAAATTAAATACCTTTGGATTTTTTCCACCTCTTCTCCTATTTCCTTCGATTTCCTCAATGTGAACCTTCTACCATCCTTCACAATTGTGTAATTTTTCTCTCCCATCTTGCACATATGATTGTTTTCCAAATGCCATGGTCTATGAAACAAAATATTTCATACATCCATGTAAATTATGTCACACAACTCTTCATCCTTGTAGCCTGATATTAAAATTCACCATAATTATCATTCACTATGTTAGTAGAGGTACACGGATCACAAAATGAGGACATGAAACAAGTTGTATTCTAGAGTTAATTCATCTTATTCCAATTAGATAGAGAGGAAAAACAAAAGTAAAGATTAATATGTAGTGCACAATGGATACATAATTGATAGATTGAGAGAGAGATAAGATAGAGAGAGAGAGAGAGAGAGAGAGAGAGAGAGAGAGAGAGACATGAATGAATACATAATAGAAATGACAATACTTAATGTTGTATCAGAACATAGACATAAATCATGATAGACCAAGATTTCAATTCATATTCAAAAATCAAAGATTGACATTATGTTTACTTTGCTTACATAGCTTTATACAACACAAGATGATTGTTGAGCTATTGGTTCCTTCTTCTCCCTTTCTATGAAAAAATGACTCTTCGCATTCTCTATCTATCTTAGAGAGACTATATCTTGTATACTTTGTCTTATCTAGGCTATGCATGTACATTAGGATTGTGCAATTATACAGAATAAATTCATGCTGGATTTTAATCCCTATATAATCCTAACACTTTCTCGGACTTAAGTAGTTGTCTCGTCACAAGACAAAATTCACTTCTTTGATATGGGATGTTTCTTGAGCTATTTTCTTCTTATGGGATTTACCGAATATTAATTACACTATAGACTATGATGGTATGCTCATAGTTGACACAAAACGTTGATTAGTGATTTTTATCCTTTTCACGCTACTTAACCACCCTTTTTGGTTTTCAACCAAGTAGACTTTCCAACAAAGTGCTTTTAAGGTTTTGACTCTATGGAACTCCCTCATAGACCACCATTGTGGGTTTTCAATCTATGAAGGATTACATACAAATATCACACAAAATATGCATAATTATTCTTCAAAATTTATCTACCTTTCATAAAAAAATTCTCCTTCTTTTAACTATGGCTTCTCCTTGGGATGTTTGGTTTGTGCATGTTAATTGAGTGGAGTGAAAGACAGGGGTGGCATTATGATTGGTTCTTTGATTATGTAGAGTGGTATATGTGGTAGGACATAACATGGGGTGTTATTCATTGTATTTTTTTAGAAATTCTTCCAAATCTTCCTTATACACATTATAATGTGTGAGTTCTTCATTCACTCTCCCAAACTAAATATGTAACTATGATAATGCTTGCATGAATTAATACAAAGCATCATCTTTAGTGTTATCTATTTTTTCCCACAAAGAGTGATGACATTTTGGATGTCATGTTATGACATTTTTAGGTGGTACCGTATTCTTTGTACTTAAAATTCAATAAAGGTATTTCATTGTGTATTGTGATCCCATTCTCCTAGTCTATCACTAACATTTTTTTGATCTTGTAGAGATGTCTGGGTGGGTGCACAAAGTAATTATGACCCACTTATGACATATGGTGTGATAATTTTTGGGCGTGTGGATTATGAGTAGGTTACGACTGTAATGTATGTGGTCTTATGTGGATAGATAAGTTACAATAGTAATGGTTATGGCCACAACAACTATTACCATAACTAGGTACAATCGTAAAAGTTATGGTTGTATCCTATTAAATAATTAAAAAAACATGGGAGAATGAAGAAAAATCAACATATATACATGGAATACTTGAGACCATAAGTACCATATGACTGTAACTAGTTACGGTCATGACACGTATGACCATTAGTATCTATCTAATGACAACTATGTGGCACACCTGTGGTAACAAAAAGTGGCCTGCAATTCTATAGGTTATTTTTTTCCGCGTAGGTGCCATTTCATACCTTCAAAAATGGTTTTTTTGGCATTGTATGTAAAAACTAAATTGTGGGGTTTTTAGCTCTCATTTCACCTAACTCCTTTTTTATTAGAAAATTAAATTAGTTATTTATTTTATTTTAATTTTTCAATGAAAATGATGTTGTTTCTTTATTTTTACTCTTTTTAAAACACAATTAAAAATAAAAAATTAAATTATAAAATTTCGAATAAATATCTTGCACTAGAAAATTTGAGCTTGACATGACCATGTATTTTTATAACTATACTTGCTTTCAATTTTGAGATATTGAGTGTGTGATAAAATATAATTAACTTTGTATAAGTTTTGTTTATATAATTAAATAAAAATAATATTTTTATCCAAAAATTATAAAAAAATATTTTGTACTACAAAATCAAAATTACGATATGTCTTCAATAAATTTCTTTTTAATAATTATATTTCATTAGCATACATGTGTGTGTGAATTTTTCACTCAATGTGCTAGTTTGCATAAATAAACTAGTGTGTTACTCAAAAGATAGAAAAAAATTATTTAAATTTATTTATTTTAAAATATATATATATATATATATATATATATATATATATATATAGTATTCTACACGTAAAATCCTTCATTTTGTATATACACTATTGTAAAATTCTAAACTGATGTATTACTTATCATCACTCAAACTTGGGTAAACTCTCATTTTTAAGAAAATGCATGTCACTTCTCTATATAAAAGTGGGTCACATGTTTGTGCACTCACCCATCTGTAATGCTTTGTTGACCTCTTGGTTTCCACTAGAATTTTATTGTGCATTATTTTTCCCATGTTTGTATCCATTTTACTTTATGGCATTGTAGTTTCATCATCATGTTCCACTCTAGGAGCTCAAAAATGAGTTGTTTTGCTTTTGCTTCAGCCCGGTGAAGCATTTTCATGTACTCTTACAAGAGGATCTCTACATTCTCAACTTATTTTTTGGATTGGGATGCTTACACTTCAACTTGCTTTGCATTATCGTTTTCTTCTACACTAATTAAATGAATTTCCTCTCTAAGGAAATTGGACTTTGTTTATATAGGCATCCAATACAACACTATTACTCCTAAAATTACATTTAAACATTAATTACAAAGTCCTAAAGGACCCATTACTAGACCCAATACATAAGGAATCAACCTTCCCAAAATGTGGAGTATGTATCCTACAAAGAATAAACAATGCAATACTATACCATACATCCCTCCAACAACATAAAATGCAATACTATGCTCCATGATCCACAAACAACATACTTCTTCACTATCTAGCCCGCCAACAATACAAAATGCATAACAAAATTCTAAACCATATGACTTTAGTTGTTCAACTACTTTTGATCAAAACATTATTTCCTTTGAACGTGGATGCTCCTACATCATAGTCCCCTATTAAACTCTTAAAATGGAGTTATGTAGAGTTAGTATTTGTTTTCCCTCAGCTCCTCTTTTATACATATACCTCATAAATTCTCCCTTACACCTCACTTTGACTCCTTGGGTATAACACTATTTATTGAGAAGTCCTAAATTTCAAATTTCATGGGAAAATGACCCATGTGTTGAAATATTGGATTATGTGACACTGTTACTCTTGGTATCCATGCATTGCAATAAAAATTACCTCAAAAATCAGTAGATCAATCATCATTGTTCTTTTTATTTCTTTGAACGAATCCTTCAATTTATTTCATTCAATGCATCATTTAGTTCTTTATTTAGACCATCAAGAGCATTATGATCGGTTAGTTCCACATACCCATCCACCACTAGAAGATCTCAGACATTCTAATACAAATAGAGTATTTTCATTTTAATAATCAATTTTTATTATTTTTTCGATTAAATTTGAGAATATAAAGATGTAAAATTCACATTCTCCACTAAAACTTTGTCTTAAAGAAAACACTCAAAATTTCCCAAAACACCCCCAACCTTAACCCAAAATGTTTTAGTACCTAATGGAAAAACAAAGTATGTAAAACATTAGATAATAAAAGAAACATGTATTACTAAAAATAAACATTAAACTAACACTTCTAAAATGCACAAAATAAAATTATTGTTACATTTTTAATTGATACTTCAACTCAAAAACCTGCCTATTCGATAAAAAAAATATTACATATATATGTGCATTCACCGTAAATATTCAAATCTCTAAAATATCTTATTTTAAAACAAAACAACTAAAGTTCATTCTTAAATATATTGTATCATTAACCTAATGTATCTTCTCGAAATCGAAAATGAAAGGTTCTCTATATATTTGAAGCTAAAATGTAAAAAATTGGGGATTTCTTGAGTTTTATCATTAGCTAAAAAGTAACAAGAATAGTTTCATCATCGCATGGAAGATAAAGCTAGCTCACTTTTAATTAGTCATACTTTACACTTAGAGATAAGAGTACATTTACCTTTAAAAAATTTGTGTATCCTTTCTTGTTTCACCTTCTATTTTTTGGGGATGAAAAAGATTTTATATTATATAAAAACATGATACATGATTTTCGAACAATAAAAAGAGTGATATAAGAGTAAGCTCCAAAGTCAGCTAACTCTTTTTTTATTATTATTACATAGAAAAATAATGTCATATTTTAATTATATGTTGTGTAAAGTTGGAATTGAGCATTGATGATGTATGTTTTAATTATTTAAATTGAAGTACGTAAGGTATTCTTGCACGGATTTTTTTTTCTTAAATTGAGAAATAATGTCATGTTTTAAATATTGAAGAATTTTCCTGACATATTTTTTTTTTTTGTATAACGGTGGGAATTGAGCAATCACTAAAAAAGTAATGGATTTATTGGACATAACATCAAGAGATGTGGCATCAGTCGCTGTGGTTGTTTATGGTTATGGTGGTATTGGAAAAACAACTCTTGCTAACGCTGTAATATATGAACTTAAAAATCTTAAAGAAACTTACAATTACACTAGTCTTTTCATGGATGAGTTGGCTGAAAGGAATGACCTGAGAGGAATGCAGCAACAAATTTTGAAGGATGCATTTCCAAAGTACAAAAGGGGAAGGAAATAATATTGAGACACTGCCAAGACGGTCGGTACCATCTCACAGAGGCCTTTAAATGTGCTGGAAATAAACCTGTATTTATTTTCATTGATAATTGTTTGAGAGAAAAAGATTTGAGAGAGATCTTGCCAGAAGATTTGAAAGGGCTTCCTCAGCGTAGCAGAATCCTGTTAACCACTAGAAATTTGAAGGAGACAGATATGGTTGAACATCGTGGCCTTCAACGCCGCAAGTATGCAGTGCCGACTCTACCCGAAGAAGAGGCCCGCAAGATTTTGTTGAAGGAAGCGGTTGATGATGTTGATCTTAACAGGATGGAAGCTGGTTTAAACAGGATTGTAAAGGTTTGCGGTGGGATCCCACTGGTCCTCACAATAGTTGGCGCTCGGTTGAGGAAACATAATTACAGGTTTGAGGAGTGTAATGAGATACTTGATGCTTTGGAGGAAGGGAAAAAAATTAAAGATCAGGATTTGAGTGAACGCCTTGTTGATTTTGTATACAGGCAGTTAGAAGAGCCCACTCAAGAGGCATTTCTGGACATTTGCTGGTTTTTTAACAATTGGAAGCGGCGATATGTGGAGTATATTGTGGGAACAGAGCACCTTCAATCTCTTGAGGAGGCAGCATTGGTCTCGTCAACATTTCCCTTGGGGAGTTTGAGTTTAACAGCCGTAAGATGGTGGTGAATGTTCATGATGTCATAAGAGCGAAAGGGCGAAGCATGTCAGAGGGGAGCAGGATAATGAATGTTGAATCGTTTGAGGAAGCAAAAGAAGATGAGGTAGGAATACATGTCTCCATCAATAATATACTCCCCTGTTCAATACTTGTTAACTATTTCTCTAACCATTTTCAATATTTGTTAACGAATTCCTGCAGGCTAGCCTCAAAAAAATCAAAGGTTTTAGGCTTATGCAAGATAAATGCATTGTTGAAGAAAGGCACTTAGATTTAATGAGAAATTCATTGCGCGTCCTCATATTGGGAGATGGTGTGAGCGTGGGAGGACGAAGTCACAAGGCATTTCCAGAATTAAGATGTCTTGAAATAGATGGCGACATTCCGTGCATACCAGTGAGGTTAGAGGCACTAAACAAATTGGCTTTCTACTACGGCCCTCTCTTCATTCCTAAAGAAGATGATGTTAAGGCAAGTTAGCGCTATTACATTCCTATTTACATTCTGTAATACTTATTTTTGTTTAATTTTGTCGAGTATTACATTTATTGTTTTAATAATGACATCGGAATGTTGCTGCAGCTGCCCAAAAACATACAAATGCTCAAAGCTAAACGACAACGGAAAATAGCTGGGGACGCAAAGCCTATAAAATTAGTCAGCAATTGTAGTCTCAAAGAATTAAATTTAGAAGAATTAAATGGAGGAGATATGATGTCGACCACAGGAGTGCCGCTTGAACAGCAATTAGTTCCTTTGCTTGACGAGGTAAGGACGTTGGAGATTTTGATATTTGATGACTGGGGCCAAATGAAAGAGCTGCCCGAGCAAGTTTGCAGGCTGCGTTCCTTGTCTAAATTGAGCATGAATTCTTGCGAGTCTCTGGAGTTTCTGCCAGAATCATTTGGACTGCTCAGCTCTCTAACTTACTTGAGTTTAGGATTGGTGTAATTCACTGAAAGAATTACCTTCCACCATTGGCCAACTCAGCTCTTTACAAACCTTGAGTTTAGATGGTTGCATTAAACTGAAAGAATTACCTTCCACCATTGGCCAACTCAGCTCTTTACAAACCTTGGGTTTACATGGTTGCACTAAACTGAAAGAATTACCTTCCACCATTGGCCAACTCAGCTCTTTACAAACCTTGGGTTTACATGGTTGCACTAAACTGAAAGAATTACCTTCCACCATTGGCCAACTCAGCGCTTTACAAACCTTGGGTTTACATGGTTGCACTAAACTGAAAGAATTACCTTCCACCATTGGCCAACTCAACTCTTTACAAACCTTGAGTTTAGATCGTTGCAGTGAACTGAAAGAATTACCTTCCACCATTGGCCAACTCAACTCTTTACAAACCTTGAGTTTAGATGGTTGCACTAAACTGAAAGAATTACCTTCTAATTTCAGCCAACTTAACTCTCTAAGATATCTGTGGTTAGACAACTGCCCACAATTACACAATTCACCTTCTTCCATTTCCCAACTAAAAACTCTAAAGCTCTCAAATTCTGTCAATATTAATGGTATTGAATTACTTCACTGAAATTCAAGCACTAAAATTTGGTGGCTATTTAGAAATTTGGTGGCCATTGAGAAATCGAAATTCAAGTGTAGAAGCACTTCAAAATTGTAAAAACCGTGAAGAATTTTTGTCCGCATCATTGTAATATTTGTATTCCTCATGAAGCAGTTAAAGTCTCCTTAAATTTTTTTAACTTATTATATGAAAAGCATTAGAGTGGAATATCGTTTGGATTTTCGAGTTTTATTTAAAAAACAAATAAAATTTTATAAAGTGCTCGAACCACGCACCCATTATAAAAAAAAATGGTTTATATTTCACTTGTTAGTTTTAAATCTTCATGTGGTTGTTGCCTCCAAAGATTTAATACTCACTCCCATTTATCGAAACTTTATGTGTTTGTGTACTGCTTATTGTCAAGCAATTACATTAAATTAATGGTATTAAATTCTAATTTATATTTAACTAGATAAAATAAAAGTGAATTAGAGTTTGGAAGACCACACTTTCTTCATTAGATAGTTCGAGTCAATAAGTTCAACTAACTCTTAAAATTAAGACCACTAAATAGTCATTATGCTGATAAGCACATAACATTTTGTTATTTTCTATTTTAAAATATTAATTTTTATGTGTATTTGAATGTTATTTGAATTTTTTTTAAATTATAATAATTCAATTAAAAATTGGTAATATCTAGTTAGAATGTCAATAAAAGTGAGATTTAATTGTGTGGTTATTTCAATTTTTTATTTTTCATATTAAATTTGACTTTAACTAAAAAGGCTTTTTTTTTTTCTAATTTTGAGAAGTCAATTAAATATAAAAATATATTTATTATATGTTAATGTTTATGACTCTTTGTTTTCAAGAAGATTTTTTTTGTTACAAGATGTAAAAATTAACAATTGCATGTGTGCAATGCAATGTGAACGGCAAACGGTATATGTTATTTGTTCTAGAGGGATAGTTATTATTTTTGTAGGTGATTTTGTTTAAACTATGGGTGATTGATTTTGTAAGTGTAGTAATGTAGATGAACCACTTCATTTAAAAAGCGCAAACATGATGTCTGACCCTTAAAAACAATTCAAAATGCAAAAATATGATATAATATATAAAGCTTTGGATGGAAACAACTATAAATTGCATGCTTCTTTTTCGGCATTTTAAAACTATAGGTATTTGTGTGCAGATATAATGAGTGGTAGTATTTTGTGGCCAATTTTTTTCGCTCTAAACATGAACACATTTGATACCATTTTGGATAGTTACTTACTTTTGGGTAATTGTGTTAGTGTTGTATCGATTGTTTTGTTGGTCTTTTGTTGAAAAATATTTTTGTACACTCAATAAGGCGTGTGATTGATAGTGGAAGCATAGAAATATAGATGAAACATTACATTGAAATGTTGTATGCGTACATTTAAATTTGTTACAGATTCATACATAAAAAGTTGCAAATCTTATATCACGACATCTGAACTAAACATGTATACATGAAGACCTCGTACATTTGAAGAATTATATCATGAATGGTAGCCTTTTGTGGGAAATTTTATTTCCGGTAAACATGAATACATTTGATACCCCTTGAATGGAAATATCGCCTAGGATAGAAGAAGTGTTGAGTAAAGTAGTAGAGGAGGTGCTATAAAAGTAGAGTGTAGTATTTATGATAGGTTGAGTGATAGTATTCTTGCTTCCTCCTTTTTTCTTGCTCCAAGTGTTGGTATGTTCGCCATTTTTAGTACCTTTCAAATGAAAAAGGAGGTGAAATGTGCAGATTTGCAAGCGAGGGAACTCTGGATAAAGCTATGAATGTCAGACCCTACCTTTCAGTGGTTTCAATGTCAACAATTGATTTATTGATAATTGATTTATGTTGTTCTGTGTTTGTATGAGACAGCCCCTGTATTATACATTTTATCAAATAACTCGTGTGCTTTCTGTATACTTCCACATTTTGCATACATTTCTATCATGGAAGTCACAACTAAAACATCTAACAAAAATCCACTTTTGATTATTTTTTGATGCATTGCCATACCCTTTTCTAAAACTCCATGTTTGGCACAAGCTAGGAGGATGTTGAAAAATATTGAAGAGACTAGCTTTACACCTGTCACTTGCATTTCTTAATTTTAAAAGTTTTTCAACAAAGCCCTTCCAAGAAAATATCTTCCCTTTCGAGGAAGAAATTCAATCTCTTTTAGCATTCTTGAAGCATAACACTTCAACCAGAAAGATCTTTGCAGTAAATTAAAAATTTATACTTCAACAAGAACAAGATTTTAGGTGTGAATGAGCCACATTTGGGGCACTTATTGAATGTGAAAAACATGGAAAGATGCATTACATTAATTTTTGGATATTGGAATTGCTTTGAGATTATATGGCTTGCAAGAAACAAACAACTCAAAATAAGAAGGAAACACACAAGAATGGTAGAGAAAGCAATGGATAGCCACCAAAACCTGTATTTAGACTTGTAGTCTTTTCCTAGAAAAATTAAAGAGAATTTACAAAGATGAGGATGATACTAGTTAGATAAGGCCAAGAACATGCAAATTTCCTGAGAAATGGGTGTGTAAGGACAATTTAATCAGCTTATTTTACATTCAGTTAGAAGGGATCAAGTGAACTAAGGTAAACATACATGAAGATATTTACAATGACAGAGATTTACATGTTCAAATATCACTACAAGAAGTGAGTCTTATCATTTCCTCCCTGCTGAGAGGAATTTATCCCCATCTTCTACAGTAGATGAGGATTGGTGCGAGTTTGGACATCAAGAAAATTATCTTTCAACAAAAGTAGTTTTAAATATGGAATAATAGCCTCCATTTGAGTTGTGGAATCCTCTTACTTCATGTTAAATTACCCATATAGCTTGATTTGGATCATGTTTACAACATTATGGATGCTAAGTTGAGTTGAGAGATCTAAGCAAAAACATTAGGGAAGATTTTTGGAGAATAATGTAAGGTTTGTATCTATTGGGTTGTAAATTTTGACATTTGTTGTGAAAAAATTGCTTCTTCAAATGAATCCAAACAAGATCACAAACTTGAAAAGAATAAGTTGCTTGATAATGATCATGAAATTTCTTGAATTTGGCTTAAGTCTTCTTGATAATGTCTTAAATTTGTTGAAGCTTCTCCAAATTTTGCATAGAGGAAGAATTTTTTTTTGCTCATGTTGATGGGATGTTCCAATGCTTATTTTATTGATGATAGATGCAGAGGACATGGTATCAGGTGAGATTAACAAACTTAGTCTAGTGTAGTGCCCACTTCCCTTTGACACTTTTGGATACTGATCTTGATATTGTTGATTATATTATGGACATTATAATGGTTTTGATTTAGTATGATGTTAGATGTTAGACCATGGAATATTGTTGATCTTGATTCAATTATGATGCATGATGATTATTAGTGACATTTTATATGTGGATGATGATATATTGTTTGACATGGATATATTATGGATGTTGTTCGGACATGTGATATTGGATATTGTGAGTAGATCTAGTATGGAAATTATTGGATGATGATATAGTTGTTAATTAAATTGAAAATGATAATGTTGATTGCTTGATGTTGTTGTGATTCAGATATCTAGATGATTTGAGATTTTATTTATATCATTTTGGATGTTCTGATATGGCCATGAGGCCGAAGGAGGTATTTGTGTTTTGCAGGTTAAAATATCACAACAATATCGGGGATTGGAGACCAACCATATTGGAATTCTAGATGAATTCAACAAGGTCACCATGACAACTTGTATTGTTGTGTGTGTTTGTATTTTGTTAGGGATTCCCATGGGGGGGACTTCCTTTGAATGTGACTAAGGGGTTGTATGAAATTATTAATGTGGTTTCTTTTGATTAATGTTTGTATGTGTTTATTTTTGTGGTGCTTTACCCCTTTCATTAGTTATTATATGTTGTGTTAATGTTGTGAATAACCATGTTGTTAAAATAAACAAATCAAATATGTCATAAGAAAGTAATTATGGAAGTTGTTGGCTCTTAAATTTAATGTTGTAAGAATGTGTAAGTGACTTTGTAAGTGATGTGTAAGTTAACTTCTGAGTGTGAAACACTCCACCTTCTTGGAAATTAGAATTTGTCCTTGGAGGCTGAATTTGGAGGCTTGTGGGACAAGTAAAACTCATCCCATACCTCTTAAATTTAATTACCAACCATACCTATGGTTGGAGGGTAAAATTTAGACCTTCTTAATGCATTTTGAAATGACTTATTGTAAGTTTTAATTGCACTTTTCTTACATGTTTTAAATTCAGTCCTTTTGGGGTATGGGTTTGTTTTGGAGTGTGTAAGTAAATCTATCATTTTATTTATTATGCATTAGAGAATGAAGTTGACCTTGTGTTGGGGTTGAGGATGTGTGATGTGGCATCCTACATGGATCCACCTCACCCTCTCTCTCTTCCCTCTTCTATAAAATTTGAATTCCTTGCCTTGTTTTGGGTTGTTGAACTTTTGGGAGACTTCTTTGGGGTGAATTTTCTTGTGGATTGGAGCTCTTGCTTTTGGAGAAATTGAAGATTGTTGCATTTTTGTGTTGGCTATTTGGATTGATGTGCATTGGATTCAAGCTTTTGTTTTGGAATTGGAACAACTCCATCATGGAGAGGTAAGAGCTTGGCTCTTGAAATGTCCTTCTTTTATGAATGTAAATGTTGTTGTGTGAATGTTTTGGTTTGTTTTGTGGGTTGTTGGGTAGATGGCCTAGGAATGGTGTAGGAGAAGGCTATGGGGTTTATTTTGTGGGAGGCACAAGTGTGTTTTAGGGAGGTATAAGTGTGGAGGGAGTTGGGATTTGGGTTCCACCTTACAAAGAAATAGCTTTCATTTCTTTACTCGTTATGGGGTGCCATAAGAGGTTGGGGAGGCATAAAAATGTGAGGAATAAGGGTACTTGGGAGGCATAAGGTATTGGGGGATTGATTTGTGATAGGGGTATGTTTTTGGTGGTTTGAAAATAGGTGGTGATACCCATTTTCCCATTGGGAGGCATAAGTAGCATCCCCATAGTTGCTTACTCCTTTGGCTTGCTTGATGAAGCCTTAGTTTTGATTGTCATGATTTAATGTAGTTGCAAACTACATTCTATTTTGGACTATGTTTTTATGTGAAACAAAATGTTGTTTGTGTGTATTGTGGAGGCCTTGTTGTCATGAGTTGAATCACATCCTTTATTGCTATATGGTTGGGGCTTGGGGATAATGAAGAAGGATGGATTCTCCTTTTCATTGGATATCTTGGTTGGGTGGAGAGCGTTTGCCTTTCCCGTACCTTTTTTGTGATCAAATTGAAAGAATGAAGAAAACCACATGTTGTTGTTTTGGAGCAAGGAAAAGAGACAGTTTGAAAGTCCTTCTTGAGATTAAGTTTATTGTAACCTTTCCCACTTGAAGTGGATGATTTTATATATTAATTTAATGGGAAGATACTTTGTATTGACAATGAAATTTAAAATTCGAAAATGTAAAAGAGTTATACTCTTTTTTATTTTTGGAAAGAAGGTGAAAGAATGATACATACTTTGTATATGTTATATTTTGAAAATAAATGGAAAGGAAGTTGTAAGAGTTTCATTTGAATTAATAGAAGTGTTTTTCCTTGTTCATATGATATTATTTCCATTGGAAATCTGTGTTTAATATACAGTATGAAATCTTTGTTTGGAAAGTTGAAAAGTGAAACACGTGGGAAGAAAATGTATTACTCTCTTGCTTGTTTAAAATATATGATTTTGGAAAGAATAGAAAGTTGCATTCTTGTTTTATTGTTTGATTGAAGGAATAAAACCATTTAAGACTAGCATGGAATGAATTCAATGTTTTATTGCATGGAAAAAAAAAAGAATAATTCAATCTATGTTTCTAGAAATGTATAAACTTCTTTTACTTCACTGCATACTTGCAAAATTCCTTTATCAAATGTTCAAACAACCATGTTGTTAGATAAAAGACAAATGAAATATTCAATTGGTCTTAATGAGGTCAAAATGATTCCAAACCATGCTAAATCACTTAGGAAAATGTCTTTAAAAACTCTCAAATCAAGCCAAGGCAAACTACGAGGCCTTTTCTTTTGTATAAAAGTGGTAATTTTGAAATGCAATTCAATCCAAAAATTCACACTTGCAATCTATCCTAAAATATTCCTAATGAGAACATCCATGTCTGTTTGACATGTTAAAGAAGAAAAAATGACAAAAAATTTGAACCAAAATTCTTATAAGTTAAAGTTACCAGTCTTTCTTAAAACCTGCAGAACATTTTCTCAAATTTGACCCCTTAAACTTTATCAAAATCTAAAATTAATGATTTGTGCAAAGAGGACATCGAGAGATTTCCAAAAGTCCTCGTTTTCCCAAATCATAGCTCCTAATCAAAAGTTATGACCATTTGAAGTTTTACTTCATTTTGGCCACAAAAAAATCTAATACAAAAAGAAATTTTTGGAAAAATTTCCCCCAGCGGACCCACCGCCCCAAAATTTCCCTTTGGATTCTTTCAAAAACATTAGAGGAATGAACACGGGCCCAAGAAAATGAACTTAACCTTTAAAAATTGCTTTGGGAAAATTTTCCAAATTTTCCCCACATCTCCGCCGGACCGAGCCAATCAGAAGCTGCCACGTGGCCTCACGAGGCAACGATGGAGTTGCGGAAACTTTTTCACCCTTAGCATTTTTCAAAATTTTGGAGAAAATTTTTTAAGTTCCTCCACATCCCCACCCACCCCTGCCTAAGCAAATTCAGATGTGCTGCCATGTGGCATCATGAGGCATCGGCGGAGAGACCGGACTCCTTTTTAACTTAGTGTTTTGGAAATTTTTTGGGAAAATTTTCTAAGTTCCTCCTCCATTCCTGTGGCCCACACCAATCGGTAGTTTGCCACATGGTGTTTTGGGTGTCGCGGAGGGAGGCAGGAGATTATTCTAACTTTAAACCTTTTTCCTTTTAAAACCTTTTTTTAAAAAAAATTTTCTAAGTTTCTCGATGGGCCCGTTGACCCATGACCAATGGTAGAGCTTGACACGTGGCGTTTTGGGCATCATCGGAGGTGTGCAGAAATTTTTGTAACTTTGAACTTTTCTTCCCTTAAAATCTTAAATCCTAAAAGCTCTCCAACGCCCCGTCGACCCGTGACCAATGAGATCATGACACGTGGCATCATTTGGGTTCGGTGGAGGTGCACGTAAATTCTAACCCTTTGCATTTTTAAAACCTAAAGTCTAAAATTCATAAGTTTCCCCACCAGTCTTTTTTCCACATCGAATCAAAGGTTGACACGTGTCCTCTTCGGGCTCAGGCGTGTGGAGGCAAATTGTGCTCTTGCCTCAAAAAGGAAAATGTGCCAAATCTTCTTCCCACTCACCGGCCTGCGCATGGGAAAATTTTCTTCCCTAGGCCCGCGGACTCACCTTGGGAAAATTTTCCTCCCAAAGTCCATCGGCCCATAACTTGAAAAATATAAGGAGTTAGGAGGACTTCTTTATATCATTGGAAAGGTGAGAAATTTCCTATCTAATGGGAATGATTTAGGGAAGTTTTGAAGTGCATTAATTTTAAAAAAAATCAAGTTGAATCTTTTAAGCTGTTAGAGAGTGGGTTAGTGAGAAATTTACCCTCCTAACCTAAGTGGTTATTCTAACCCCATGTTTTGACCTTGTGTTTTGTTAATAATAGTTGTGGGAAATTATATAAGCTATTAATTATAGTTGGTCTTGAATCTTGTTTGTGATAACTATTGCCTTGTAATCTGGTTGTTGACACTCTTAAACAAAAAAAAAAATTATTCCATAATTTTTCCTAACTAATCCTAGGTTGTTCTTGGGTCTCAAGTGGGTTGTTTTAAGTGGGCATTACACTTGGTATCAGAGTAGTGGTTCAAAATCTTGGACCATTGGGCACACTAGAAAAACTTGAGACATGAACTTTTAACCTAGTGCAATGTTGCACCTAACACATTTTTAAATCTAGAAAACAGTTTGGTTTGGAAATTGCTTTTTGTAATCATGGAAACTAAGTAAGACCTAAAATAATGAACTAACTCTCATTTTGTTCTATGTAGGAGGTGCAGAAAAGATGAGGAGTCTTTTCACATAGACTTAGACATACCACCTCTAGATCATGCTGTAGCAGCCATCCTACCACAGATCCTACAGACTCTTCAGGATGTTAATGCCGCTTTACACGGAGGATCAGTAGGAGGGCATGTAGCCAAACATGATAGAGTCACTTCCATTGAGGGACATGCACCTCCTCCACACAGTGAGGAGCATGGAGGAGATAATTTCCATGGAGAGTCAGCTAGATCAGAGTCACCACAGAGGGGACATGGTGATCGAGTTTAGGACACAGAGAGAGGTCTCGAGAGCCCTAGGCTTAGGGGGATGCATGCAGAGAGGCCTAAAGGCCATCAGACCATAGCTGCAGATCACATCAGGGAGATCCTGAAGCTTCATGCCATCACATTACTCTAGTGACACAGGTGGATTTCAGGAAGAGGCCTGGTTAGTGAGCTTGAGTGGTTGCTTCAAGCTCTGTCCTTATTCTAGAAACATGAAAGCTCATGTTGCGATCCATCTACTAAGGGATGGAGCAGGAGTATAGTGGAGGATAGAGGAGTAGAAGCTCCATTGTTGATTCTGAGACACTTACAGGATCTCTTTGAGGAGCATTTCAGGACATATATTTGTCACGGAGGTTCATACAACAACGGATAGATGAGTTTCATGACCTCCGACAAGCATCCCATATAGAAGAGTAGAGTATGAGAGTAGATTTCTGGATCTACTCCACTATGTTGCGTACATGCAGGATGAGTAGGTGTAGATCCACAGGTTTCATCCGGGGCCTGAATCTTGACATTGGAGGTGCAAGTGTGGATCCATTTCCCATGAGACACTTACGAGGCCATTGAGAAGGCCTACATATCGAGGAGACTGGGAAAGACCCGGCGAGGCTAGAGACCGAGTCGGGACCGCATACTGACAGATATGGGATAGTAGATCGAGGGGGTCGGTACCTCCTCCTCGTGGTGGATAGGGTTCAGCACAGTCCTCTTTCAAACCACAGCAATAGTCCCACCCACCTTATAGACCTCCTCGAGGTTTGATGGACGAGAGAGGTCGAAGTATGGGACCTCCTCCTATGGGTCCCATCAGGACACAGGGTGGAGCTAGAGCTCAGTCAGCAGGAGCTCTCCAGTAGAGAGACCATAGCAGACCACGGCTGGATCATTAGGATCCACACCACAAGACTTTGAGAGTACCGGTCGGACCTACTACATAGGGGAGAGGATCAGGTGGTTGTTTTGGTTGTGGTGTTACTGGACACTTTTGGAGAGACTGCCCACAGAACCCTAATAACAAGGGTAAGACATAGATATCTCGAGCCTACTTATTGGAGACATGGGATGCGCAGCCACAGATTTATGTAGTGGTTGAGAACCACTAGCCGAGCACCAGAGCATAGTTATTGAGACTACAAGTAGCATTGGGGGTATTCCTACCTCCATATTGTTTGACTCTGGTTCTTCGATTCTTTTATTGCACCATCTTTAGTAGAGTGATGTAGGCTGGTGGTAGTTAGGTAGGGTCATTGTTGGGACATTGAGATGGCTTTGGGAGCCAAGATCTTTGTAGACTCCTTAGTTAAGGAGTGTGTTGTGGATTTGGGACCTTTCACCACTACCTCAGATCTCGTATCCTTCCTTTGGGCTCGTATGGAGTCATCTTGGGTATGGATTGGTTATCTACACATAGGGCTAGGATGGATTGTTATCACAAGACTATATCTTGTGTAGATGATCTAGGAGTTGAGTCGGTGATTTTTGGGGTTAGGAGACCCATTTCTATTCACACCATCTCTCGTTATGCAGCTTAAGCGGTGTGTGTACAGGGTTGTCAGATGTATGTTGTTATAGTTAGTGACAGATCGAGGATGGGTCTAGTGGACCATCGCTAGATGATCATCCCATTTTGAGAGAGTTTGTAGATGTCTTTCCAGGGGAGCTACCGGGGTTACCACCCCCACGTGAGATTTATTTTCATATAGATCTGGTTCGGGAGTAGAGCCTATCTCATGAGCACCTTATCGAGATGACCACCCCAGAGCTCTGTGAGCTCAAGTTTGTGGAGGGCCTTTAGAGAAAGGCCTTATCCATCCTAGTGTCCCCTTGGGGTGCACTGGTGATTTTGTGAAGAAGAAGGATGGATCCTTGCGGTTGTGTATTGATTACCATGCAACTGAATAAGGTAACGATCAAGAATCATTATCCCTTCCACGTATTGATGACTTATTTGATCAGATGAAGGGAGCCACAATTTTCTAAGATTGATCTTAAGTTAGGCTATCATCAGTTGAGGATTATGGAGGAAGACATTCATAAGACTGCCTTTCATACGAGATATGGGCACTATGAGTTCACAGTGGTGCCTTTTGGTTTGACTAATGCCCCCACAATATTTATGAGTTTGATGAATGGGGTATTCAAGACCTTCTTAGATCACTTCGTGCTCATCTTCCTTGATGACATTCTTATTTACTCATGTACATGTGAGGAGCATGAGGGGCACCTTCACCAAGTTCTTCAGTGTCTTCGTGAGTAGTAGCTTTATGGGAACTTGGAGAAGTGTGCTTTCTTTCAGATAGGAGGTACAATACTTGGGTCATATCATTTTGGGGAAGGTATCATAGTCGATCCTTCCAAGATTAGAGCCATTATGGATTGGCCAGCACCCACTACTATGACAGAGGTGCGCAACTTCATGGGATTAATAGGTTACTATAGGAGATTTTTTTAGGACTTCTCTCGGATTACATGCACCCCATCACTTCCCTTTAGTGGAAAGGGAAGAATTTTTTTTGGTCGGACAGATGTGAGCAGGCCTTCAGACACTGAAGGAATGTCTCACTACAACACCTATTCTTAGTGTTGGATCCACATGGTGAGTTCTTTGTATGCACGGATGCTTCGTTGGCAGGCCTTGGAGGTGTTGATGCAGGAGGGCAGAGTAGTGGCCTTTGAGTCTCACAAACTCAAAGATTATGAGCTTAATTATCCGACTCATGATCTTGATCTTGTGTAGTTGTGCATGCCTTGGTTTGATGGAGGCATTTTCTTCTTGGTAGGAGATTCACACTCAGGATAGATCACTTGAGTCTTCGCCACCTCTTCACGTAACCCAATCTAAACACTCATCAATGAAGCATTGGATGGAGTTGCTTTGTGAGTATGACATGGAGATAGAGCATGTGAAGGGGAAGGAGAATGTGGTTGCAGATGCTCTAGTAGATAGAGACATGTGAGTATGGCCACTTCAGTGGGCACAAATTTACGGAGTAGGATTCTTCAACAACTTCCTCTTGACAGCTTCTACATTGTAGTTCGAGTAGAGATCGAGTCCAGAGACCCCTTGAGGGGAAGTTTGATGGTTTCTCACTAGAGGAAGATGGACTTCTCAGGCATAGAGGTTGGATTTATGTTCCCAGAGATGGAGGCTTGAGGCAGGACATCTTGACAGAGGCACATCGTGCACCCTATTCAGCCCATCCTGGGGTGAAGAAGATGCATGCTACCTTGAGACAGTTGTACCACTGGAGAGGACTTTTTGAGACATGTGGCTCAGTTTGTGTCATGTTGTTTAGAGTGCTAGAAAGTGAAGGCCAAGCATCAGCATCCAGTTGGCCTTCTCTTTCCTCATTCTATACGAGTGGAAGTGGGACACCATTTCCATGGACTTTATAGTTGGGCTACCAATGTCGAGATATCACCATGATGCCATCATGGTCACGGTTGATAAATTGACAAAAGTGGCTCATTTTTCTCTGGTGAAGACCACTTATATAGCTAGTGCAGTGGCATGGGTCTATCTTGATGAGATTTTTAGGTTGCATGGGATTCCATGGAAGATTATTTGTGACCACGATCCTTTGTATACTTCCCATTTCTGGACTACCATGCAAAGCATGCCCTCGGGACGAGGATTAATTTCAGCACAACTTATCACCCCGAGATAATGGACAGACCGAGAGGGTGAATCATATTTTAGAGGACATGCTCAAGGATGTATGTGATGGATCATCAGGTGAGATGGGAGGAGTACCTGTACTTGGTGGAGTTTTCCTACAATAATAGTTTCAGAGTTCTATAGGCATGGCTCCTTTTCAAGCTTTGTATGGTAGAGAGTGCAGGACACCCCTTAGCTGGGACAGGTTGGAGGATAGGGTATCTCTTGGACCAGCCCTTTTGCAGGACATGGGAGCAGTAGGTGGTGATGATCAAGAAGAGACTATAGGAGGCACAGGATAGGTAGAAGAAGTATGCAGATCAGCATAGGATCGACCGTAGTTTTGATGTGGGCATGAAGGTGTTCCTTCGTGTCAGGCCACATAAGATCCCTATCCATTATGGAAAATGTTCTAAGTTAGCTCCTAGATTTTTGGTCCTTTTGAGATCTTGGAGCGTATCGGCCCTTTGGCTTACCATCTAGCATTGCCACCTAGCTTGTCTCACGTACATGATGTGTTTCATGTTTCTGTTCTTAGGAGATATATTACAGATCCTTCTCATGTGCTGGATTGGACCTCATTGCAGGTGTAGGATCAGGGGAAGGTGATGGTGGAGCCCATTCACATTATAGATCGTAGGACCTTGGGCCTTCGAGGTAGAGAGATTGATCAGGTTGGGTGCAGTGGGATAGATATGATGAGACTGCAGCTACTTGGGAGGATGCTACATTATTACGAGTCAGTTTCCACATTTGTTCCAGTGACTTCCAAGAGGAAGTCGAGTCTAAGGGGAGGGGATGTAGTGCCCACTTCCTTTGACACCTTTTGATATTGATCTTGATACTATTGATTATATTATGGACATTATTATGGTTTTGATTTAGTATGATGTTAGATGTTAGACCATGGATTATTGTTGATCTTGATTCAGTTATGATGCATGATGATTATTAGAGACATTTTATATGTGGATGATGATATACTATTTGACATGGATATATTATGGATGTTGTTCGGACATGTGATATTTGGATATTGTGAGTAGATCTAGTATGGAAATTATTGGATGATGATATAGTTGTTAATTAAATTGAAAATGATAATGTTGATTGCTTGATGTTGTTGTGATTCAGATATCTAGATGATTTGAGATTTTATTTATATCATTTTGGATGTTCTGATATGGCCACGAGGCCGAAGGAGGTATTTGTGTTTTATAGGTTAAAATATCACAACAATATCGGGGGATTGGAGACCAACCATATTGGAATTCTAGATGAATTCAACAAGGTCACCATGGCAACTTGTATTGTTGTGTGTGTTTGTATTTTGTTAGGGATTCCCATGGGGGACTTCCTTTGAATGTGACCAAGGGGTTGTATGTATTTATTAATGTGGTTTCTTTTTATTAATGTTTGCATGTGTTTATTTTGTGGTGCTTTACCCCTTTCATTAGTTATTATATGTTGTGTTAATGTTGTGAATAACCATGTTGTTAAAATAAACAAATCAAATATGTCATAAGAAAGTAATTATGGAAGTTGTTGGCTCTTAAATTTAATGTTGTAAGAATGTGTAAGTGACTTTGTAAGTGATGTGTAAGTTAACTTCTGAGTGTGAAACACTCCACCTTCTTGGAAATTCGAATTTGTCCTTGGAGGCTGAATTTGGAGGCTTGTGGGACAAGTAAAACTTGTCCCATACCTCTTAAATTTACTTGCCAACCATACCTATGGTTTGGGGGTTGAATTTAGACCTTCTTTATGCATTTTGAAATGACTAATTGTAAGTTTTAATTGCACTTTTCTTACATGTTTTAAATTCAGTCCTTTTGGGGTATGGGTTTGTTTTGGAGTGTGTAAGTAAATCTGTCATTTTATTTATTATGCATTGGAGAATGAAGTTGACCTTGTGTTGGGGTTGAGGATGTGTGATGTGGCATCCTACATGGATCCACCTCATCCTCTTCTCTTCCCTCTTCTATAAAATTTGAATTTCCTTGCCTTGTTTTGGGTTGTTGAACTTTTGGAGACTTTCTTTGGGGTGAATTTTTTTTGGATTGGAGCTCTTGCTTTTGGAGAATTTGAAGATTGTTGCATTTTTGTGTTGGTTGTTTGGATTGCTTTTCCATTGGATAAAGCTTGTTGTTTTGGAATTGGAACAACTCCATCATGGAGAGGTAAGAGCTTGGCTCTTGAAATGTCTTCTTTTATGAATGTAAATGTGTGAATGTTTTGTTTTTTTGTGAATGTTTTTTTTGTTTTGTGGGTTTGTTGGGTAGATGGCCTAGGAATGGTGTAGGAGAAGGCTATGGGGTTTATTTTTTGGGAGGCACAAGTGTGTTTTAGGGAGGTATAAGTGTGGAGGGAGTTGGGATTTGGGTTCCACCTTACAAAGAAATAGCTTGCATTTCTTTACTCATTATGGGGTGCCATAAGAGGTTGGGGAGGCATAAGAAATGGGAGGAATAAGGGGTACTTGGGGAGGCATAAGGTTGTGTGGGATTGAAATTATGTGTGTGTGTTTGTGTGTGTGTGTGTGTGTGTGTGTGTTTGGTGGTTTGAAAATAGGTGGTGATACCCATTTTCCCATTGGGAGGCATAAGTAGCATCCCCCATAGTTGCTTGCTCCTTTGGCTTGCTTGATGAAGCCTTAGTTTTGATTGTCATGTTTTAATGTAGTTGCAAACTACATTTTGTTTTGGACTGTGTTTTCATATGTGAAATGTTGTTTTTGTGTATTGTGGAAGCCTTTTTGTTGCCATGAGTTGAATCACATCTTTTATTGTTGTATGGTTGGGGCTCGGGGCCAATGAAGAAGGATGGCTTCTCCTTTTCATTGGATATCTTGGTTGGGTGGAGAGCATTTGCCTTTCCCCTACCTTTGTTGTGATCAAATTGAAGAATGAAGAAAACCACATGTTGTTGTTCTGGAGCAAGGAAAAGAGACAGTTTGAAAGTCCCTTCTTGAGATTAAGTTTATTGTAACCTTTCCCACCTTGAAGTGGATGATTTGTATATTATTTGCAATGGGAAGATACTTTGTATTGACAATGAAATTTGAAATTTGAAATGTAAAAGAGTTATACTCTGTTTTCTATTTTTGGAAAGAAGGTGAAAGAATGATACGTACTTTATATGTTATACTTTGAAAATAAATGGAAAGGAAGTTGTAAGAGTTTCATTTGAATTAATAGAAGTGTTTTTCCTTGTTCATATGATATTATTTCCTTTTGAAATCTTTTTTTGATATATAGTATGAAATCTCTGTATTGAATGTGGAAAAGTGAAACACGTGGGAAGAAAATGGATTACTCTTCCTTGTTTAAAATATATGATTTTGGAAAGGAATAGAAAGCTGAATTATTGTTTTATTGCTTGATTGAAAGGAAGAAAACCATTTAAGACTAGCATGGAATGAATTCAATGTTTCATTGAATGGCAAAAAAAAAAAAAGAATAGTTTAATCTCTTTTCGAGAAAGTGTATAAACTTCTTTTACTTCTTTGCATACTTTGTAAAATTCCTTTATCAAATGTTAAAACAACCCTGTTATTAGATAAAAGACAAATGAATTATTCATTTGGGCTTAATGAGGTCAAAATGATTACAAACCATGCTAAAGCACTTAGAAAATGTCTTAGAAAAAGAAACTCTCAAATCAAGCCAAGGAAAACCGTAGGCCTTTTTTGTATAAAACTTGTAATTTAAAATGTAATTCAATCCAACAAATTAACACTTGCAATCTATCCTAAAATATTCCTAATGAGAACATCCATGTCTGCTTGACATGTTAAAGAAGAAAGAATGACAAATTTAGAACCAAAAATTTTATAAGTTAAAGTTTACCAGTCTTTCTTAAAACTCATAACGTTTTCTCAAATTTAACCCCTTAGTCTTTATCAAAATCTAAAATTAATGATTCTTGTGCAAAGAGGACATCGAGAGATTTCCAAAAAGTCCTCATTTTCCCAAATCATAGCTCCCAATCGAAAGTTATGACCATTTGAAGTTTTACTTCATTTTGGCCACACAAAAAAAATCTAACTATCAAAGAAATTTTGGAAAAATTTCCCCCATGGACCCACTGCCCCAAAATTTCCCTTTGGTTGCCTTTGGCGGCCACGCACGCCAAGAAAATGAACTTAACCTTTAAAAATTTCTTTGGAAAAATTTCTAAATTTTCCCCACATCTTCATGAAAGTTTGGCCTAACCCAAACCAATCAAAAGCTGCCATGTGGCCTCACGAGGCAACGGGGAGTTGCGGAAACTTTTTCACCCTTATAATTTTTCAAAAAATTTGGAGATTTTTTCGTAAGTTCCTCCACATCCCCGCTGACCCAAACCAATCAGTGTTTCCATGTGGTGTCACGAGGCGTCACGGAGGACCGAGACTCCTTTTTAACTTAGTATTTTCAAAAAAAAAATTTTGTAGGAAATTTTTCTAAGTTCCTCTACATTCCCACCGGCCCATAGCCAATCAAGTGTTGCCACATGGCATTTTGGGCATCAACAGAGGTATGAAGATTATTCTAACTTTAAACCTTTTTCCTTTTAAAAACCAAAATTTTCTAAGTTGCTTTGATGGCCCGCCGACCCATTGCCCAATCGAGCTTGACACGTGGTGTTTTTGGGCGTCGTCAAAGGTGTGGAATGTTTTATAACTTTAAACTTTTCTTCCCTTAAAATATTAAATCCTAAAAGTTCTCGATGCCCCATTGACCCGCGACCAATGAGATCATTACATGTGGCGTCATTTGGGTTCGGCTAGAGGCGTGCGTAAATTCTAACCCTTTGCATTTTTAAACCGTAAAGTCTAAAATTCATAAGTTTCCCTGCTAGTTTTTTTTTCCCAGCGAAATCGAGAGGTCGACACGTGTCCTCTTGGGCTCACGGGCATGCATGGAGGCAAATGCACTTTGCCTCAAAAAGAGAAAATGCACCAAATCTCTTCCCTGCTCCCTGCCCAACCCATGCATGGGAAAATTTTCCTCCCTAAGCCCGTAGACTCACCTTTGGGAAAATTTTCCTTCCAAAGTCCATCGGCCCATAACTTGAAAAATATAAGGAGTTAGAAGAAATTATTTATATCATTGGAAAGGTGAGGAAATTTCCTATCTAATGGGAATGATTTAGGGAAGTTTTGAGTGCTTTAATTTTAATAAAAATCAAGTTGAATCTTTTAAGCCTGTTAGAGAGTGGGTTAGTGGGAAATTTTCCCTCCCTAACCTAAGTGGTTATTCTAACCCCATGTTTTGACCTTGTTCTTTGTCAATAATAGTGGTAGGGGGAAATTATATAAGCTATTAATTCTATCTGGTCTTGAATCTTATTTGTGATAACTACTGCCTTGTAATCTGGTTGTTGACACTCTTAACCAAAAAAATTATTCCATAATTTTCCTAACTAATCCTAGGTTGTTCTTGGGTCTCAAGTGGGTTGTTTTAAGTGGGCATTACACTGTGAGTATGGTTCAAAATCTTGGACCATTGGGCACACTAGAAAAACTTGAGACATGAATTTTTAACCTAGTGCAATGTTGCACCTAGCACATTTTTAAATCTAGAAAATAGATTGGTTTGGAAATTGCTTTTTGTAATCATGGAAACTAAGTAAGACCTAGAATAATGAACTAACTCTCATTTTGTTCTGTGCAGGAGGCACAGAAAAGATGAGGATTCTTTTCACATAGGCTTAGACATACCACCTCGGATCATGTGGTAGCAGCCATCCTACCAAAGATCCTACAAACTCTTCATGATGTTAATGCCGCTTTACGTGGAGGATCAGTAGGAGGGCATGTAGCCAAACATGATAGAGTCACTTCCATTGAGGGAGATGCACCTCCTCCACCCAGTGAGGAGCATGGAGGAGAGAATTTCCATGGAGAGTTAGCTAGAGTTGAGTCACCATAGAAGAAACATGGTGACCAAGTTTTAGGACATAGAAAGAGGTCTCGGAGCCCTAGCCTTAGGGATGAGCATGCAGAGAGGCCTAAAGGGTATCAGACCACAACTGCAGATCACATCAGGGAGATCCTGAAGCTTTGGCCATCACATTACTCAGGTGACATAGGTGGATTTCAGGAAGAGGCCTAGTTAGTGAGCTTGAGTGGTTGCTTCAAGATTTTTCCTTGTTCTAGCAACATGAAATCTCATGTTGCGATCCATCTATTGAGGGATGGAGCAGGAGTATGGTGGAGGAAAGAGGAGTAGAAGCTCCTTGTTGATTGTGAGACACTTACCTGGGAGCTCTTTGAGGAGAGTTTAGGACCAAATATTTATCACATAGAGGTTCATACAATAGCGGATAGATGATTTTCATGACCTCCGATAGGAATCCCTCACATAGTAGCAGAGTATGAGAGTAGATTTCTTGATCTACTCCGGTATATGTTGGGTACACGCAGGATGAGCAGTGCATGGATCCACAGTTTCATCCGAGGCTAAATCTTGACATTGGGGGTGCAGTACAGATCCATTTCCCACAAACTCTTATAGAGGCCGTTGAGAAGGCCTACGTAGCATAGAGACTGGGGAAAGACCCAAAGAAAGGCTAGAGACCGAGTCGGGACACCCATACAACAAATGCGGGACATTAGATCGAGTGGGTCGGTACCTCCTCCTCATGTGGGGGTAGGGTTTAGCACAGTTCTCTTTAGACAGGCAGCAGCAACAGTAGTAGTCCCACCCACCTTATAGACCTCCATAGAGGTTTGATGGAAAGAGAGGTTGGAGTATAGGACCTCCTCCTAGGGGTCCCATCAAGACACAGGGTGGACCTAGAGCTCGGTCGGAAGGAGCTCGCAAAGTATAGACAGCAAGACCATAGCTAGATCATTAGGATCCACACCACAAACTTTGAGAGTACCACTGGACCTGCTACACAAGGGGGAGGATCAGGTGTTGTTTTTTGATTATGGTGTTTCCGAGACATTTTGGAGAGACTTCCCACAAAACCCTAATAACAAGGGTAAGACACAGATATCTGAGCCTACTATTAGAGACTTGGGATGCAGCCTATGATTTATGTAGCGGTTGAGAAATGCCAGGCCGAGCACTAGAGCATAGTTATTGAGAGTACAGGTAGCATTGGGGTATTCCTACCTCCATACTATTTGACTCTGGTTCTTCTGATTCTTTTATTAAACCATCTTTAGTAGAGAGATGTAGGCTGGTGGCAGTTAGGCAGGGTCATTATTGGGATGTTGAGATGGCTTCGGGAGCCAAGATCTCTGTAGACTCCTTAGTTAAGGAGTGTGTTGTGGATTTTTGACCTTTCACCACTACCTCATATCTTCGTATCCTTCCTTTGGGCTCGTATGGGGTCATCTTGGGTATGGATTGGTTATCTGCTCACAGGGCCAGGATGGATTGTTATCACAAGACTATATCTTATGCAGATGACCTAGGAGTTGAGTTGGTGATTTCAGGGGTCAGGAGACCCATTTTTATTCGCACCATCTCCGCTATACAACTTAAGTGGTGTGTGCGATGGGGTTGTCAAATATATGTTGTTATAGTAGTGACAGATCCGAGGATGGGTCTAGTGGACCATCGCTAGATGATCATCCCATTCTGAGAGAGTTTGCAGATGTCTTTCTAGGGGAGCTACTAGGGTTGCCACCCCCACGTGAGATTGATTTTCATATAGATCTGGTTGGGAGTAGATCCTATCTCACGAGCACCTTATCAAATGACCAACCCAGAGCTCTGCGAGCTCAAGTTGCAACTAGAGGGCCTTCTGGAGAAAGGCCTTATCCTTCCTAGTGTATCCCCTTGGGGTGCACTAGTGATTTTTGAAGAAGAAGGATGGATCCTTACGGTTGTGTATTGATTACCGCTAAAGCTGAATAAGGTAACAATCAAGAATCATTATCCCCTTCCACGTATTGATGACTTGTTTGATCAGATGAAGGGAGCCATAGTTTTCTCAAAGATTGATCTTAAGTCAAGCTATCATCAGTTGATAATTATGGAGGAAAACATTCATAAGACTACCTTTCGTACAAGATATGGGCACTATGCGTTCATAGTGGTGCCTTTTGGTTTGACTAATGCCCCCGCAATATTTATGATTTTGATGAATGGGGTATTCAAGACCTTCTTAGATCACTTCATGCTCATCTTCCTTGATGACATTCTTATTTACTCACGTATGCGTGAGGAGCATGAGGGGCACCTTCACCAGGTTCTTCAGTGTCTTCGTGAGCAACAACTTTATAGGAACTTGGAGAAGTGTGCTTTCTTTTAGTCAGAGGTACAATACTTGGGTCATATCATTTCAAGGGAAGGTATCATAGTCGATCCTTCCAATATTAGAGCCATTATGGATTGGCCAAAGCACCCACTACTTGTGATAGAGGTGTGGATTCATGGGATTAACAGGTTACTATAGAAGATTTGTTCAAGACTTCTCTCGGATTACGCACCCCATCACTTACCTTCAGTGGAAAGGGAAGAAGTTTGTTTCATCAGACAGATGTGAGTAGGCCTTCAGGACATTGAAGGAATGTCTCACTACAACACCTATTCTTACAGTGTCGGATCCACATGGTGAGTTCTTTGTATGCATGGATGCTTCGTTGGCAGGCCTTGGAGGTGTGTTGATGTAGGAGGGCAAAGTAGTGGCCTTTGAGTCTCGTAAAATCAAATATTATGAGCTTAATTATCTGACTCATGATCTTGAGCTTGCGGTAGTTGTGTATGCCTTGGTTTGATGGAGGAACTTTCTTCTTGGCAAGAGATTCACACTCAAGACAGATCACTTGAGTCTTCGCCACCTCTTCACGCAGCCCAATCTAAACGCTCATCAGTGGCGTTGGATGGAGTTGCTTTGTGACTATGATATGGAGATAGAGCATGTGAAGGGGAAGGAGAATGTGGTTGCAGATGCTCTTAGTAAATGGAGACATGTGAATATTCCTAATTCGGTGGGCAAACAGATTTATGAGAAGGATTCTTCAGTAGCTTCCTCTTGACAGCTTCTACATTGCGGTTGAGAAGAGATCGAGTCCCAGAGACCCATTGAGGGAAGTTTGATGGTTTCTCACTAGAGGTAGATGGCCTTCTTAGGCACAGAGGTTGGATTTATATTCCCAAGAGATGGAGGCTTGAGGCAGGACATCTTGACAGAGGCACATCATGCACCCTATTCATCCCATCCTGGGGTGAAGAAGATGCATGCTACCTTGAGACAATTGTACCACTGGAGAGGACTTCGTAGAGATGTGGCTTAGTTTGTGTCATGATGTTTAGAGTGCCAGAAAGTGAAGGCCAAGCATCAGCATCCAGCTAGCCTTCTCTTTCCTCATGTTATACCGGAGTGGAAGTGGGACACCATTTCCATGGACTTTATAGTTAGGCTACCAATGTCGAGATATCACCATGACACCATCATGGTCATGGTTGATAAATTGACAAAAGTGGCTCACTTTTCTCTAGTGAAGACCACTTATACAACTAGTGTAGTGGCACAGTGAGTCTATCTGGATGAGATTTTCAGGTTACATGGGATTCCATGGAAAATTATTTGTGACCACAACCCTTTGTACACTTCCCATTTACGGACTACCATGCGGCATTCCCTCAGGACGAGGATTAATTTAAGCACAGCTTATCACCCCAAGATGGACATACTGAGAGGGTGAATCATATTTTAGAGGACATGCTCAGGATGTACGTGATGGATCATCATGTGAGATGGGAGGAGTACCTGTACTTGGTGGATTTTTCCTACAATAATAGTTTCCAGAGTTCTATAGGCATGGCTCCTTTTTAGGCTTTGTATGGTAGAGAGTGTAGGACACCCCTTAGCTAGGACAAGTTAGAGGACAAGGTATATCTTGGACCAGCCCTTTTGTAGGACATGGAGCAAAGTAGGTAGTGATGATCAGGAAGAGACTATAGGAGGCAAAGGATAGGAAAAATAAGTACCGAGATCAGCATCGGATCGACCGTAGCTTTTATGTGGGCATGAAGGTATTCCTTCGTGTCAGGCCACATAAGAGCCCTATCCATTATATAAAACGTTCTAAGTTTGATCCTAGATTCGTTGGTCCTTTTGAGATCTTGGAGCGTATCAGCCCTTTGGCTTACCGTCTAGAGTTTTCACCTAGCTTGTTTCGCATACATGATGTGTTTCATGTTTATGTTCTTAGGAGATATATTGCAGATCCTTCTCATGTGCTAGATTGGACCTCATTGAGGTGCATGATCGGGGCAGGTGATGGTGAATCCCATTTGCATTATCAATCGCAAGACCACGGGCCTTCGAGGCGAGAGAGATTGATCAAGTCCGGGTGCGGTGGGAAAGATATGATGAGACTGCAACTACTTGGGAGGATGCTACATTATTACGAGTTCATTTTCCACATTTTTCTAGTGACTTCGGGAGGAAGTCGAGTCTAAGGGGAGGGGATGTAGTGCCCACTTCCCTTTGACACTTTTGGATATTGATCTTGATACTGTTGATATATTATGGACATTATTATGGTTTTGATTTAGTATGATGTTAAATGTTAGACCATGGATTATTGTTGTTCTTGATTCAATTATATGATGCATGATGATTATTAGTGACACTTTATATGTGGATGATGATATATTGTTTGACATGGATATATTATGGATGTTGTTCGGACATGTGATATTGATATTGTGAGTAGATCTAGTATGGAAATTATAGGATGGTGATATAGTTGTTAATTAAATTGAAAATGATCATGTTGATTGCTTGATGTTGTTGTGATTTAGATATCTAGATGATTTGAGATTTTATTTATATCACAACAATATCGTTGGATTGGAGACCAACCATATTGAAATTCTAGATGAATTCAACAAGGTCACCATGGTAACTTGTATTGTTGTGTGTGTTTGTATTTTTTTAGGGGTTCCCATGGGGGACTTCCTTTAAATGTGACCAAGGGTTGTATGAAATTATTAATTTGGTTTCTTTTGATTAATTTTTGTATGTGTTTATTTTTGTGGTGCTTTACCCCTTTCATTAGTTATTATATGTTGTGTTAATGTTGTGAATAACCATGTTGTTAAACTAAACAAATCAAATATTTCGTAAGAAAGTAATTATGGAAGTTGTTGGCTCTCAAATTTAATGTTGTAAGAATGTGTAAGTGACTTTGTAAGTGATGTGTAAGTTAACTTCTGAGTGTGAAACACTCCACCTTCTTGGAAATTCGAATTTTTCCCCAGAGGCTGAATTTGGAGGCTTGTGGTACAATTAAAACTTGTCCCATACCTCTTAAATTTAAATACCAACCATACCCATGGTTGGATGGTAAAATTTAGACCTTCTTAATGCATTTTGAAATGACTTATTGTAAGTTTTAATTGTACTTTTCTTACATGTTTTAAATTCAGTCCTTTTGGGGTATGGGTTTGTTTTGGAGTGTGTAAGTAAATCTGTCATTTTATTTATTATGCATTGGAGAATGAAGTTGACCTTGTGTTGGGGTTGAGGATGTGTGATGTCGCATCCTACATGGATCCACCTCACCCTCTCCTCTTCCCTCTTCTATAAAATTTGAATTCCTTGCCTTGTTTTCGGTTGTTGAACTTTTGAGAGACTTCTTTTGGGTGAATTTTCTTGTGGATTGGAGCTCTTGCTTTTGGAAGAATTTGAAGATTGTTGCATTTTGTGTTGGTTGTTTGGATTGCTTTGCATTGGATTCAAGCTTGCTGTTTTGGAATTGGAACCACTCCATCATGGAGAGGTAAGAGCTTGGCTCTTGAAATGTCCTTATTTTATGAATGTAAATGTTGTTGTGTGAATGTTTTGGTTTGTTTTGTTGGTTTGTTGGGTAGATGGCCTAGGAATGGTGTAGGAGAAGGCTATGGGGTTTTATTTTGTGGGAGGCACAAGTGTGTTTTAGGGAGGTATAAGTGTGGAGGAGTTGGGAGTTGGGTTCCACCTTGAAGAAATAGCTTGCATTTATTTACTCGTTATGGGGTGCCATAAGAGGTTGGGGGAGGCATAAGAAAATGGGAGGAATAAGGGGTACTTGGGGAGGCATAAGGTTGTGTCATGGATTGAAATATATATATATATATATATATATATATATATATATATGGCGTTTGAAAATAGGTGGTGATATCCATTTGCCCATTGGGAGGCATAAGCAACATCCCTCATAGTTGCTTGCTCTTTTGGCTTGCTTGATGAAGCCTTAGTTTTGATTGTCATGTTTTAATGTAGTTGTAAACTACATTCTATTTTGGACTATGTTTTTATGTGAAACAAAATGTGGTTTGTGTGTATTGTGGAAGCCTTGTTACCATGACTTGAATCACATCCTTTATTGTTGTATGGTTGGGGCTCAGGGGCCAATGAAGAAGGATGGATTCTCCTTTTCATTT
Organism: Taxus wallichiana var. yunnanensis; assembly: GCA_018340775.1. Classification (NCBI taxonomy): domain Eukaryota; kingdom Viridiplantae; phylum Streptophyta; class Pinopsida; order Cupressales; family Taxaceae; genus Taxus; species Taxus wallichiana. The sequence continues at coordinate 146,107,663 of CM031235.1, read as the reverse complement.
GATATCTTGGTTAGGTGGAGAGCATTGCCTTTTCCCTACCTTTATTGTGATCAAATTGAAAGAATGAAGAAAACCACAAGTGGATGTTCTAGCAACAAGGAAAAGAGATAGTTTGTGCAATCCTTCTTGAGATTAAGTTTATTGTAACCTTTCCCACCTTGTTTTGGATGATTTGTATATTAATTTCAATGGGAAGATACTTTGTATTGACAATGAAAGTTGAAATTTGAAATGTAAAAGAGTTATACTCTGTTTTCTATTTTGGAAAGAAGGTGAAAGAATGATACATACTTTATATATTATACTTTGAAAATAAATGGAAAGGAAGTTATAAGAGTTTCATTTGAATTAATATAAGTGTTTTTCCTTGTTCATATGATATTATTTCCTTTGGAAATATTTGTTTGATATACAGTATGAAATCTCTATTTGGAAAGTGGAAAAGTGAAACACGTGGGAAGAAAATGGATTACTCTTCCTTGTTTAAAATATATGATTGTGGAAAGGAATAGAAAGTTGCATTCTTGTTTTATTGCTTGATTGAAATGAAGAAAACCATTTAATACTAGCATGGAATGAATTCAATGTTTCATTGCATGGCAAAAAAAAAAGAATAGTTCAATCTCTGTTTCTGAAAGTGTATAAAATTCTTTTACTTCACTACATACTTGCAAAATTCCTTTATCAAATGTTCAAACAACCTTGTTGTTAGATAAAAAACAAATGAATTATTCAATTGGGATTAATGAGGTCAAAATGATTCCAAACCATGCTAAAGCACTTAGGAAAATGTCTTAAAAAAAAGAAACTCTCAAATCAAGCCAAGGCAAACTGCATGCCTTTTGGTGTATAAAAACTGGTAATTTCAAAATGCAATTCAATCCAAAAAATTCACACTTGAAATCTATCCTAAAATATTCCTAATGAGAACATCCATTTTTTTTTGACATGTTAAAGAAGAAAGAATGAAAAATTTAAAACAAAAATATTATAAGTTAAAGTTTACTAGTCTTTCTTAAAAACCTGCAGAATGTTTTCTCATATTTGACCCATTATACTTTATCAAAATCTAAAATTAATGATTCCTGTGCAAAGAGGACATCAAGAGCTTTCCAAAAATTCCTTATTTTCCCAAATCTGATCTCCCAATCAAAATTTATGACCATTTGAAGTTTTACTTCATTTTGGCCACAAAAAAATCTAAGCTGTCAAGAAATTTTGGAAAAAATTTCCTCGCGGACCCGCCGCCCCAAAATTTCCCTTTGGTTACCTTTGGCATCCGTGTGGGCCCGAGAAAATGAACTTAACCTTTAAAAATTTCTTTGGGAAAATTTCCAAATTTTCCTCGCATCTCAAGCTGCCCCATGTGGAGTTTTGACCAATTAGAAGCTACCATGTGGCCTCACGAGACAACGATGGAGTGCATTTTGGAAACTTTTTCACCCTTAGTATTTTTAAAAAATTGGAGAAAATTTTCTAAGTTCCTCCACATCCTACGTTTTTAAACCTGACCCTAACCAATCAGGTGCTACCACATGGCATCACGAGGCGTCGGCGGAGGACCGGACTCCTTTTTAACTTAGTGTTTTTGGAAATTTTGACATCAAATGTATTTCTGGGAAATTTTTCTAAGTTCGCCGCATTTGCATTAGCCGCAGTCTTGAATTCGACCAATCAAGTCTTGCCATGTGGAGTTTTGGCCATCGGTGGAGGCACGAATATTATTCTAACTTTACACCTTTTTCCTTTTAAAAACCAAAATTTTCTAAGTTTCTCCGATGACCCGTTGACCCATATCCAATCAAAGCTTGACACGTGGCATTTTGGGCATTGTCGGAGGTGCGAAATTTTTGTAACTTTAAAATTTTCTTCCCTTAAAATCTTAAATCCTAAAAGTTTTTCCACACCCCATTTCAACCCATGACCAATGAGATAATTACACGTGGCATCATTTGGGTTTGGCGGAGGTGCGCGTAAATTCTAGTCCTTTGCATTTTTAAACCCTAAAGTTTAAAATTCATAAGTTTCCCCGCTAGTCTTTTTTCCCGTGAGCAAATTAGAGGTCGAGATGTGTCCTCTTTGGGCTCGTGGGCATGCGGAGGCAAATTGTGCTCTTGTCTCAAAAAGTAAAAATCGCCAAATCTCTTCCTAATCACCCGCCCGCGCATGGGAAAAAATTTTCCTCCCTAGAAGCCCAAGCGGACTCACCTTTGGGAAAAGTTTCCTTCCAAAGTCCGCGGTCCACAACTTGAAAAATATAAGGAGTTAGAAGAAATTCTTTATCATATCATGGAAAGGTGAGAAATTTCCTCTCTAATGGGAATGATTTAGGGAAGTTTTGAGTGCTTTAATTTTAATAAAAATCAAGTTGAATCTTTTAAGCTTTGTTAGAGAGTGGGTTAGTGGGAAAGTTTCCCTCCCAACCTAAGTGGTTATTCTAACCCCATGTTTTGACCTTGTGCTTTGTCAATAATAGTGGTAGGGGGAAATTCTCTAAGCTATTAATTCTATTTGGTCTTGAATCTTGTTTGTGATAACTATTGCCTTGTAATTTGTTTGTTGACACTCTTAACCAAAAAAACATTATTCCATAATTTTTCCTAACTAATCCTAGGTTGTTCTTGGGTCTCAAGTGGGTTGTTTTAAGCGGGCATTACATCTAGTCATTAGTTGATAGATGGAATGGAGTAGAGAATAAATACTAAAAATCAATAATGTTCAAAAGTGATTGCCTAAAGTAACTCAAGAAAGTGAAGCCAAACAAGATCACAAACATGAAAAGAATAAGGTGTTTGATAATGGTCATGAAGTGGCTTGAATTGGCTCAAGTCTGCTTGATAATGTCTTAAATTTGCTGAAGCTTCTCCAAATTTTCACAGAGGAAGAATCTTTTCTTGCTCATGTTGATGGGATGTCTATGGAAATAAAGGATTAATTATAATCTTATAAGGTGCCAAAAGTGGGGAAGTCATAAAAAAAATTGAAAGGATAATTGGGAAATGAGATATGGGTAGCTTGTTAAATGATATGCATTATTCCAATGTTTATTTTCCTGATGATAGATGCAAAGGACATGGTCTTAGGTGAGATTAAAAAACTTCAGTCTAGTCATCAGTTGGAGATGGAATGGAGTGGAGAAGCAATACTAACAATTAGGAAGCTTCTCCAAATTTTGCACAGAGGAAGAATATTTGTCTTTCTCATGTTGATGGGATGTCTCTGGAAATAAATGATTAATCAGAATCTTATAAGGTGCCAAAAGTGGGAAGTCATAAAAAAATTTGAAAGGAGAATTGAGAACTGAGATATGGGTAACTTGTTAAATGATATGCATTGTTCAAGTGCTTATTTTACTGATGATAAATTTAGAGGACATGGTCTCAAGTGAGATTAAAAAACTCATTCTAGTCATTAGTTGGCAGATGGAATGGAGTGGAGAAGCAAAACTAACAATCAGAAGGTTCAAAAATGATTGCCGAAAGTAACTCAAGAAGCAAGAATCACAATGTGAAATGATAGTAAGTGACAACCTGCAAATTGATGACCTTTGGAATATCAATTATCTTGGTGCATAGCATAAAGATTCCCATTTTGGAAAATCAGCACTCAAACACAAGGATGCACTCAAGTTGGTGTTAAGTATTCGGAATGTGGTAGACCACTAATGAAATACATGGAAACAAATTCCTGTCATCACAAAGATATGTAATGAATGATACGTTCAAATCTTCTCACTAAAAGTTTCATACTAACTACAAAGAGAACAATTGCAAATTAAATCCTTGGTATGTTTATGTAGGGAATGAAAATAAAAGTAGCACCGAAGATGTTGCAAAGTCTTCTATATGCCAAATTGTCTATCATAGTAAGACGAATGAGCCTAATTTGGTATCACTCGGTTTAAGATGGTTTCCTCATCTCTGGTGCAGATCTTAACATCCAAATTAAAATAAATTGAAATTTGAAAAGATAAAACTAGGAGCATAAACTTTTACCATGACTTGTTCACAGAGTTTAGATCTCCATCAAAACAATAATAATTTGAAAAGACAATTTAGAAATTCTAGTTTGATCGCACAAGCTCAAATGGGATTTTGGGCCAAAAACACAGGAAAACTTTTGAAAAATTAACTAGCTTCATAAGTGAATTGTAAAAACATACAAAGTAGGTATGGAAGAAAACCTGGATTATCTCTATGTGCTGCTCTATCTTTCTTTTCTCCTCTTATCTTAACTTGTTCATGTGATCTCTCTATTAGATTTGTATATTGTGTGTACTGAATTTGCTTCTCCTCTGTGTTTTATAACTTTCTTGAGCTCTAAATATGCTCACTGATTCTCTATTTTTAGCTCATGCAACTCAATGGATTTCATTATTCCTAGCTCATGCAACCTGTAAGACTATCTTAACTCCACTTATCTTCTTCTATAAGATCATGCATGCGCTAAAAACAAAATGGGCTAACTCCACTTAAAGCCAAGAATAGAAAAATCGTCATTTCAGCCGTCAAATTTAACATAGTGACGTGAATGTACGCAAAACCCTTTCCCATAGGGGAACGCCTTCGGTGTAAAGACAAAAATAATGTGATAAAATTATTAAATAATATGATATGTGTAAAATAAAAGATAGGAGCCTCAAAATTGATATTTATTTACATTTTTCAAATAGATGTATAGAAAATATTTGTACTAGTGACTATAACTTGTGAAGATTTCAAAGAATTATATAGACTACCAAATGCCATAAAATTGGAAAAATCGATAATCCTAATAGTGTATGTATGGGGATAATGCAATTATTTATATACATGACATTTTCATAATCCATATAAGCCTCACTCACATGTTTTTCTTATCTAGAGAATCACTTAGATATTGATCTCCTTCACTCCAACCCAAATATGGAGTTTATGTCTCAAAAATATGAAAGAAAAATTTCTATGATAATCTAGAAAAAATACAAATGTCATTGATATTCATTGAACCATTCAAGTAAAGAAAAATTAATAGTGATAAAAAAATAAATTATAATGCATTTTGATAATAATCGTATGTATATTACAATTGTCTCAATCCTTGTCCTTGAATTCATCTAAGTGACTAGTAGAGCCTATACACTAAAAATCTTAATTTTATTACAAATGTGTGTGTGTGTGTGTGTGTGTGTGTGTGTGTGTGTGTGTGTGTGTGTGTGTGTGTGTGTGTGTGTGTGTGTGTGTGTGTGTGTGTGTGTGTGTGTGTGTGTGTGTGTGTGTGTGTGTGTGTGTGTGTGTGTGTGTGTGTGTGTGTGTGTGTGTGTGTGTGTGTGTGTGTGTGTGTGTGTGTGTGTGTGTGTGTGTGTGTGTGTGTGTGTGTGTGTGTGTGTGTGTGTGTGTGTGTGTGTGTGTGTGTGTGTGTGTGTGTGCGCATGATATCATAGGCTATGTTTCTAAAAAAATCACAATTCTTATAATAGTCCCACAACAAACTAGAAAATGAGGGAAAATGAATGAAACAATGGAAGAATAGAAACAAAATAATGCCCGAATAGATAACACCATAGAGATGAGTGAGATTGAAGTGGTTGAAAACATAAGAGGATTTCAAATTCATTAAAAAGGTAAGCATGTGAATAAGATTCTAACTTATATCACCATAAATAAACCAATACTATTGCAATTAATTAGTCTTGTACCAAAATTGTTTTCTAAATATTTTCCCATTTTGATGTGTGTATGGATATATTGTAAAGTAAAATAATAACCATGTTAAAGTTAACATATGTTCTCAAAGATGGAGGTTTTCAATATCACAAGTACGATGTGCATACTCTATCCAAAGAAGTGGCCCTCAAGATCCTTTTCAAGAACTGGTTAATATTGGCCTTCATAGTACGCACCATGGTTTGTAAATAATTGTAAAAGATTTTTATGAGAACCAACTAGCTCTAAAAATGTTTAGATTTCAGTCGAGGAATAAAAATAGAGGGTTAAGTCATATTCTATGCTTTGGAGAAATGACATAATATCAAATATAATAATTTGATCAAACTCTTATTAATTTTGTATATGAGGAGTTAGATGAGTCCACTCAATATGCATTTTTGAAAAAATTCTTCTTTTAATAATTGAAACCAATGATATGTGGAATATATTGGATATTTTATGGTTTTAAAAATCTCTTGAAGTGGCAACATTGGTCTCTTCAACATCCAAAATAATCTGGTTGGGAAGCCCTGTAATTTGAATTTTCATGATGTCATCAAAGTCAAAATGAAAAGTATGTTAGAATATATTACAAGCATAATGATTGTTGAGTCATTTGATGAAGAAGAAGAAAAATATAGAGGTATACATGTCTCAATTTTTACACACGATGGATATGATATGTATATGTATGTGTATGTGTATGTGTATGTGTCTGTGTATGTGTATGTGTATGTGTATGTGTATGTATGTATGTATCAAAACATAAAACCATTATTCCAACTATGTTCAATACGAGTTAACATGGTACACTAAAAAAATAAAAGGTCTTTTCTCATGTATGATGACACCAAATGCCTTAGGATGATTTTCCGATTTACTTCTTGGATTTGTTAAGTTATGAAAGGATAAGAAAAAAACTAAATAAGCTAACCAATAGAAAAAAAGATTGAATTCCATATTCAATAAAGTCATTTCAATTTAATGAAAACACTCTTTTCATGGATTTGGTAGTCTGAATGTGGGAGGATGAAGTCAAAAAGAAATTTGAAGAAGTAATATATCTTCAAATAGGTGGAGACATTCCACAAAAATAGACCGGTTGTCTATTATGGCCCTCTATTAAAAGAATATGGTAGTCTAGATAATTTAAGTTCACCTCCTAACTATAGGAAATCTATAATATTATTTTTAGTTAGCTTTGTGACATGCATATTGTGTTAGCATGAAATTATAGTTTTCCTCTATATTCAAAAATATATACAAATTCTTAAAGCTAAATGAAAAGGTGTAGGAGACCTACATAGAATAAAAGAATTAAATGATTCTAATTTGAAACAATTGAATTTTAAAAAATAGGGTATATGTCTATCGAAACATCAAGGATTTACCATATATTTCCATTTCTTAAGAGAAGTACATAAAATACTTTGGTATTTGATGATTATGGGGAAAATGAAATATTGTACTGATTAAAGTTTGTAGGTTACATTCCTTGAATAAATTCAGTATGGATCAATGGAAGTCTCCAGAGTTTATCCCAAAACCATTTTATCGTAACAGGAGGAGCTCGGTAAAATAAAATGTTTCAAACATTTCAGAGTCTCGGGGTGGAATGTTAAAAAATCGGGACCTAACTCGAATTATTATTGTTATGTCCCATTTTTTACATTTTTCCTTTTTGTGAGAGTTTTCATAGGATCAATCTTTAGCATCTTCAATAAGGCACAAGCCTTCAAGATGGGGAGGACAACCAATGTATGCATTAGTAAAAGTAGAATTAGTATGTGGTGTTGGTGAACCTCAAGAGAACTGGTGCATAATTTTCCTCCCTACATTTAATGAAACAAAGGAACGACTGCAAACAACAAGCAGAAGCTTTTACAACATGTGGCATGTTTCTTAGGTACTAATATCGCATTTAGCAACCTTCCTATGAGCACCTTTTGTATACGTTATTCTGAAGAAGGGTCCATAGAATCATATCTTTTATAAATTATAGAAATAAGTTGTTAATAGGTTTCAAAGCAATGTTCAACTTTAGAGGTATATTTTGCAATATATTTTAAAATTGCTTGTCTTGATAGAACAAGTTGTCAATAAACATTTGTGTGCCAAATGGACAACATGTTAGGATTGTGTGTATTTAATCTCTCGTCATTCCAGGATGGTATGTATTTTTTTCTTCTCGACTCATCAACATAAAGCAAGGATTCGGTTTGTAAAGACCACGGGGTACAATACATACATTGAAGTTCAAATCCTTTTTGTAAGCAGGTTTGTTTGCTACATTTTTATGCCTCTGAACGCTATTCACCAACTCCTCATAATATACAATGAAATCATATGAAAGTATTCAATCAATATCTAGAAGGAAAGGGTCATTGAGAGATGCGTTTTCCCTTGTGTTCCAAGAAGAAATGTATTGATCAAAGTATTTTCTTACCTCTTCAAATTCCTAGGTATTTACTCAATTTAAAGTGTCAACGTTGGGTGCATTTTCCAACCAAAGGAGGCCATGGACATGTGTAGAACCTCAGTATTTCCACTCATATTTAAGTAGTAAAAGAAATGGATATAAGCAACAGACTCTATTTTTAAAATGTGTCCATATAACTAAGGAAGCGTAAGTTGAGCGAAAAACCTATACCAATGGTCAACGACATGCATGTGTTTTTCTAGAATTTCCTTCCTAAAAATTTTGAAACACAAGTGCATGTATAAATATGTGAGGTGAGGATTCGAAACAAAATTTACAACTCTCAAACGTGAGCATAGCCAAACATCCAACGGCAACATTCCAAACATAACTTTGTGAAATTCAGACCATTTTGTATCTTCCACACTTAAAGTGAAAAACAAGGCTTGTGACTCTAACTGTACAATCATGTCATTCAATTCAGACCGAGTCCTGTTCCAATAAGACCTTGTACCATGGAGGTTTTCCCCAAATTGCATCAAACGTTTGAAAATCCTGGAATTTGGAAGATCTCTTAGTGTTTGTTGTAAGTCCACCACTGTAGCGACATGTGGTCTTCTATGTTCTTTTCACAAAAATAGAATTTGTGTTCTGGCTTCAACGGCGCATGATAAGATTCAAAAGGAAGTAATGGAAGCGTGGGTGTTTTCCAAATCTACCATCATGATACCGCATCAAATGAAGAACATATTCATTCAAATGAAGCTTCCTTAAACATAACATTTTGAACATCACTTTCCATAGGGAAAAGAGAATGGAATGCCATTGTAAAAATCCCTTCCGTATTATACTCGTTCACAGGTATTATAACTATGTTTGGCCAATTTATGGGTACAGTTCGGGAACCCAACTGCGGTTGGAGGTAATCTCGAATAGTGTACATTATTTCAATTTGTGTGTTAGGAAGGACATTCACAAATGAGGAAGGTTGATAATGCACATCATTAGCTAGGGGGATGTCCAAGTTATCATCAACAACATGTGAAGGTTCGTCGGTAGGGTCATTAATTGTTGTATGTCTCAAATAGGTGAAGACATTACTAAGGTCAATGGGGATTAGAGACCGCAACCTCGTCAACAAGGACATCATTTTGTAGTATGTTATTCTACAGGCGTGCATGAGATGCACCCTACAAACAAATAAATCATATGCTCTATTTTTTCCCTTTCTTTTCACCACCAAAATGTCAACATCACTCACCATGTCCAGTAGAGTACGTGTAATTAATATGATATCTTGCGGGAAGTTGATTATATGTCCAATATATTTTTATTAACCCCACATGCATACACCACTTGCAAGATAGAATTAACCCTTGCAATAAGGATCTCTTCAACTTGAGTGATCATACCGAGAACATAAGGTTGTTCACCGGGTCCATGCTATTAGCAAATGAAAATCGATGAAGCCATCTTTCCATAAAACACCTATAACATTAATTTTTTCCCTAAAATAGTATAGTCTTTATACCTGGATATCTCTCTAAACATATACAACATGTTTCCATTGAACACAGGTGATCAATTCTTGACCGGAAATGGCATTGCTAGTCAAAAAACTTGGGTCTATGAACAATGTACAGATTTGTTTATTGATGATTGTATAAGTGCCAAAAAGAGAGGAAGATGAGGGAAAGCATTGAGATCCACCAAAAAAAACATCACGGAATTCGTACAAGGCACGGAAACAGTGATATATGGTTTTGAAAAGTGCAGCTAAGCCCGTGGAGAAGAATAATGTTCTTCGGCAACGATGTCTCTTTTTCTCGTCTTCTTTTATTTATTTCAGCTTTTCGTGCATGGTAGCACAATCTTTGCATTTCATTTTTGCGTTGTCTTTTATTCTAAATGACTTAGAGGGTGTGTGATGTTTCTAGGATCTCATAGGAATGGACCAAAAGCACGTAAACAAAATGTTTGTGGGAAACGCGGACCAAACATCGTGTCGGGTGCAATAGGAAATAAAGAAAGAACATACAATTTTCTACATAGTATTATTTTCCTTGGTCATGAAAATGACAAAAAAACTACATGTTGTTTAAAAGGTATGCATCAATTTTATGTCACGATGAAAAAATGAAAATTTGTGCAACGAAAAATGTGCAAATACATGCAATTCAAGAGGCAACCAAGAAAAACCATTCAAATTATAAGTATAGAAGGAAACTATTCAATCAATTCCTAGTCAAAATTATATCGATCAAAGTCTTGCAACATAATCTATGAATGGTGAACAAAGTCTCCAAAATATAGGAATCAATCGTGTTTTGGGTTAAAAACAAATCATCATAACCATGCAACCAACCGACAATTACAAGTTATGAATATAGAGCCACCTATATATCAAGTATGGGAAATGAAATTGTTAGGAAATAATTGTTTAGTGTTCACATTAGTATGGGTAATAAGATAATATAATAATTATATGTTGTAATATGAATAATTACATAAGTAATTATTCGTTAATATGTAAATGAGTTGTTATTAACAACTCATGTTATTTAGAGAGTGTATTGTTAAGTGAGTAACAATCACTCTTGATATGGAGTTTTGGGTGTTTTAGTTGTTGAGCCAAACTCCTAAAACATAGGAGATTCTTGGCCTATTTATTTGTATGGAGAGCCATTTGATTGATATGAGAAATATAAAAATATTATTTTCGTGATTTAATTCTATAACTCTGTCCAAATTTTAGATTTAGTATCAAGCGAACATTTTCAGAGGAGGTATTAGTTTGAGATGGAAAACATGAGATTTTGATGGATGATCATGGGCAGTTCCTCCATTGTTGATTACCCAGTCCATGATTAAATTGTTCATTTGGTTGTAGTTGTTATTGTTATATAATATTCAGATATTAATGTTCAACCATTTCTAGATCTGTTAGGGACTGCTATATACCCCGAATGTGTTTTTATTTCTATATAAGGTTGCATCCATTATGTGAGTTGTGCATGACACCGAATGAAGGAGACGTCTCTTGAGTTTTTATTTGGTCTATTTGGTAAATTCTTCTTTTAATAATTGAAATCAATGATATGTGGAATATATTATGATTGTTGAGTCATTTGATGAAGAAGAAGAAATATAGAGGTATACATGTCTCAATTTTTACACATAGATGTATATGTATATGTATATGTATATGTATGTATGTATCAAAACATAAAACCATTATTCCAACTATGTTCAAGACTCAGTTAACATGGTACACTAAAAAAATAAAAGGTCTTTTTCTCATGTATGATGACACCAAATGCCTTAATGATGATTTTCCGATTCACTTCTTGGATTTGTTAAGTTATGAAAGGATAAGAAAAAAACTAAATAATGTAACCAATAGAAAAAAAGATTGAATTCCATATTCAAGAAAGTCGTTTTAGTTTAATGAAAACACTTTTTCATGGATTTGGTAGTACGAATGTGGGAGGATGAAGTCAAAAAGAAATTTGAAGAAGTAATATATCTTCAAATAGGTGGAGACACTCCACAAAAAATAGATCAGTTGTCTACTATGGCCCTCTATTAAAAGAATATGGTAGTCTAGATAATTTAAGTTCACCTCCTAACTATAGGAAATCTATAATATTATTTTTAGTTAGCTTTGCGACATGCATATTGTGTTAGCATGAAATTATAGTTTTCCTCTATATTTAAAAAATATACAAATTCTTAAAGCTAAATGAAAAGGTGTAGGAGACCTACATAGAATAAAATAATTAAATGATTCTAATTTGAAACAATTGAATTTCTTAAAAATAGGGTATATGTCTATCGAAACATCAAGGATTTACCATATATTTCCATTTCTTAAGAGAAGTACATAAAATACTTTGGTATTTGACGATTAGGGGAAAATGAAATATTCTAACGATTAAAGTTTGTAGGTTACATTCCTTGAATAAATTCAAGTATGGATCAATGGAAGTCTCGAGTTTATCCCAAAACCATTTTATCGTAACAGAGGAGCTCGGTAAAACAAAATGTTTCAAACATTTCGGTGTCTCGGGGTGGAATGTTAAAAAATCGGGACTTGACTCGAATTATTATTGTTCTGGTCCCATTTTTACATTTTCCTTTTTGCGAGAGTTTTCATAGGATCAATCTTTAGATCTTCAATAAGACACAAGCCTTCAAGATGGGGAGGAAAACCAATGTACACATTAGTAAAAATAGAATTAGTATGTGGCGTTGGCGAACCTCGAGAGAACTGGTGCATAATTTTCCTCCCTACATTTAATGAAACAAAGAAAGCGACTACAAACAACAAGCAAAAGCGTTTATAACATGTGGTATGTTTCTTAGGTACTAATATCACATTCAAAGAACCTTCCTATGAGCACCTTTTGGTACATTATTCTATAAGGGTCTGCAGCAGAATCGGATCTTTTATAAATTATAGCAAGAAGTTGTTAATAGGTTTCAAAGCGATTTTCAACTTTAGAGGTATATTTTGTAATATATTTTAAAATTGCTTGTCTTGATAGAAACAGTTGTCAATAAACATTTGTGTGCCAAATGGACAGCATGTCGAGGATTGTGTGTATTTAATCTATCGTCATTCCGGATGGTACGTATTTTTTTCTTCTTGACTCATAAACATAAAGCAAGGATTCAGCTTTGTAAAGACCACAGGTGGTACAATACATACATTGAAGTTCAAATCCTTTTTGTAAGCGGGTTTGTTTGCTACATTTTTTATGCCTCTCAATTCTATTCACCAACTCCTCATAATATACAATGAAATCAGATGAAAGTATTCAATCAATATCTAGAAGGAAAGGGTCAAGGAGAAGTTTTCCCTTGTGTTCCAAGAAGAAATGTATTGATCAAAGTATTTTCTTACCTCTTCAAATTCCTCGGTATTTACTCAATTTAAAGTGTCAACATTGGGTGCGAGTTTCCAACGAAAGGAGGCCATGGACATGTGTAGAACCTCAAGTATTTCCACTCATATTTAATTAGTAAAAGAAATGGATATAAGCAATGACTCTATTTTTAAAATGTGTCCATATAACTAAGGAAGCGTAAGTTGAGCGAAAAACCTATACCAATGGTCAACGACATGCATGTGTTTTTCTAGAATTTCCTTCCTAAAAATTTTGAAACATAAGTGCATGTATAAATATGTGAGGTGAGGATTCGAAACAAAATTTACAACTCTCAAATGTGAGCATAGCCAAACATCCAACAATGCAACATTCCAAACATAACTTTGGGAAATTCGGACCATTTTGTATCTTCCACACTTAGAGTGAAAAACAAGGCTTATGACTCTAAGCTGTACAATCATATCAGTCAATTTAGACAGAGTCCTATTCCAATAAGACCTTGTACCATGGAGGTTTTACCCAAATTACATCAAACGTTTGAAAATATTTGAATTTGGATGATCTCTTAGTGTTTGTGTAAGTCCACCACTGTAGCCGAAATGTGGTCTTCTATGTTCTTTTCACAAAAATAGAATTTGTGTTTTGGCTTCAACAAGTGCATGATAAGATTCAAAAGGAAGTAATAGAAGTGTGGTTTTTTCCAAATCTACCATCATGATCTCGTGATGAAATGAAGAACATATTCATTCAAACAAAGCTTCCTTAAAAATAATCTTAGACACAAATTTGTGTCTTACGACACCATGTGCCTTGTATATCATCTCGCAACCTAACCATACCTCACCACCTAAACCTTACACACTTTATTATTTATTAATTACCTTGTAATTAATAAATCCACATATTCAACCCGTCACCTCACCTAGCCACCTCATCATGACCTAGCCCTAACCCTAAACTAACCTAATTAAGACCTATGACTTGGTCCGATTCACACCCATGACTAATTACTCCTCACCCGCACCAAAACAAAGCTAATAATGACTTGACCAAGCCCACAACCGATCCCTCGGAGAAAAGGAGGGTAAGTTGGCTATTTTACTAAAAATAGCCCACTTTGACTGACTGATCGACACCTTTGGTCCTACTCGACCGCCGCCGTCGGTTACGTAACCGCCATCGGTTCCTGTAAATGACCTTCCTAGCCAAAAACCAAGGATGGAGATTCATTTGCAGGATCTGGAATTCATTTGCAAGACAAAGACAAGTGAAGAAAAGAGAAGAGTTTATAGAGAAGGACATCGAGCCCAAGACTGCAACTGAGTAACTAGAGCACAATGACACTCATCCAAGAATTGGGAGAGAAGATAACTTCATTAGCTCACTTTTGATTGTCGGATCATCCCACCTAAGCCTTGCCTTCATCATCACAGTCCTTGGAGCTGTATCTTCATCAGGAACTAGTAAGTAGTATCTTGTACGTTTTTAAATACCATTTCTTGAACTTCGATTCATTGTAATTATAAGCTCACCGCTTTAGATCTACTACCCGATAGCACCCCGCATCTAACTTTCATTCATTTATCCCTACATTGCCCCAAGAACAGCCTCCCACACTCTCTCGAGTCTTCTCCATCACCCTACTTCCTACCCCTAATCATTTACCAACACGATAAATGCCATAACCACCTTACAACATACCTTCATTGAAAGCCCCCAAATCACTTTACCCCTACCGATATCGGCTATCAACTACCGGTACAGTGTTATAATCGCGATCGGTTATACGGTGACCGGCATCGGTCGCGTGACTTATACCAAAACCACCTTTCCTCTATTGCTTTTTAATGAGGTAACTAAATCGTAATTTTGGAAATAACTTCTTTTTTATCATTTGTGTTAATTCGTATTAAAATGGGAACTAACCACCTTCAAAAGCAAGTCTAATATTTCCTGGGCCCAAGGCGGTTCCCTCATTTATTGTCTAACTAAAATTGGGTGGTCTTTCATTCTTATTCACAGTAGTCCTTCCTGCAGACAAAAAGGAGTTCTTCGTGATCGATCTCGATCTCTACTGATGTACGCGCACACCTTCCCAACACTCCACAAGTATTCCTCCTAGCCCTAACCCTTATCTGTTTCTCAAGAGAATGAAAAGATAGAAGTAACTCTATTCTAGAATGGAAACATTCTGTGTGAAACATTTTGGCACGCCCGGTGGGAGCCATCTCGGGTTTCTTTCTTTCTTGTTTGCTTTCATATAGGAGCACACTTAACTTTTTGTTTCTTCTAAATATTCACACAATATTTTTTCATTTTGGTAAAAGAATTTGTCTTTCTTTCACACCTTTTCATTCTTTGTGAAGTCATCTCCTTTGCTTCATCGAATATCATTTTCGATGTGGGTTTAAACACGTGCATCACATGTTTGCTTGTTGTTTTCAATTCTAGTGAACGTAGATTAAGTAACAAGTCGTACACGTGGGGGTGATATCCATGGTATTGACAAGAAATTAATCTTACTTTCACTGCACAACACATACCAAATCACATCATAATCAACACAACAGCTCAAACATCCCCCTTTTCCGCGATATTCCTCTACCCGATTGAGGTAACCTTATAAGCCAAAACAAACTTGACATCTCCCTTAGGTTTTTTGTTTAGGATTGACATCATTTTACATCTAAGGCATAAGCCCAAATTGATTAAAACTAATCTAGGGTTAGTCTCTTGATTTGCTTGTGTATCTTGCTTGTTTTTAGTTCTGTTTCTCTGTCATACTGTGTTTCAGTGATCACTTCAGAACAGTTTGGTGGGTATACTAAGCATTGTTAATCCCAAACCAGCAGCTTCTTACATCTTCTCTTTGCTTTCACAGTGACCGACACCTGGTCTATTCTACCGACATCGGTTAACTAACCGCGTCGGTGCTGATCTCACCGACATCGGTTATCCGACCGATATCGGTTACTATCTTTCACAGTTCTCGACAAACCAGCAACCTACCAATTCCAACATTTTGTTGTTGTTTCTATTCCTGATAGATTGAATCCTTGTTGTGTACTCTTGTCCATGGTTGTTATCACTCGGAAACAAGCCGCAGCCATGGTTTCACATGCCTGTTCCGTGCCTTTGCCTCGAATCACCCCTTCACATCCTATGGGAATCCTACGGACACCAGTGATGTTCCCAAGATCCCTGTAGGAGATAAGGACTTTGCCAAATTTTTGGATGCTAATTAGCTAGCCGCACGCTGAAAAGACTATTTATCTCATACCCCCGACCGTACACTGACGGTCAACTTCTCGTTGGTATGCCTATTAGTATAGCTGCTCACTTAGCTCCTTCCCCACCTAATAACTCCACCTTACCTTCTTCATCCTTAGCTCCGTCTCCCAACTCAGTGGCTTTGGGGGTTCATACTGCACCGATTGGCTTTCCTTTGGTTAATCTGGGGCCCCACATATCACTACCATCCACTACCCCTTTCATAACTTGCTCTCTGCCACCTATCCACACGAGCTTTCCTTCTCAAGCTCCGCCCACCTTTTCATTTCCACAAACTTATCCGGTGGCCTCAACATCTTATATAGGACACCCTTATTCGGTCACCTCAACACATTCGTCATCAATACCTTATCAATATTTAACCCCACCTTTGTCTAGTAGCGGCTCTTATCCTCCTCTTTTACAACAACCACACCATCATCTTACCCAACCACTGATTTAATCAAACAAATGATGGACAAGATGCAAAATCTGGAGGCTTCTGTTTCAGGAAGCCGTAACACCCTGACATACGAGCAAGTTTGTCAGGAGCCTATTCATCCTTCTTGTCCCCCTTCATTCATATCCTCCTCAATGGGAATTACGAAATTCACTCGCTTCAATAGTAAGGAGGATCCTCAACAACACTTGCGATTGTTTAGACATGCCTGCTATCTCGATTGCTTATGGCGATGCCTTACTACTCCGTACCTTTCCCATGTCCTTATCGGGACCCACTTGAGTGGTACAAATTGCTTTAACCCAAAGACTCAATCTTCTCCTTTAACCAATTATCCCAATCTTTCTTAGATCATTTCTCCATCAATATTGCCAAGAAAGTATCCATCACCGACCTCTATGCCATCTGACAATTTGAAGACGAATCTATCGCAGATTTCGTTGGATGATGGCGGGGCCTCATCAACCAACTTACTTATGCCTTACCTCAGGCCAAACTCATCAAACTCTTTACGCGGGCCTGTGCTAAGCACATTTCTCCCACCCTCCAAATTCAAACTTTCCGCACCTTTGATGAGGCCTTTACTATGGCTTAGAAACTAGAGATTCGAGCCTTAGAGGAGGAGAAATTGAGGTTGCGCAACAAAAACTCCAATTTCCGAACCCAAGACTCCACCAACAAACCCAACACCACCAATTCTCACACATCGACTGCTTCGAAATCAAAAGGAGTTGTACACACGGTGATGTTCAAATCCCAAGCCATGCCAATACCTGCCAAAAGCCACCTATAAGTATAAAGCCGAGCCCATCAATTACACTCCCTTGGGAGAAACTTATGGTGTGATCTTGGACAAATTGCTCAAAGCAGGAGCTATCACCTTGCCTCCTATTAAACCTCACTCCGGGTTTGATTCCACCCGCGCTATACCTTCTTGGTACAAAGAAAATGACTTCTGTAACTTCCACTTTGAATGAAGGGACATAGTCACGAAAACTGCAAGATGTTGAAAAACATAGTGCAAGAAATGGTTGATGCAGGGGATATAACCCTCGATAATCCTAATGCCCCTGCTAATCAAAATTTGAAAATCTTCAACAAACCATTCCCAAATCATTCATCTAACAGTAACATAAACCAAGACACCTTAGCCGAGGAGAAGAGTGTTCATGAAATCCATGCAGTTTTCAACTCCCAACCAAAAGCTTCTATCAAGGAAATTCTGAATCAAGCCTCTTCACTAATGCAGGGATCCGCACCCCCTACACCACCATCAAGACAAGACGATAACCTTGCCATTCCTTTACCCATAAAGGAATTAACCACCCAGAGTTCTCTTCTCACGAATGAGTCTTCTTACACCACATCCCTGCAAGATTGTGAGTGGATGTTATCTAACTTATCTATTTCCCAAACATCTCCTTCCGTCACTCTTTGTAAAAGAAGAAGGCTCATCAAGCTTTGTTTCTTTCATCCTTAGAAGAGAAACCTCTCGAACCGAAATCACCAAATTCCTTAATCATGACGAATCCCCTCAAACATGCCATCCTACCTATTAGTTCTTCATCGCCTAAATCTTTTCAAATGATGGTTGACCTCTTAACACCCATTGATACAAAGGTGCCTCATTTTCCCCGTATCACACCTACAAAGTGGACTAGAATCACAACCCACCTCTCTTCCATACAAAAGTTCTTCTTCACACGTGAAGATTGTCATCCCTCAGAAGATAGACGAGTCCTATGGGAGCGTTTGAGTACACCATGCTCTACTCAAATGCAGATGACCGATCCAGACACCTCTACCATATACCCGAGGTGTTTACAAAAGCTCAAAATGCCTATGTCCTCATCTTCACCCCCTCATCTCTACCAAATACCTCATCCACCTCTATTAACCTAACCAAACCTTCCCCTATGCTTGGGACTTCACCAATACCCAACCTAACACACCCACCTAAATGGTTAGATTTATCCAAAAATAAAGCCGTCCATCCACCTAGGAGACAGACCCAATCTCCTCAAGTCCAATCTATGCCTCTGTCACAACTAAAACCCTCGCCGTCACACCTACCTTCTATATTGGGACCTCACCCCTCCACCTTGCCTCAATACATCATACCTCCTGCGTTTTCTTTAAAATGACCTGCACCTTCTGCACCCATACAGAGATCCACGGGTGTATCAACACCATCACCCCAAGTATCTTGTCCACCTACCAACCCTAAACAAACTCCATCATCAAAGGATTTGTTTTTTGTCACTCCTCTTTCCCCATGGTTGTTTCCTACCACCACGTCATCTGTGGCCTCATCATCTAACCAGCTAAACATGACTTCTGCGCCGAAGAAGCCACGTTTAGTTAAATCCAATTATCAAAACCCCTTGTCTAAACCACCACCCATATGATTACCAACCATTACCAAAACCCACCCGATCAATAGCCTCATCTTCCTCTGACTTTGACCCGCTCAAAGGATCTTACACCAAGATCCTTGATATGTTGGTGGAGAATGTGACCATTTCCCTACCCCCACTCAGACCCTATGATCCATCTAAACCTCGACCTATAGGTTATGATGAGTCTAAAATATGTGCTTACCACCGCACACCAGGACATGATGTAGAGGGATGCAAAGATTTGAAAGCCATCCTTCATCAGTCACCTATCTTGGATAGAAAGGTTAAGAAAGACAACTTACAAAGGGAGAAACCTTTAGCTTCAATCCCCTCTCCTATACAACCTGTCCCTGCCTCACCAAAATCTATCATTATTGCCACCCCACCTCAAGACAATGAATTATCCCTACCATCTTCCTCCTCTCATGTTCACGAGATCAACATGATTAGTATTGCTACTCGAGGCGTAAAAACAATGGGAAAGCTAAAGAAAGCACACCTGCAGCCTCTCTTTCTCCGTCCGCCATCCCGATCGCACCACCACCTAAAGTGGTTATTCATGGACCTGCCTACCCCGTCTCTGATGGAGTTTCCCACCGTACCATGATCAAACAACTTCACCAATCACCTGTAAAAATGACACTGTATGATCTCATTCAAACCTCTGAATCTCATCGACAAGCTCTCATTGAAATCCTTCAAGGGATAGAGGTCCTACCTAACGAAACCTTGCCCGTTGCCTCCATCTTAACACCCAACCATGTTGCTTCTCTCACCAAACAATCTACCACTTCTGTCCCTGTACAGCAAGCGCCGCCGTCGGTTTCTCGAAGAAAAAAATTTGCGTCTTTGAGTGCGTAAGATCCTGACCCCGCTCTTTTCATCTCGGCTTACGTCCGGGACATCCGAGTACGTCGTGTTATGATTGACAGGGCGCTAGCCTAAACATCATCTCTTCCAAATCCTTCCAACAAATGAATATCCCTTCTAGCTGCATGTGTGCCAACCCCACCATGTTGCATTCATTCAATGATGCTATTACTTCTACTTTAGGCACCGTGATCCTTAACATTCGTGTAGGGCCACGTACCTTACCTAAACTCTTCTATGTCCTTGAGGGAGAATTCCAATACAACATGTGTTAGGACGCCCTGGATCTGGGGCTATGGGATGCGTTCCTCCACCTTACATAGATGCATAAAATTCGAGTATGAGGGGAAGTCATACACCGTAAAAGCTGACGCTCCCCCCTTCAAAACCTGCAATATGTTATATCGCCCTAATGATGTGCTTGTACTAGTCAAGGCACCCATTCATCCAACCCAACCATCTACTTCGACCACACCTCAACCATCCACCTCAACCACACCCACATCTTCAACCAATGAAACTGCCGCTGCAAATACCACTTCCTTCCCCGCGGACAACATCCCAACCTCAGATCCCTTGGTAGATGTTTTTCAACACCTTATGCTAGGGGAGTATCGCCTATATAACGTTAGCACTTTCCATACCCCACAGGAGTACGGACAGTTACATGCGCATCCTACCTACAACTGTCATGTGGGGGAAGTGATCTCCTATGGACCACCTAATTACCGCACCAACCTAACATATGGGGGTGTCGATATATCTCTGTCACCCCCGAACCTCCTTGGTGTGGTTCCCTTCCAATCTGATTTTCAATATCTAACTAATCGTCGTTTCGCCTCACCTTCGACGCTTGTGCTTGGAAGGGCTTTGGTTTCGGTATTTATGAACAAGGCCGACACACGATCATTCCCATGACTACACGCAAAGACAAAGATCGCCGTGGTCTTGGATTCTCTCGAACCACCTACACCTGAATAAACTACATATTCGTTGTATCCAGGAAGATGATGAAGTCACCCCTTCCAAACCATCATCACCCATTTTTCCATCGTCACCCATAGAGTCGATAGACCCGGAATCTATCCCTCCTAACTTTTTTTTTCGTAAATGCTATCTTCTTGGGTCCTCTCACTTATCAACGCAATAATGAAGACCCATCTTCTCTTCCCCTTCTGTATCCAGACATGATCGAAGAAGACTTGCCTTCAATTAATGTTGTTGAGTGCTAGGATGACGACTCCATCCTCACTTACCTTGGTGTGGACGACTCTTATATTCAACGCGCCTTACCATCTGAAACTCAAACCATGTTGAATGAGTCGACTATAGAAATCAACATCCACATAGAGGACGATCCTCACATTGTGAAGATCAGACAATCTCTTAACGCATCAGAACAAACTACCTTCACTACCTTCCTCCGTGCCCGCAACCAAGCTTTCACTTGGTCCTACGCTGACATGCCAGGAATCGATCTTGACATTATTGTCCATAACATTACTCTGAAACCCGACGCCAAACCAAGTTAAATAGAAACCGAGAAAAATGCATCCACGCATTTCCCTCTTGATCAAAGAAGAGCTTCAATGACTCCTTTCTATTTCCTTCATCTTACCTATTGACTATCCTCAATGGATTTCTAACATCGTACCTGTCACTAAAGCAATGGGGGGACTTTGGATATGTATGGATTTCGGGACCTTAACCTCACCCGCCCAAAAGATGACTTCCCCTACCTAATATTGATCAACTTGTTGATCTCACATGAGCCATGAGATGCTTTCTCGGGATATAATCAAATTTTGGTAGCCTAGCCGATCAACATAAAATCGCCTTCATTACTCCTTGGGGAACCTTCTACTATCGTGTCATGCCATTTGGCCTTAAGAATGCTGGTGCGACCTATCAAAAAGGCTATGACTTACATTTTTCATGACATTATGCACATTATCCGTGAGGATTATGTCGATGATCTTCTTGGCAAATCTAAACATCGCAGTGAACATCTCAATATTTTAACCATTATTTTCAATCACTGCTACACAATCAGTGTTCATCTTCAACCAAAGAAATGCATCTTTGGCATCCTTTCAGGAAAAATCCTTGGTTTTATCATCTCTTTGCGTGTCATTGAGGTTGACCCAGCTAAAGTCAAAGCTATCCTACAAATGCCCCCACCCACTAACCTCAAACAATTACGTAGTTTGCAGGGCAAACTCCAATCTATCCAAAGCGTTTCATCTCACAACTCTCGGATCGATGTCAACCTTTCCATCATCTCCTTAAAAGGAAATTGTCTTTCAATGGAGCGAAGAGTTCCACCAAGCCTTTGAGGATCTTAAAGCCTATCTCTTAACCACCACCGTGCTTATCCCACCTCAGGATGATCGCCCATTCTACCTTTACCTTTCTGCCACCAACCATGCTATAGGAGCCATGCTCGCACATCGTGACTTTGAGCATCGAGAACAAGCCGTTTATTACATAAGTCGTACTCTTGTGGATTACGAGACTAGGTATACACATGTAGAAAATTTGTGCCTAGCCCTATCATTCGTGGCCACCAAACTCCGACATTACCTCCTGAATCACAAAACTTTTGTCATCACCAACGCTGACCCCATCCATTATATGTACACCAAACCTCATCTAAACCAACGCATCACCCGATGGCTTATGCTCCTCGCCAACCTCGACCTTGAGTTTGTACACCAGAAATCAGTCAAAGGACAAACTATCGCAGACCAACTCGCAGAAGCCCCTTTACCTGGGGAACAATTTACCAATTTTACTTTCCCTGACGAACTCATCGCAACTCTTTCACTCAGTGAGGTGTCGTATCCAATGACCCTCTTCTTTGATGGATCCAAATTCCAGCGTAACGGAGGGGTAGGCATTGTTCTCATTCCTCTTGATGTTGAACCTATGCCTCTTTCATTCCAGCTTGATTTCCCCTGCACTAATAATACAGCGGAATACGAGGCCCTTGTTTTGGGTCTCCAGGTTACGTTACACTTAGGTGTAAAGTCTATTAACATTTTTGGCGACTCTCAATTGGTAGTCAATCAAGTTACGGGCATCTACCAATGTAAAAATGAGGAACTTCAAAAGTACAAACATTACGTGGATTCACTTTTGACCTTATTTACTCATTATTCTATCCAAACCATTCCCCGCTCAACTAATAAATTTGCGGATACTATGGCTTGCTTGGCCTCGCAAATTCCTACCTCACCAACTGACTCTGACATATTTGTCTTGGTCCAACAACTCTTTGCCCCATCTTACTCAGTCCGGATGTTTGTATGGTAAATAATGTATCTGCTAATTCGCAGGATACCTGGTATCACCAATTTCACGACTACCTTACAACCTCTGTTCTCCCACCTGACCTTACTAGTAACGGCAAATGCGCTTTTCTTAAAAGTGTTTCTCGTTATGTCATCATGGGGGGACTCCTCTATAAACGTGGCTTTGATGGCATCCTCCTTCGATGTCTAACCGGCGCGGAGGTCACCTATACCATCCAACAAGTCCATGATGGAATTTGTGGTGGACATTTTAGTGGCCTTGCCATGGCCAAACGGATCCTTTGCCTAGGCTATTATTGGCCTACTCTTAATAATGACTGCTACAAATATGTTAAGCATTGTGTTATGTGTCAACAACATGCCAACCTTCAACATACTCCTAGCCATCCGCTACAGGTCACACGAGATCTTTGGCCTTTCTCACAATGGGGTTTAGACCTTATTGGTGAGATTCACCCGCCCTCTTCGCAACGTCACCATTGGATAATCACAGCAACCAAATATTACACTAAATGGGTGGAGGCCATTCCACTCATTTCAACCAAAAAAGAAAAAATCGTAGAGTTCATCAACCATCACATTATCTGTCGTTTTGGTGTTCCTCATCGCCTGATAACAGATAATGGAAAATCTTTCAAAAATAAGTTGTTACAAGACCTTTGTGACAACTTTGGTATCAAACTTAGCTTCTCATCACCTTACTATCCATAAGCAAATGGTCAAGCCGAATCTTCTAACAAAACCCTGACCAAAATTCTCATGAAAGTCGTTAACGATTCTGGGAAAAATTGGCTTGATCACATCCCCTTTGCCCTTTGGGCTTATCGTACCAGCATTCGTACCTCCACTAATGCCACACCATTTTCTTTGGTATATGGTACCGAGGTTGTCTTTCCTCTCAAAATAAAAATACCCTCCCTAAGAATATCTCTCCAGGATATTCTCACCAATGATGATTTCCGCCAAGAGCGGTTAGCCCAATTGGAGCTTCTTGATGAGCGTCATCTTACAGACTCTTGACCACCTTCAAATCTATCAAAAGTGCATCAAGCGTGCTTATGATAAGCAAATTCATGAGCGTACCTTTCAGATTGGTGATCTTGTCCTCAAAGAGAATCAACATGTGACCAAACTAGAAAAGAGCAAACGTGGAAAATTTGCTCCTAATTGGATTGGGCCTTACATTATCACTCACACTTACGGATCAGGCACTTACCGTTTAGCTTCGCTTAATGGTAAACCTGAGCCTGAACCCCTTAATGCCTTGCATCTCCGACCATTCTACTATTGAATTTAGTGTTACATCACTTCTTATCTACCTTGCGCTCGTCCCTTGAGCTCATTTACCACCTCATATAGTTTGTTTCGTGCATCTCAAAGTAGAATCAACCTCACGTGGTTTGATCATCACCTCCTCTTAAAGATGCCTTCCCCTTTTTAGTCTGGTCCATGACTTAAAAGTATCAAAATAACACGTTCTCAATTATACAATTATGGGATATTCTTGAGTCAAACTTCCTGCAAAACTAGATGCTTCATGCCAAACGGACATCTAGACCTCTAAGTTATACATAGACTGCTCCCTCGAAGGATAGCTATGTGTAAAGCCACATCTGCTATTATAAATAGACTGCTCCCTCGAAGGACAGCTATACACAAAAGCCGCATCTGCTACTATAAATAGACTGCTCCCTTGAAGGACAGCTATACAAAGTCAGCCTCTATCAGAAGCTTCTCACATTGATCAGCTTCGTGAAGACCTCAAGAACAACAAAATGCATATCCCATATAGACTTCCCGCATCGATCAGTCTATATCCAGAAAAATAAAAGCAAGTATTCAAAAGCACTTTTGAGTCATGGACTTGTCTATTTAGGTTTGGTTCTCTTTCGTCAGAATAATCACTTTATAACAAGTTCTCTGCGCCCCAGCTATACCATCCACCTCACCTCACCATTCTTCAAAGCAACAAAACTCAAGGGACGTGACGTATATCCGATATATTGTGATTATACAACTCTTTTCACCTATCGACTTCTCGCCTATGCAAGGTACCTAGGGATTCAAGCTCATCCTACGATAATACGTGGTTTGTTTTGCTCTTTTCAACTACGGGACACTTTTGCCTCTTTTACCCGAATCTAGGATTATGTGTTGACCTTAATCAGGACACGATTCCCTATGCTTGGGTAAGCTCAACCTCGCTTCACCTATACCCACACCAACACCGCCAATACCTTACCAACACCAACAACATTACCCTACCAATATCAAAATTTTACCAACCAACAAATTGCCTAAATTCACCTCTCCCTAGTCCTAAGGGAGAACTACATCGGTCTGAGGCCCCTCCTTGCTTTGTGCAATGGGCTATGTAGGTAGCACTTAGGAGACATGGGGTCTCCCAAGGTTAGCTCGACCATCCCCTACCATAACCTATCATGTGTTGTGTTTTCCTTAAAAATATAAATATTTTCGTGTATTTATATTGATAACACTCACCTTTGTCCTTTATCAATCCAAACATTCAAAACACAAATATTCTTATTATTATCATAACTCAAATCAACATACATATTTAGTTTTATTTAGATGTTAAACAAATACATCTTCTCTATCATCGACGCGCAGCTTGTGATTGAAGTCCTTATTTATTATTTTACCCCTATGTATGAAACTCACTTAGGCCCCCGCACCTCATCCCGAACCAGGTAGCGATGGTGATCATTGGACGCTTACTCACCCTGGGCCTCTCCATCCTCGAGAGGTGCCACTACTATTGGTTCCTCCCACTGATCCACCAATCTCTCCTGTAACATACGAATATGCCCTCTCGCATGGAGGAATCTTACCTCTAGTCTCTCCACTCATGATCTGAAGCCTCTAACAATCCCGTAGTCTTGTTCACATGTGTTTGATAGAAATAACCCAAGGCCGCAACTAATCAATGCCCAACCTCAAAGCCGTAACCATCCAATCGGGCCCGACCAAGGCCAAAACCAACCAATCGGTCGACCCAAGGCGCAACCAACCAATCAGGCCCGACCCAAGGCCGCACCCAACCAATCGGCCTAACCAAGGCCACAACCAACCAATCAGCCCGACCCAAAGCCACAACCAACCAATTGCCCGACCCAAGGCCGCAACCAACTCAATTTAAAGTGTCAACGTTGGGTGCGATTTCTAACCAAAGGAGGCCATGGACATGTGTAGAACCTTAGTATTTCCACTCATATTTAAGTAGTAAAAGAAATGGATTTAAGCAACGAGATCTATTTTTAAAATGTGTCCATATAACTAAGGAAGCGTAAGTTGAGCGAAAAACCTATAAATAATGGTCAACGACATGCATGTGTTTTTCTAGAATTTCCTTCCTAAAAATTTTGAAACACAAGTGCATGTATAAATATGTGAGGTGAGGATTCGAAACAAAATTTACAACTCTCAAATGTGAGCGTAGCCAAACATCCAACGGAAACATTCCAAACATAACTTTGGGAAATTCGGACCATTTTGTATCTTCCACACTTAGAGTGAAAAACAAGGCTTATGACTCTAAGCTGTACAATCATATCAGTCAATTCAGACATGAGTCATATTCCAATAAGACCTTGTACCATGGAGGTTTTCCCAAATTACATCAAATGTTTGAAAATCTTTGAATTTGGATGATCTCTTAGTGTTTGTTGTAAGTCCACCATCAGAGCCAACATGTGGTCTTCTATGTTCTTTTCACAAAAATAGAATTTGTGTTACAGCTTCAGCCGATTGCATGATAAGATTCAAAAGGAAGTAAATGAAGTGTGGGTGTTTTCCAAATCTAACATCATGATACCACATGAAATGAAGAACATATTCATTCAAATAAAGCTTCCTTAAAAATAGCTGTAGACACCAAATTTGTGTCTTACGACACCCTCGTGCCCCGCATATCATCCGACAACCTAACCATACCTCACCACCTAAACCTTACACACTTAATTATTTATTAATTACCTTATAATTAATAAATCCACATCTTCTACCCGCCACCTCACCTAGCCACCTCATCATGACCTAGCCCTAACCCTAAACTAACCTAATTAAGACCTATGACTTGGTCGATTCACACCCATGACTAATTACTCCTCACCCGCACCAAAATAAAGCTAATAATGACTTGACCAAGCCCACAACTGATCCCTCGGGAGAAAAGGAGGGAAAGTTGGCTATTTTACTAAAAATAGCCCACTTTGACCCGACCAACATCGGGTCCCTACTGCTGCCGTCGGTTACGTAACCGCCATCGTTCCCTATAAATGACCTTCCCTAGCCAAAAACAAAGGATGGAGATTCATTTGCGAGGATCTAAAATTCATTTGCAAAGACAGAGACAAGTGAAGAAAAGAGAAGAGTTTGCAAAGAAGGACATCGAGCCCAAGACTACAACTGAGTAACTAGAGCACAGTGACACTCATCCAAGCATTGGGAGAGAAGATAGCTTCATCAGCTCACTTTTGATTGTCGGATCATCCCACCTGAGCCTTGCCTTCATCATCACAGTCCTTGGAGCTGTATCTTCATCAGGAACTAGTAAGTAGTATCTTGTATGTTTTTAAATACCATTTCTTGAACTTCTGATTCATAGTAATTATAAGCTCACTCCTAGATCTACTACCCGATAGCACCCTGCATCTAACTTTCATTCATCTATCCCTACATTGCCCCAAGAACAACTCCCACACTCTCTGAGTCTTCTCCATCACCCTACTGCCTACCCCTAATCATTTACCAACCTTATAAATACCATAACCACCTTACAGCCAACCTTCATTGAAAGCCCCAAAATCACTTCGCCCCTACCGATATCGGCTATCGCCTAATGGCACGGTGTTATAATAACATGATCGGTTATACAAAGTGACTGCATCGTCACTATGACTTATACCAAAACCAGCCTTTCCTCTATTTCTTTTTAACGAGGTAACTAAATCGTAATTTCGTAAATAACTTCTTTGTTATCATTTGTGTTAATTCGTATTAAAAGAGGAACCTGACCACCTTCGAAAGGAAGTCTAATATTTCTAGGCCCAAGGCAGTTCCCTCATTTATTGTCTAACTAAAATCAGGTGGTCTTGCATTCTTATTCACAGGTAGTCCTTCCCAGACAAAAAGGAGTTCTTCGCAATCGATCTGATCTCTCTACGGTACGCGCACACCTTCCCAACACTCCACAGGTATTCCTCCTAGCCCTAACCCTTATCTGTTTCTCAAGAGAATGAAAAGATAGAAGTAACTCTATTCTGGAACGGAAACATTCTGTGCGAAACAATAACATTTTGAACATCACTTGCCCATAGGGACAAGAGAATTGAATGCCATTGTAAAATCCCTTCGTATTATACTCTTTCATAGGTACTTATAACTATGTCTCGGCCAATTTATGGGTACAGGGCGGGAACCCAACTGCGGTTGGAGGTAATCTCGAATAGTGTACATTATTTCAATTTGTGTGTTAGTAAGGACATTCACAAATGAGGAAGGTTCATAATGCACATCATTGGCTAGGGGGATGTCCAAGTGTTCATCAACAACATGTGAAGGTTTTTCAGTAGGGTCATCAATTGTTCTATGTCTCAAATAGGTGAAGACATTACTAAGGTCTATGTGGATTTCAGAGACCGCAACCTTGTCAACAAGGACATCATTTTGTAGTATGTTATTCCAGGTCGTGCATGAGATGCACCCTACAAACAAATAAATCATATGCTCTATTTTCCTTCCGTTTCTTTTCACCACCAAAATGTCAACATCACTCACCATGTCCAAAGAGAGTACGTGTAATTAATCGATATCTTGCGGGAAGTTGATTGTATGTCCAATATATTTTTATTAGCCCCCACATGCATACACCACTTGTAAGATAGAATTAACCCTTACACCAAGGATCTCTTCAACTTGAGTGATCATACCGAGAACATAAGGTTGTTCACCGGGGTCCATGCTATTAGCAAATGAAAATCTATGAACCCATCTTTTCGTAAAACACCTATAACATTAATTTTTTCCCTCAAATAGTATAGTCTTGATACCTAGATATCTCTCTAAACATATACAAGATGTTTCCATTAAACACAGGCGATCAATTCTTGACCGGAAATGGCATTGTTAGTCAAAAACTTGGGTCTATGAACAATGTACATATTTGTTTACTAATGATTCGTATAAGTGGCAAAAAGAAAGGAAGATGAGGGAAAGCATTGAGATCCACCAACAAAAACATCGCGGAATTCGCATGCAAGGCACGGAAACAAGTGATATATGGTTTTGAAAAGTGCATGATCCCGTGGAGAAGAATAATGTTCTTGAAATGATGTCTCTTTTTCTCTTCTTCTTTTATTTATTTCATCTTTTCGTGCATGGTAGCACAATCTCTGCATTTTATTTTTGCGTTGCCTATTATTCTAAATGACTCATAGAGGGTGTGTGATGTTTCTAGGATCTCCATAGGAATGTACCAAAAAGCACTGTAAACAAAAATGTTCATGGGAAACGCGGACCAAACATCGTGTCGTGGTGCAATAGGAAATAAAGAAAGAACATATAATTTTCTGCATAGTATTATTTTCCTTGGTCATGAAAATGACAAAAAAACTACATGTTGTTTAAAAGGTATTCATCAATTTTATGTCACGATGAAGAATTGAAAATTTGTACAACAAAAATTTGCAAATACATGCAATTCAAGAGGCAACCAAGAGAAACCATTCAAATTATAAGTATAGAAGGAAACTATTCAATCAATTCCTAGTCAAAATTATATCGACCAAAGTCTTGCAACATAATCTATGAATGGAGAACAAAGTCTCTAAAATACAGGAACCAATCGTGTTTTTGGGTAAAAAACAAATCATCATAACCATGCAACCAACCGAATATTACAAGCTATGAATATAGGCCACCTATATATCAAGTATGGGAAATGAAATTGTTAGGAAATAATTGTTTAGTGTTCACATTAGTATGGGTATTAAGATAATATAATAATTATATGTTGTAATATGAATAATTACATAAGTAATTATTCATTAATATACAAATGAGTTGTTATTAACAACTCATGTTATTTAGAGAGTATATTGTTACGTGAGTAACAATCACTCTTGATATGGAGTTTTGGGTGTTTTAGTTGTTGAGCCAAACTCCTAAAATATAGGAGATTCTTGGCCTATTTATTTGTATGGAGACCCATTTGATTGATATGAGAAATATAAAAATATTATTTTCGTGATTTAATTTTGTAACTCTGTCCAAATTTTAGATTTGGTATCAAAGCGAGCATTTTCAGAGGAGGTATTAGTTTGAGATGGAAAACGTGAGATTTTGATGGATGATCATGGGCCCTTCCTCCATTGTTGATTACCCAGTCCATGATTAAATTGTTCATTTGGTTGGAGTTGTTATTGTTATATAATATTCAGATATTAATGTTCAACCATTTCCAGATCTGTTAGGGACTGCTATATACCCCGAATGTGTTTTTATTTCTATGTAAGGTTGCATCCATTCTGTGAGTTGTACACGACACCGAATGAAGGAGACGTCTCTTAAGTTTTTATTTGGTCTATTTTTTTAAGTGTTGGATCTAGGAGCCTTTGTTGACAGTTGGAGCCAACGCCTGGGAACTGATATGTGGCAGTTGATGTAGAGTTTATGAGCGTTGCAGACACATTGGGATATTATAATTCTATCCAAAGATTTGCAATTCAGAATTGAAATTCATTCCTTTCTGCATGTCTTATGAATTCAATCTTGGGATCTCTACTTCTCACCTCATTGACTCTACAATCGGGTAGGAGATTCACATGCTCTTATGCCACGTATCAGGTTTAAAATCCTCGTGTCACTCAGTGGTAGATGTTAGATAGTCGATGGTTTTGCATCATATATATTATCTGATCTCTGCAATTCTCCCATTGGCTATGAGTCATTAATTTCAACGTGGCTCTATGTAAAACCTGTGTGACTATTGGTTACGTGCACCGAGATGATGAGTGTGATAGTCTTGGTCATTATATATGTTCATTTTTTTCTTGTATTTCATGCTTCTCGTATATATCAAGGCATGTTGTTTGATCAAATTGGCTTGTGAGAAGTCTTATTTTTATACAAGCTTGCCCGTATGAATCTCTATCATCACACAGAAAGTGCAGTTCACAAAGGTCCATGATATATCTGCAGTTGATAAGAATTTTTAGTTATACAGTGGCAGATAGCTTGCTCGCATGGATCAGATACACGTGGATAAAGGAAGGTGATAGTCCAAATCCTAGTTCATTTTGTTAAGTCTTTAAAAGTGTATGAGTTAATTGTGTCATGTTCTTGTTCAAATTCTCACTTTGTCACAGTAAGTCTACATTATAATTTGTGTCGAGTCAATTAGTATAGTTTTGTTTAATATAATTTTATATGCCAACACAATACGTGTGAGTCAAGTTTTTCAATTAAAGTGCTTGATGTTAGTATTAAAGGTAGTCTTTTCATGTCCTAAAAGTAAGATATTTAATTGAATTATATAGAGTACAATTTTTCATTTATAATTTTTTCATCTGTTATCATTAAATGTCTAGTCAATTTCATGTAGAGTCCTCTTGTGTGAGTCACTGTCATCATCAAATAGGTGATTTTAGGATATTTGTTTGTTGTCATTTTTTATTATCTAGTCATAGTAGTCATGTTGTCATCATAAATAAAATTATTTGTGTCATTAAAATTGTATCATCGACGTCAAGAGTCAAAAGTTCATTTTGAGTCAGAGTCAAAAGTTCAAAAGTTAAAAAAATAAAATAAAAAAAAATTACCTCATGTATATATACACACATACATACACACACATACATACACATGAAAATCCAATGGACAAATTCACCACGATTTTTGCAAGTGTTACCCGTGGAAAATAAATTGTTTCACATTGTGGGGGGGGGGAGACAAAATAGACCCAATGTGGAAACTATTGAGCGCCTAAGTCAAATTCGGTTGAGCTAGCGCAGAGACAACCTGGAGAATAGAGACAATAGACACTGGAGGTCGACAACAACATCTCGTCATTCATCAACGACGGGGCCACACTTTTGGTATGATGACATTTGTTTCTATTGTTTTGTGAAGATTTGATTTTTTTAGTGTAGCGTGAAAAATAAGAACATATGATATAAATTCATGTTCACTTGTGAAAATTTCTCATGTAAACCCTTTTGTAGAAACATTGTAGAATATTGATTAAAATGTATTATAGCAATCATGATGTGAAGGTTATTGGTAAACCAAGAAAACCAATTGTGTAAGGTTTTTGGTGAACCTGTAAAATAGATTGTGTAAGGTTTTTGGTGAACCTGTAAAACCAATTGTGAAAGGTTATTAGTACACTGCACGCTGAAACCAATTGGGTAAGGTTTTTGGTAGAATCCAAAGAAAACCATCAAGGGAGGAAGAAATGTGCATTGGCACATGTGTGATTTTTGTGCATGCCCGATGTTGCACAATTGAGGAGTTGATCATGAACACACAAAGGCGACACACTACAATCAAAGAACGAGAAATGTTTTACTATTTAAACACTAAGAGGGAAATGTTAGGAAATGAAATTGAGGAGATAGGCAGATTTAACAGAGAGTTTTCCATAAACCTCTTCCTTCCAAAAAATAGAGTCCTCACTTTGTTGGAAGAGGGGAATATACATATTCGGGAAGTTTGAGTTAAGATCATCAAAAACTGAGTATCCCCAGAGAATTTCGGGGGTGGAAGCATCTTCTCCCAATGGACCAGTTTGTTAGACAAACTCTAATAATCCTTGACCCACACTTTACCATTGGCTTCAAAAACCTGTGCTACAGATCTCCTAGGCTCATCCTCCACACATGAAAGGCCTCGAGATCGGCTTCTTGTGGAGGGGAGATAGGTTTATTAGAGATCCAACAATATCTCTACAAGTGTATTCTATCACCTTTCCCAATGTTCCATTTAATGGATTTTCTTAGGATCTCCCTAGAGGAAAGAAAAGAATTCGAGAAGAGGGAATCTTTAAGGATATTGTCTTGCAAGAAGAAAGTCTCAATTCTGCTAGTAGTCTTTAAATTTTTTTTTGATGATATCAATCCAGAGACCCTCTTCCTTAATAATTCTCCACCCAAATTTTGCCACCAAAGCTTCATTCATGAATCTCAAATTTTTAATCCCATCCCCACAATCCTTGGGTCTAGTCACCTTTTCCTAGGCCAGACCCCTTTGGAGAGGAATTTGTACTCTCTCTCCCCGGCCTCACCCATGAGAAACCTTTTATGATTTTTTTACAAGATATCCAAAATATTACCTGGAATCCAAAAGAGGGACATAACATAGATAGGAACACCTTGAAAAGAGCTTTGGAGAAGTTGGATTTTTCTGGCTTGAGATAGGAGAATCCCTTTCCAGAAGAAAGCTTGTTGGCCACTCTCTCAAGAAGGGAATTCTAGATGGATTGATTCAGTTTTTTGTGGTTGAGAGGCATCCCCAAGTAAGAATAAGGAAACTTCTTAATCTTACATCCAAAAATATGGGCCAGTCTCTCCTAGAAAGGATCATCCACATTGATGAAGAAAATAACACTTTTGAGAAAGTTGACCAAGGTTGACCAGAGAGACCTCCTCGTACTCGGTCGAATCCCTTTAAAGGAAATAGCTTCCTGAATAGAAACCTTCCCCAACAAGAACTTTTCATCCATAAACTGATTTAGGAAGACAGGCGGAAGGCCGTTAGAGATTTTGAGACCTTCCGAGATATTAAGAGAAACTACACGATAACAGAGTCTGCTTAAGGATTCTACCACAATCGTGTAAAGGAAGGGAGAAAGGTGGTCTCCTTGTCTAATCCCCCTACCAGCTTGGAAAAATCCTTCCATTTTTCCATTGATCAACACAGAGAAACCTGATTTGAAGAAAGGCAGGCCAAAACCATCTTGATGAAGCAGACGTCAAATCCCAACTTGGATAGAATGGTCTTGAGGAAAACCCACGAAACTCTGTCATACACTTTGTGCATATCCATTTTGACCAACATGACTAATCTTCCACGAAGAACTCAACGGAGTGGATGGCTTCTTGGATGACCACAATGCTATCAAGAATTTGATGCCTTGGGGACAAAAGCAAAATTTTGAAAAGTGAGTTTGATTCAGGAGAGATGAAATTGGGTAACACTTTCCTGATCCTGAGGGCAATAATTTTGGTAATCAATTTGTATCTGGTATTACAAAGACTGATGGGCCTAAAATTTTTCACATCATTGGCTCCCGTCACCTTAGGAATAAGAACAAGGAAATTATTGTTGATCTCGATTTTAGAATATGACCATTCTTTGAAGAAAGTTTGGATCATCTCAATGACCTCATTCTTGAGCACTTCCTAGAACTGTTGGAAAAATATGACCGGGAACCCATCTGGTCTAAGAGATTTATCCGGATCCATGTCAAAAATAGTGTATCTCGATTTCTTCTTCCCTGGAATGATCTTGAGCTCACAATTTTCTTGATCAAAAATGACATTCTGGAAGAGTCCAATGACCTTCTCCCAAGAAGTACTATTAGGATCAGCCCCAGGGAGAGAGAGATCCTTAAAGTATTTAAGAATGAACTCATTAATTTCTTTTTCATCTTCTGTGAGGTTTCCATCATTATTCCTTATCTCTTTGATCTTGAGCTGATTCGTCATGGAGGTTATGAGAAATGGAATAATTTAGTATTTCTATCCCCTCCTTTAGCCATTTAACTCTAGATTTTTGCTTCCAGTAAACTTCCTCCTTGGCCAAAATTTCATGATAGTCAATGAGAATATCTTGCTCTTGACTTTTGAGGGCTTGGTTCATACCATCCTCCTCCATCAGTTCCTACATAGTCCTTAAATCTTCCTCAATTATGCTCTTTGACCAAAAACTATTCCCAAAAACTTCCTTATTCCATATCTTCAGATTTTGTTTGACGTGCTTCAACTTTCACCATAATTTGAACATTGGAACCCCATAGACTGTGAACCCCCACCATTCCTGAATACGTAAATGTATGTCTGGATGTTGGAGGAACATTTTTTAAAATCTGAAAGGTCTAGCTTTTCTAGGGATAGACATGCCCATCTTGAGGATGATTGGATTGTGATCAAAACCAATTCTAGGCAGGGTGGAGAGGGAGTAGAGTTGATTGATCGAGACGAGGCATGTCTCACTAAAATCTATCAAGTCTGATCTAAATAAGGTCCTTTCCAGTTATTCTATTTTCCCAAGTGAATTTGGACCCTCCACCTCAATATCCATAAGATCATTAATAGCTAAAAATCAAGCAAGCTCATTCATGCTATCCAGTATAGGAAATAGTTCCCATTTTTATCTCCTTGGGAGAGAGGGGTGTATAATTCCCCTCCGACCATCCAATCCCCATATTTAAAGAGGGGTATCCCCTTAGAAATAACTCTCCAAAGATTCCTTCTACCCAACACGAGTTGGGGGCATAGATATTAGAGACTATCCAAGATTTATTAGAAGATAAATCAGTTGAAACCCATCATAAGGTGGTTGGGAAAGGAAAGTAGAACCATACCTTTGATCGAGAGAGGATTCAAGGAGGGTGAAAATACCTCTGACGCCCCTTCCTAAAACTAACTCCCTCCCAAAGACCTTCTTTCAGGACAGTTTTCCCACTACTATAAATCTTTCCATACTCATTTTCGTTTCTTGAATCATCAAGATATCCGGTTTGTATTTGATCCTAAGATCTTTCAAGATTCTTTTCTTACTAGGTTTATTCAACCCTCTAATGTTCCAAGAGAGAAATATCATTTATTCTTTGATTGAGGATACCTTAGTGGTTTTATATCCCCTTATCTATATCTTTCTTAACCAAGGTCTCTCTCTTCTCCTTATTGGATTTCCTCCCTTTAGGAGTTAAATCTTTACCCACATCAACTCTAAAATTACTTTTGGTAACTGGTTTGGTTCCCTTTGTAGGAGTAATAGGGAGGACCTCTGAATCAAATGAGTCCTAAAAAATACCTCCCATCAATAAATCAAAAGCATTAGAAGTTGAAATTCTTTCCTCTGTCTTTGGCCAAAAAGAGCTTTGTCCAATAGTGGATAGATCTTCCAAAGAGATCCCTGGGCCACTTTAGATCATAGTTTCCCTTCGACTCAGATAGATATTCCTCTTCCTTTCTATTTTATTTTTGGGAAGCAATCCACATCACACCTTTTCTCACTTTCTGCTTTACTCCATTCAACCTTGTTATTTGGATCATCTTCTCAGCTTCTTCTTCAACCTCAGCCTCTATTAAAGATACAACGGCTATAGATTCCTTTGGGATCTCTTGGTTCTTTCGAGTTCTATGTCCGAGAGTTCTTCCATTTTGCCCCACTATTCTCTATTCTGTATTATCTTTAATGGGGCCCTTAAAAGGAGTTCTTGGATCTGATTCCTGCTTCTTCTTCTGAGAAGGACATTTTTGAGAATCATGGCCTACAGATTTACATTTGTAATAGACAAAAGGAGATGGGGTGAACTCAAACCTTTGCACCCACTCTCCAAATTTGGAGATCAGAGTAATAGTTTCTTCCAGCCCCGCTTCTTCTTTCATATTTATGTAAAATCTCACGTGCGTAAGTCTGGTTCTAGATTTGTAAGCTTTTGGATCTATCGCGAATTTTATTAAAGGGGTGCCCAAGACTTTTTCTATGCCAATCAAAACCTTAGGTTACCAAAATTCAAGAGGCAATTCAGGAAGACCATGGTGAAATGTGAGGAAAAACTAAGTTATTTTGACAATTTGACTAATATAATAGTAAATTGACAATGACATAAGATCAAAAATATAATATTTAACCAAAATCAATTGACAACATAAATGAATTTTATGGTGTACTATGATGCATTTGGGGTAAGTGCACAAAGTTGGGGGCCAAAAAGTGGACAAACACCTAAAAAAATAAATAAAAACGTGTATGCATTCTATTATAACATGACGATCGTATTTTAATTTCTTAGGTTTGGGATTTACCAAACCATAACGCGTACGCATTATGTCTGCTATAAATAAAAAAGAGGCACAAGCCTCAATCATTTTATCTCCCTCAAATGCGAGTTTCAGAGCTTAACCGTGCCCTTGTGTTTTGTCATTCAACTAGATCTCAATCTCAAATGATCATTTCTGGATTCTTTGGGAAGATCGAATTGATGATGGTTCCACGGAGAAGAGGTAAGCACAATTCATTTCTCAAAATTGCATTGAAATATGATAATTATATATTAGAATATGAATTGAATAAAATTTTTTTATTATTGTTACAGTTCGAGGTCAAGGGAATCAACCACAACCAAACCCTGTTCTTCCTATTATCCCTCCCAACCCTCCCATAGTTGCTCAACATCCCCCGGGTAGTCAAGAAGATTTAGCAGCCCACATAGTTGAAAAAAATTGAAATTGAGGATTTAATCAAAAGAATGAGGGATTCACAATCTACAAACCCCCATTGTGCCTCTCTTACAAACACATTGGAGGCATTAATTTCTCAATTTGACGTGGAAATGGGGAAAATTGATCATTGGACAACATACAAGAGAGGGTTGTAGGGTTTATTATTCCAACAAATTGTCATATGTGGATGTAAAGAAAAATAAATTACAAAAGACCTCATATGTGCCTTATTCATGGACCCCCAACACTAATTTTTTGTTCCATTGTCATGCAAATGGTTTCCCATCCATTAGTGCAATAATAATTTGATTAAAAATAATTTTTGGGACCGATGGTGGATGGTGTTTGATTTTCCACCTTTGCAATAACAATGAGGTGCCACTATACTTTCGAGGAAACTCTATTGCAAGTTTATCCTCAACGAGATCCCAAATTATTTTGATTTATGAGATTTCCAAGGCCGAGGAAAAGTATCTGCACAGGATCGACCAGGTGCACAACATGCACCTATTCAGCAGGGTAGAGTCCCCGCACAGAAGCCCCCTCACCTTGAGACTATCCCTCCAATAGTGAAGGAGACATTAGAGATTGATATACTCCACATGATTCAGGGGCTATATGTGACCCTTGTTTGATATACGAGGGAGATTTTGAGCCAAATGCTCGCTGGAGGTGCATAGAGTATTCCCTCATAGAGTACTAAGCATGAGGCCACATCTTTGCTCGTCATGTGGTAGTATATGTTTGGGGCCCGAGGAGGATGATACTTTCATGCGTACTGATTTTGGTGGATTTGGTGCTAGGGGTACACACGATAATGTCACTATGTCGATGCCTTTTAGAGTGAGACATTTGGATTACGATTATCGTGTCACCTTCGTAGGTATTTGTTATGTTTTATTATCTATGTTACAAAAAGTTTGGAGTACTTGAAATTTAATTATATATTTTAATTTTTTAAATAATTGTATTTGTACATGTACATGCATTGATATTACAGTGCACGGGAGGCATCTTCATCCCAACCACAAGCGGCGAGCACCATGCGTACACATATATTCACAGAGGTAATTTAGAATGTTAATTGTGTAAAATTTTCACATACATATATATATATATATATATATATATATATATATATATATATATATATATATATATATATATACATATATATATATATATATATATATATATATATATATATATTAGTTTTGAAGTCAAATATATGCATGTTCTTGTATGTTCATCTAACTCACGTGATACATGTTTGATAAAGATGTTGACTTCACTAGACACCCCATCATCTCTGCGACAAGTAGAGAAAGGTGTTGCCGCTGTGATTTCATCTACGCAAATGACTCACTTGAGGTATTCAAACAACATGTAAATTTTGTTAAATTTCTCATAGTTCATATTATGTAAAATTACATGTTAGTAATGTATTTCATTGTAGAATTATTAAATTATGTTAATAATGTCCTTCATTGTGTATATGCAGGAGTTACCTATGACACGTAGTAGCCTTGTTCATTTGATTCACAGGCGTGGCAGGGTAAAAACAATAGTTCTATATTGATAAAATTAGTAAAAATATTTTCATTACACATACATGTACTTAGTTCTATTTTGGCTAATTCTGATGTTATATTTTCTTATCTTGTGTGTATGTAGGGAACTTCAACCCCCTCCATTTTTACTTCGAGGGAATGGAGTCCTCCATCTCGTCATCTTCGCATTACCCCGCTTGTACTCCAGAGCTCTCGATGACTCATCTTAGCGTGAGATGCAGATTTAGCATGATTAACAGCTTGCGGTAAGTTTTTGTATTTATGTAAATACTTTCATTCTATCATGGTATTAAATACATGTTGAAAACATATATAAATTAAGTTTTGACAAAAAAACATTGTTTTCATTTACAGGTGAGTATTCAGTGGAAGAGGACTCGTAGAATGGGCTTGGATGATCCAAAGTCATCTCATAGATATCCATCTTCATCTAAGGAAGGGCCTTCTTCGAGAAAGGCCAAGAGAGGGATAGATTTTGATGATTAAGAAATATATATGTCTTACATGAAATTTATTTTGTATGCCTATGTGCATGGCATTGTATGTATGCCTATATGGCATTTGAACTTGATGGTAGATGACCTATTTGGGTAATTTTATATTTATTATGCACATTAAAATACTATTTGGAACTTGATATTTTTGTATGAGACCTTACATTTCTGAGATTATTTTTGTATGAAACTAATATGATGTGCACTTGATATTTTTGTATGAGACCTTACATTTTTGGGATTATTTTTTCATTTATTGGTGATGTACATGTACTAGCATTTTCAATGTATAATATGCATCAAACTTTGGAAATCAATATTTATATAATGTATGTATATAAAAAGTTACCCGATATGAGCAATTATTCATTCAATTTATCAATGTGTATATGTGTATTTACCTTACTTGCACCCACTACATTCTTTAATGCTTCTTAGTATTATCCTTGTTAAAACACATGAGAGTCATCACAATTTTATGCCTTTCATTTGTTAATATTTTGATAATGTATCTCCATATGTATTACTCAATTCTTGAGAATGTCTCCAGATGCAATGACATGTTGATTCAGATACTCAATGATTCTTGATTTTCTAATCCTATCAATTCTATTATTACCTTTAAATCTATAGGCATTTGAAGTTATTTGGAAATCAAATCACACCCTTCACTAGGCTTGATGAATACCCCTATATTTTTGAAGGCTCTTTTGAAAGCATCCATGGGTTTATCATATCATAAATTATCAATGAATGGAAGGTCACTAAGTCGTAGGCTAGCTGACTCCCATTCAGAACTAAACACAAAAGATTTACTAGGTGATTGATAACTCCCATGTGTTCTTAGACATTCCATTATCAAATTCATTCTTAATCTAATCTAGTAATTAAACAAGAACTCCTGGATGAGGTGTCGGATCTGACGAGACATTTCTAGGTCCCACAAAGTCTGAGAAATCACTTGTCGAAGATATAACGTGTTTTGGTCTTAGGGCTCTTAAGGGACTACTCGGACGAGGTAGCTACGAAAGCACGTGGAGCATAGGGAACCAAAACAAAGCCTACCCTAGTGTTCACTTGGCCACCCCGACGTGTTGGCATAGTCGGTTTGGGCGCCAAGAGCTTATTTTTGCAAAGTATTATGTCTAAAACCTTACACTAACTCAAACTATAGTATTTCGCGCATTTAAAAACAATAGGACAACAAGAGAACCAAATGGAGATGGATAAAACCATGAGATTATTTTCGTAGAGAGTCCCAACGTGGAGGTTTCAGATCTGATGAGACGTCTCTAGGTGCCACGAAGTCTGAGAAATCACTTTTCGAAGATATAATGTGTTTTGGTCTCAGGGATTCTTAAGGGACTACACCCTGGACGAGGTAGCCCAAAGCACAAGGAGCATAGGGAACCAAAAAAAATCCACCACTAGCATTCACCTAGGAAACCCGGACATGTTGGCACGAGACGGTTGGGTCCATGAGCTACCGTTTTCAAAATATAGCGTCTGGAAGCCTTACACAGACTCAAACTACATTGTTTCATGCATTTGCAAACAATAGGACAGTGAGAGAACCGAATGGAGATGGATAAAACCAAGAGAATATTTTGTAGAGGGACCCAACATGAAGGTTTTGGATTTTATGAGATGTCTCTAGGTGCCACAGAGTCTGAAAAATCACATCGAAGATATAACGTGTTTTGGTCTAAGGGCTCTTAAGGGACTACGCCTGGATGAGGTAGCCCGAAAGCATGGGGAGTGTAGGGAACCAAAAGAAATCCTCCACTAGCATTCACCAGGGCTATATCTGGACATTTTTTAGGACGGTTTGGTCCCACGAGCTACCGTTTGTAAAATATAGATCTCAATCTTGACCTTTACACCGACTCAAACTACACTATTTTGCACATTTACAAACAATAAGACAACGAGAGAAATAATGGAGATTGATAAAACCACAAAATTATTTCGTAAAGGGACCCAACATGGAGGTTTTGGATCTTACGAGACGTCTCCTCTAAGTGCCACGAGTCTGAAAAAATCACTTATCGAAGATATAGTGTGTTTTGGTCTCAGGGCTCTTAAGGGACTACACCCAGACGAGGTAGCCCAAAATCACGGGGAGCGTAGGGAACCCAAAAAAATCCTCCACTAGCATTCACCATGCCATCCATGCATGTGTTGGTGTAGACAGTTTGGTCCCACAAGCTACCATTTGGAAAATATAGCGTCTGACAGCCTTACACTGACTCAGACTACACTATTTTACGTGTTTGCAAAAAATAGGACAGGGCGAGACCAAATGGACATGGATAAAACCATGAGAGTTTTTCATATAGGGACTGAAATGGAGGTTTTTAATCTTACGATACATCTCTAGTGCCATGGAGTCGAGAAATCACATGTAGAAGATATAGTGTGTTTTGGTCTCGGGGATCATAAGGGACTACGCCGAGACGAGGTAGCTCGAAAGCACGGGGACTATAGGGAACAAAAAAAATCCTTCACTAGCATTCACTGGCCATCCGGACATTTTGCGTAGATAGTTCGGTCCCATGAGCTATCGTTTGAAAAATATAGCATCTGACAACCTTACATAGACTCGGACTACACTATTTTACGTGTTTGCAAACAATAGGACAACAAGAGAACCGAATGGAGATGGATAAAACCACTAGATAATTTCATAGATGGCCCTGACATGGAGTTTTTGGATATGATAAGACATCTCTAGGTGCCACAGAGTCTGAGAAATCACTGTCGAAGATATAGCGTGTTTTGGTCTCATGGCTCTTAAGGGACTATGCCTGGACGAGGTAGCCCAAAATCACGGAGAGCATAGGGAACCAAAAAATCCTCCAATAGCATTCACTAAGCCATCCAGACATGTTGGCATATACGGTTAGGTCCCATGAGCTACCGTTTGTAACATATAGCGTATAGCTGACCTTACACTCGACTCAGACTACACTATTTAGTGTGTTTGCAAACAATAGGACAATGAGAGAACCAAATAGAGATGGATAAAACTGCATAAGAGGATTTCCTAGAGGGCCCCAACATGGAGGTTTTGGATCTAACGAGATGTCTCTAAGTTCCATGGAGTCTGAGAAATCACCTATCGAAGATATAGCGTGGTTTGGTCTCGGGCTCTTAAGGGACTACACCCACACGAGGCAGCCCAAAATCACGTGGAGTGTAGGGAAAAAAAAGCATCCACTAGCATTCATTAGGCCATCAAGACGTGTTGGTGTAGACGGTTTCATCCCACGAGCTACCATTTGAAAAATATAATGTCTAGTAGCCTTACATTGTCTCAAACTACACTATTTTTGCTTTTGCAAACAATAAGGCAACAAGAGAACCGAATGGAGATGGATAAAACCATGAGATTATTTTTTAAAGGGACTAAATGTGGAGGTTTAGATCTGACGAGATGTCTCTAGGTGCCACGGATTCTGAGAAATCACATGTCGAAGATATAGCGTGTTTTGGTCTCAGGGCTCTTAAGGGACTACACAGACGAGGTAGCTTGAAAGTACGAGGAGCATAGGGAACCAAAAGAAATCCTCCACTAGTGTTCACCAGGCTATATTTACGTGTTGGCACAAACGGTTTGGTCCAATGGGCTACCGTTTGTAAAATATAGCGTATGACAACCTTACATTGACTCAAACTACACTATTTCACATGTTTGCAAACAATATGACAGTGAGAGAACCGAATGGAGATGGATGAAACCATGAGATTATTTTGTAGAGGGCTCCTACGTGTAGGTTTTTGATCTGACGAGATGTCTCTAAGTGCCACGGAGTCTGAGAAATCACCTATCGAAGATATAACTTGTTTTTTTCTAAGGCTCTTAAGGGACTACCCAAGACGAGGTAGCCCAAAAGCATTTGGGAGCATAGGAACCAAAAAAAATCCTCCACTAGTAGTCACTAAGCCATCTAGACGTGTTGGCATAGACGGTTCAGTCCCGTGAGCTACCTTTTACAAAATATAGCATCTAGCAACCTTACACTGACTCAGACAGCACTATTTCCCATGTTTGCAAATAATAGGACATCGAGATCACCGAAAGGAGATGAAAAAAATAGAATAGGATTTCTTAGAGGGACCCAACATGGAAGTTTTGGATATGATGAGATGTCTCTAGGTGCCATGGAGTCCGAGAAATCACCCGTCGAAGATATAGTATTTTTGGTGGATGACCTTGAACAAAAGTCTATTTTACAAAAACTCATATAACTTGAACAAATGACCTAAATTTGACCTAAAATTTTGTAGGAAGCATCATGACACCTTCCTCTATCATCTCCCATAATTTCTAGAAAATAATAGTTCTATATTTTTCTATCCCATCTCATTTGCATGCTATAATAGTGCATGTTAGAATAGTGTAAGGTTGTCCGATGCAATATTTTACAAATGGAAGCTCTTTAGACTGAACCAACTGCGCCAATACATTAGGGTGGCTAGGAAAACACTAGGGTAGGTGTCATTTAGGATGCCAAAGCTATAGGTTCTTTTGGACTACCTCATCCGGGCATAGTCCCTTAAGAGCCTTGAGACCAAAAACAACTATATATTCGACGGGTGATTTCTCAAACTCTGTGGCACCAAGATATGGCTCTTTAGATCCAAAACCTCCATGTCGGGGCCCTCTATGAAAACCCATTCTTTTTTTTCCATCTCCTTTCGGTGTTCTCGATGTCCTATTCTTTGCACATGCACGAAATAGTGTAGTCTGAGTCAATGTTAGGCTGCGAGACGTTATATTTTGCAAACGGTCACTCATGGGACCCAACCA
Organism: Taxus wallichiana var. yunnanensis; assembly: GCA_018340775.1. Lineage (NCBI taxonomy): Eukaryota > Viridiplantae > Streptophyta > Pinopsida > Cupressales > Taxaceae > Taxus > Taxus wallichiana. Next base: position 146,063,003 of record CM031235.1, on the reverse strand, counting down.
TTCTGTGCCAACATGTCTAGATGGTCTAGTGAATGCTAGTGGAGGATTTTTTTATTCCCTACACTCCCCGTGCTTCGGGCTACCTCATCCCGGCGTAGTCCCTTAAGAGCCTTGAGACCAAAACATGTTATATCTTTCGACAGGTGATTTCTCGGACTCCATGGCACCTAGAGACATCTTGTCAGATCCATAACCTCCATGTTGGGGCCCTCTACAAAATTTTCTGATGGTTTTATCCATCTCCATTCATTTTTCTTGTTGTCCTATTGTTTGCAAACACGCGAAATAGTGTAGTTTATGTGAATGTAAGGTCTTAGACATATATTTCAAACGGTAACTTGTGGGACCCTAACTGTCTAGAACACGTCAAGGATGGATTATTTAACACTAGTGGAGGATTTTTTTGGTTCCCGGATACGCTCCTCATGCTTTAGGAGGCTACAAAGGCGTATTCCCTTAAGAGCCCTGAGACCAAAACATGTTATATCTTCGATAGGTGATTTCTTAGACTCCATGGCACTTAGAGACGTCTCGTTAAATTAAAAACCTCCATTTCGAGGCCTTATAAAAAATCCTCTCACGGTTTTATCCATCTCCTTTCGTTTCTCTCATTGTCTTATTGTTTGCAAACATGCGAAATACTACAATTTGAGTTAGTGTAAGGCTACCAGACAGAATACTTTGCAAATGAAAGCTTGGAAAAACCTGGCGACTACACCAACACATTGGGGATGGGTAAATGTTAGGGGAATTTTTTTGGTTCCCTACACTCCTTTTCTTTCGAGGCTACTTCGTCCAGGTGTAGTCCCTTAAGATCCTTGAGACCAAAACACACTATATCTTTTGGTGATTTCTCGGACTCTTAAGTAGCACTAGAGATGTCTCGTCAGATTTGAAACCTCCACATCGGGGCCCTCTACGAAATCCTCTCGCGGTTTTATCCATCTCCATTCAATTCTCTCTTTGTCCTATTGTTTGGAAATGCTCAAAATAGTGTAGCTTTGAGTTAGTGTAAGGTTGTCCATTGCTAATCACCTGAATAATATAGGTGGTTCATATAATATAGGTGGTGAAATGAGAATTTTAATAAGATATTTTTACAATATAGGTTGGAAACAATAATTTCTATTTATTGTTCCTTTTTGTTGGTGTGTGTTATTTTCCACATCATTAGGTGAGTCATCTCACATAGGTGAGATCGTAGGTCCATGTGTCATTTAGGGCTCATTATGAGATTCCTTACACATCGGTCGTCGGTAGCGTCGGTCGTCAAATATGCGTCATTGGGAGTTACACTTAAATGCTGGGAATGTAACTCCCCTCTCTACTCAAGTTTTCATGATTTTATTTGGGGGTTACTCAACACCTCCTATATGTACACCCCATTTGATCTATGAGATAGAGGAGATTTTTATGGCTTAACCAGGTTTTTTCGTACATTTCAAATCTTTGCATGCACATTTGGTTGATGCTCACTCCTCCCAAGATCTCTTCACGTTTCCATTTGCACGTCCGTTGATGTGCACGTTGTCCCACTGTGATCTCGCTTAAAACCCTCTTTCATGGTATCGAGTGGATCTTGTGGATCCGTGCACTCATCGGCATTTTAGGTAGCCCAAAATGCATGTTTTCCACTTAGGTGTGATATCCAGATCTCATTACATGTGTCGTAATGGTTATTCTGACTGTGCTCTACTTGCACTAATTCAGGTTTCATACCTCTGTTTGGGTTTTTTGTGGTTTGTTTGGTCGTGTTGATGTTTGCATGAGAGGCTTCTTTGAGTGGTGATCTCACTCATTTTTGGTTTGATGTTTTGGGTTTTGGCTTGCTCGGACTTGGCTTACGTGGTCGTCCTCTACTCGGACTATGTTGTCTTTGCTTGAGTGAGGGATTTTTACATTCACGCTGGCTCATGATTCTCCACTGTCATGTTCCTTTTCCCTGTTCGAATGAGATTCACCTTCTTCCCGATTCAACACTCTACGCAAATGACTACCCTGCTCATTTGGTGCTCGGGTTAGTGGTGGCCGGTTGATTGGTATGCCAATAGCTCTATGTATTTGTGGGAGCTTGATGTTGGATCATCTTATTCACGAGTTGTACAACAATGTACCTAACTTGTTACATAGTTCTGTGACTGGTTACAGCCGTCATTAAAGGAAACATAAGCTTTGTATGGTTTGGAGCATTTCTTTACATTCCACATCTCGTATTCTGAAGCTCGTTTATGGAGGCTCGTTCTATGTTTAAAAATAGCCAGAGAGTCGCTTCAACCCTATGTTTTTCTCCTTTGCAACAGTTTCCAGCACCTACACGCACCTCCTCATGCCTTCTCCCATGAACATATTTATTGTTGCATGGTTGTTTCCCAGAGAACCATCGTGAACTATAACTCCAGTCCTTTAAACTTTTCCTAGCGTGAATTCAACTTTGTGCTTTTCCTTGAGGACTCCACCGGAGTTTCTAGCACATGGCTTCCCTCTGCTAAACACTCTAGCAATATGCGTGGAATCTCAGGGCTCTAGCGGTTTAGGAACCCATCAACACGTGGCTCCATCCATAGTGGTCTCTAGCTCGAAGCATTTTCAAACTTTTGGTTGGGGTCTTCTTTGCTATAGACCTGCACATACCTCCATTTGGCCACCTCACCTCCTCCAATTGCTGAAGACTTCTAGGCACGTGGCAAGCACCTCCCACCTACATTCTGGTCAGCACAGCTATAAAAAACAGTGGTTACACCAAGTAGAAGTGGGACGTGGCATCTCCTTGTTGTCTAGCTCCTTATGTGGCCTTGACCACTTCAAATGTGGGCCCACCTTCTTTTTAATGTTTTAGGGTGTTTAAAAAAAACATTTCATTTTCATGGCATGTAATAATCTTTAAATTTGACGAGATGTATTATCCTTCCTTGAGTGTCGAAGACAGATGTCGGCGAGGTCCGAGGTTGGCGGGGAGGCTAAGGGAGTACACAAAAAAAAAGAAACCCCTACTAAAATTTGATGTTGTTTCCAACAAGCACCCTACACCACACCCTTTGCACCCATTTCGGGCACTTTTTAATCGATATTGCAACGTTTATTGACTTTTTCCATCGAGCAATATGGGAATCTTAATAATGCCATAACTTTTTGACTCATGACTCATTTTTTAGCGCTTCTTTAGTCAAAGTTGCATGATTTCTCACACATTACATGACAAAATTGTCATTTTTGTAAAATGCACTACTTTATAAAGTGGCACATTCTAGGGGGTTGACTGTACTCTTGGGCTTTCACACGTAGACACATTATCGGCCGAGTTCGACGTCTTGCTTTTGTGCATCTTACATTTTTCATCATGGAGAGTGCTCTTTCCAGATGTGAGCATCGTAGGATCACCTTACAGCCTCTACCACTTCTCACCAAGAGAGGGAACTATTCAACTTGGCATGCTTCCATGGAACATTACTTCGCCCACGAGGGTCTTTTACCCTTCTTGTTTGGGATGTTCTGCTTTGCCCGATCATCATCATCTAGAGGACTTCCTCGACACTTGCGACCACATATTTGGTCACATGATGGTGCATGTCTCTAGATCTCTCTGGTTTCACGTGGCACAATCAGATCCACCTCACCATGTCTGGAGCATTCTTCAATCCCTCTATGGAGACCCTTCACATACTGTTGTAGTTGTTGTTGCTGCTGATTTAGTTATCTCCTCTTCTTCATGTGATGATAGTTCCACTGACATAGACTAGTTTGGTTCTAATTCTGCTGACGAGGATTATGCACCTAGTTCTAATGCAGAGAGCATTACAGAGGACTTCTCTCCTCTTTCTCTCACTATTCCAGACAGTGTTGTCACCCCTCCCATCTCATCAGATATCGAGCAGTCTCATACTCAGTCTCACACCATTATTACACCAGCCTCCTTTCCACTTCCTCAAAGGCCCCTTCCCCTCCTCTGCCTTCATTAGATGACTCATACCTATCTTCCATCACTCTCTTGTTTGTTAAGCCCCCTCATTGGGATGAGAAAACTCTGAACTTAGTCGTCTTTTCATAGAGTCTACTTGTGATGCACTACGGGTCCCTCATCCATCTCAGGTGTTTCGAGAGGAGTTCAACATCTCTTGTTGTTGGGAGTGCCCCTTCCGGGAATCATGTCACTTCTACATTTCAGAGACTTTCATTAATCCACCCTCATTTGTGGATCCCTTTTCTTTTGTGGAGGATTTTTGTTCCCTTCACATCACTTGGACATCCTTTTTGCGAGTGTTCCTCTTTTTCAATTTGTGATTCTACGCATGTGGCATTACCTTAGGTTCCTTGAGCACTCACTTACTAGACCTATGTCACACTTTCATGCACCGGACTCGAGTTCTTCATGTTTTACCTTGAGTTTTCTCGTGGAGTGGGTGGACTTGCAAACACATCATTTTTGTCCTTCTGAGGGTAGGCACACAATTCGTTGCGTGTGGCTCTTCTTCGATCTAGAGGAAGAGGATCTCGTGATCGACATTCTTTCGGGAGACCTCTAGAGTTGGAGTTATCCATCCATGGCATCTTCTGCATTCCTCTTGTCTCCCTCTTCTTTCTCTCTTCTTCTTTTCGAGAGATTTCCTCTTTGTACATGGGTACCTTTTAGGGCTCGTACATGGCGGGACCCATTTTTGGCATCTTTCTTAGATTAAAAAGTGTGTTTTCTCTTGTGGTGGATGTTTTTCCACTTGGTTTTTCCTTTTGCTTGGGACAGGACCTTTTTCTTGTGCATGGGTACCTCATCAGGCTTTGTGTCGGGACCCATTTCTCATTTCTAACTTTCCGCCTCATCCTAAGTTACGATGAAGGGGGGTGTTGGTGTGTGTTATTTTCCACATCATTAGGTGAGTCATCTCACTTAGGTGAGATCGTAGGTCCATGTGTCATTTAGGGGTCATTATGAGATTCCCTTACGATCGGTCGAGACACGTTAGTCGTCGGTAGCGTCGATTTGTGTTAGTGCATCATATGTGTCATTGGGAGTTACACTTCTATTCTGGGAATGTAAATCCCCCTCTCTACTCGATTTGTCATGATTGCAGCACTGGGGGTTACTCAACACCTCCTATATGTACACCCCATTTGATCTATGAGATAGAGGAGAGTTTTATGGCTTAACCAAGTTTTGCTCGTGTTTCAAATCTTTGCATGCACATTCAGTTGATGCTCGCTCCTCTCAAGATCTCTTCACGTTGCCATTCGCACGTCCATTGTGCATGTCATCCCTCGTGATCTAACTTTCTAATATTTAATTTCTCTTACCTTCACTTGGTTTCGAGAATAATAAATTCTCTCTCTGGTGCTACAACCACGTGAAGGTGGAGATTTTTGTCACCACTAACCTATATAAACATGTTAGTAAGTAATTAAATAGAATTTTAAATCATACAAAATTTAAACAAAATCATTAAAGTAAATATTCAAATTAAATTCATGAAGAACATACCTTTGCAAATTCAATCCAATGAATCGTAAGGATCAACTCTACTCTTGACAAAGAACAAGAGTTGCTTCATGATATGACTCACGAACCTTCCAAAAATTCTTGTTTAATGGCCAACCTCGATATTTGATCAATTTAATATTTGTTGCAAGAACCAAATGTGAATAGTGAAGTATCTTTCAATGTGCTTCATATTCTTTGTATTCATTTTTACACCCACCAATGAACAAGGAATCCCATGCGCATCGACCTATCACCCAGTGGGCTCTGGGCTCTCAGCCGAGGCATGCGCGGGTGCCGAGTCTCTCTTTTATGTGAGTTGAGTGGGGAATAATTATCTACGACATAAACTTAATGATATCAAATGGTAACGAGACATACATTCATCATAGGGCTCAGAATGGCCTCTAGACCAACGTAGTCATCCCAAACATAAAGGTACTTAATAGATTATAGATATGAACCAAAACAAAAGGGAAATGTATAAGGGCTTGTATTCATTTACATAGCATACATAAAACAGAACCATAGAGACATACATATAAACTAGAGTCTATTATATTCATATTCCATCATGTTTGATAACCTCATTTCATTCATCATATTCATCACAGACTATCATAGTATGGCAAATTGAAGTCATACATCATAACCGGATTTGTGTCCTTCAATTCATAAAAATAAAATTACAACCCCAATCCCTTGATACATCCTTCTCCTATATATCATCTACCCAATCCTACATATTTCTTGCAACATTTCTGCAAGGCTCCACTCTCTCTATGTGTGTCTCTTTTTCTTCTGCGGGAACTTGTATATATAGGCTTCATCAATCACCAACTTGCCTTTCAGGGGATACAGATCCGTCACCAAGTGTCCAAGTGGTCCTCCATGGGAGCATGCTCCTTCATATCCGAGCTCTCCACTTCTTGCAATGATGATATTATGGAATCTTCTATCGCAAGGTATATTATTTTTCGTGGGCACCAAGTTGTCAGGATGTCACCTTATCCACTCCGCATGCATAGTCAGGTCATGCGTTTCTCATGTCCTGCCGATATACCGATTATGGATAAGTCCTACAACCTTTGTTCTGTCTTCTTACGCGCACACCACGGGTTCTTCTAAACCCCTCCTAAAACCCTATCCTTTGTGCCTTCTCCTTGCGCGCCCTTCTTTAATCAAGCCTTGCATGCCCACTCGCCCTCTTGTACTTATCTCATACTTTAGGGGCCCAACATCACCCCACACTTCACCTGTTCTCCACCCTCGGGAACACCTTCTTAAAGAATAAATAATGACAAGGATTCGGAAGAATGAATGTATTGGGGAAATAATAGAGGAATGAAGAAATGGGGAAGAATGAAAGAATGGGGAAAATGATCACTGTTGCAACAGTAGAGGGAAGTCCTTTACCAAATCTGCCTCCAACTTTTTCCAGGCATCGACTTCATTCTGTGCCCTTTGGTAGAGGTCTCGACTAGGGTGATCACCTCCTCAAAGCCTAGTCCATCTCCTTGGGTGTTCATCATTTCAACAACCCCTTCTAATTGCTTGCCCACATCCTCAAGCGCATCCATCCTTCTTATGATTTTTGGGTACAGCTCCTTTATCCTAGTTTTTAATTGAACCTCGCAAGGATTCAATGGATTCTGATTTCTTCTCAACTTCGGCCAAGATCTGTCCCTTTCCGCTCTATTCCCTTTGTTTTTTTCTTGGAACTCCTTAAACTCTGTCTCGTGAGTGGCGACCAAAATGCTCGCCACTCTATCCCTTCTACACAATTATCATATGTGGCCTTAGCAGATTGGGTGGCAATCTTTACATTAGCAAGGACTTTACTATACTCGGTAATGATTGTTACAACCTTAAACTTGTCCTCTTTTTCTAGGCACGCCGACACTTCTTCCATGGATTCTAAGGCCATTGGTTTCCTCTCCATAGTGAGGATGCGGGTCAAGTCCTCTAGGCACTCGGGATGGATCTCGTAATTCTCCGCACGAGTGGTTTTAGGTCTAGATGCTTCAAAACAATAACATATGTGATCAAATCTATCTTCTTATACACCTCACGTACCCTTGCCTTTTCATCCTTAAATTCACATTTCAGTTGAGCGTTGATCAATTCTTCTTACTTCAAATCTTTGGCCTTCTTAGTGAGCTCTTCCTCATTCTTTTCTAGCTCTACTTCTAGGAACTTCACCCTATTTTTCCTTCCAAAGAGTCTGGCCTCTACCTCAACTGAGACTTTGTTTAGCGCATTACATATCTGCTCATCTGAAATTCATTAGGCATTCACCAAGGAGATGATTCCCTTTGTTTTAGGAACCTTCATGAGTGCTCCTTGACTAACTTTAAATTCAAGCTCATCAATGTGGGATTCAAATGCCCAAGACAACATCTTCCTCGTCCGAGGGTATGCGCCTTCCTCATCAAATGATGACATATTCAAGATTTACTCCATTGGTATAGTGCCTTGGAAGTGCATGCAACACCTTGCTTGGGTCATCCACATAGCCCATGACTTGTCCTTGTTTTTCCTCAAGGCTCTTTCTTCCTAAGTGCGTGCCCTAGGAAAACTCACAGCTAGACTGGGTCCTCCCCCCACACTATCTTGCTCTTTCCAACGTTCTCTTCATCAATCTCCTTTAGCACCTCTTTTGTGTTCTTCTCCACCTCCTGCTCTACCAAGGCCTCAATGATCCTAGCCACTTCCTTCTCTGTGGCTTCATCAATCTGCTCCTTTTTTAGGCTTAGAGTCTTTTGATCCCTCGTGCTTACTTCCTCACTTACTCCTTTCTCTTGAGAGCCTTCTTCTTCCCGATAACATTCCTTCTTATGAAGGTGTAACCATCCTTCTCTTCCTCATCCTCCTCCTCGGAATCATGGACTTTGAACATTGGAGGGCCTTGAACTCCCTCAGGTTCATCATCTTCTTTCTAGCCTTAGTAGGCCTCCAAGCTCTCCATATCCCCCGAGTTGGTATTCTCTGCCACCTTTTTCTTTTTCCTGATTGGGGATTCCAGTACAGGGGACTCTTCTTTTTCTCCTTCTTTTGGTGACTCTCCCTTGTGAGGGGTTGTTCTCAGTGCCTCCTCTTTTGGGGTCTTTTCTCTCACCGGGGACTTTTTCTTGCGCTTTGCATAGGTACTGGGTTTTTCACTTGCTTCTGGTGTTTCTATGACTGAGAAGTTTGCACACTTGGTTCCTTCTTCGCCACTTCTTTATTTCCCTCCTTTTGGGTGTGGGCTTCCTTCTACCTATGGGGTCTTTTGGTATGGATACATCATTCTCCAAGTACGCACCCTTCTCAAATTTTGGCCTTATGTGAAGATACACCCATGCCGCGGTCCTTCTTGCAATGGGAAAATTTAGGGGCTTCATCATTTGGACCTCGTGAGACACTTACTTCTCAACGTACATGCGCTTCTTGGGGTAGACTAGTTTCCTGCGCATCTCCCTGTGGTCTTGGTCCACTTTGCTAAGGTCAAACCTCAACTTCTTAGCCTCCTCGAACCTATTTACTCCTGCTTGGAAGTACTGAGTAGTGAATGAAAAATGGAGCTTACACCAAGGGCTCATGGTTTCATCCACCAAGTGGAACCTGCTAATGCAGTAATGCTGGTATATTACAAATTTTCCTCTCCATTTGTAAGTGTTGGCATTTGTTCTAGAATTCTCCACTCCACCCTGAATGCATCCCTTTAGCACTTATACCACTTCTCCATGCGCACCTTGTGGGTGGCCATCACAGTTTCACATGTATATTTTGTGAATCTCTTCGCGAGTGATGGATTTTCCTTTGGATACTCCCAAAAAAACCTCTCAGCTCCATAAGGTACTCTGATTTCTGAAAACACAATTGTCAGGAGGACATTACCAAAACGTATCTTGTCACCTTCCTACACGCTACTGATAATTTCATCTGCGATGAAGGAAGATAAGTTGTAGATGGTGCCTTCTGATATCTTTCGGTATATATTTAACTAGGCCTTATTTACCTACGTCCACCTTTCTTGGTCATTTATCTTTGTCACTAGGTGCACATCCATTCTCATGACAGGTTATGGGATCTCCGCAATATCAAATTACTGTGACCACTTCTTGTAGTCGTATGCAGTGACGGTCTCTTTTATGGTGTCCTTGTAACTCAAGTCATCATCTATACTCTCTTCTTCACAGATGAGGCCTATGAACTTTTAAATTAGCTGAGGATTTATGCGCATCTTGCGCCCATGAAGTAAAATTGGTCCTCGTGTATGTGCAACATCATCCATTGATAAAGGCGATCAGGCTTTCCAAAATAAGGTAGCTCGTAGATTTGCAACAACCCTGCCTTCTCCAATTTCACTTTTACTTTGTTGACTATAGATAGGCATGCCCTCCAGCATCCTCTTATTTGTTGGGCACACCAACTCAAGTGCCATCTCCTTTAATGTTGTGCTGGTGTGATGGTTGTAATAACTCACCATCATTTTTCTAAGGTGGGACTCCCACTACTTTCCAAGCAATACCCCATCCGACATCGATCTCTTACGTACCACTCTTCATTCGTGCTTGCAATGATAGATGTTTTTTTCTCTTGCCCTTTACCCTTCTATTTTTAGGTGACATAGTTGCCTTCTATGGTTCCATAGTGTTGGTTAGCTTAACACTTCAACATCTCCTGCTTTCCCCACTCATATACTCTTTCCAATCTCAGAGCTCAATCTTGTGAAGAAACCCTTCTAAGTTCGTGCCCTAGCTACCAAACCCTAACTGAAATAACTCTTCCATAAGATGACGCTTCTCCAAAACTACCTCCATGCCTGTGTACTCCTTTCCTACTGGTTTGCAGATCAAATCTAGTCACTCACGCTTAAATTTCTCAAATTTTTCTTCACATAGATCATCTTGAGAAACCCTAGTTCACGAGAGCTCTTCTTTCTTTGTGTTTGTAATGTAAATAATGAAGTGCCCAACCTCCTATTTATAGTTTCTCCTTCTTCCTAGCATTTAATGCTACTTTACCTACCACCTTACTTAAACACTTATTGCAGATTTTTCCAATAAGCCGGCCTTAAGTGCCTTTACTCACGCGCCAATCTTTGCATGGACAATCCTATAACCTTATGGCACATAAATAGTCCATCTAACAGAAGACTCTTACATGCGCATCAACAGCACCGAAGGCACTTCTTCCATCCTTCTCCTGATTTTTGCTCTCGCCTACCTCATGTTGTTCTTGTGCTTCTTCCTCCTTTGTACGTGGTTTCCCTTGAAGCGTTATCCTGACACCAACCATTCTTGTTCATCTTTCTCCCATGCACTTCTTTCTCCCATGCACTTCCTTCCACAGGCCATTCAACCGGGATTTTTGAACGTAATTCCTCCTGGTACCTTGCACTTTACACTTAATTTCACATTATTCTTTATTCACCCCACACTAAAATGATGTGCGGTCCTCTATGCATATAGATCCTTCAAAAATTAATGAGGTTACCGGCATCCAAAGCAAAAAAAACAACAATGAGAAAGGGAAACACAAGAAATAAAATGCAATAAAGGAAATGCTAAACTATCTAGCAATATTGCCTTATTACAAACACCAAGAAGACTTATTTATAGTAGGGCTTCACTAATTCCATTGAAGTGACTTGACAATCTCATTCCATCTAGTGCTTTTAACTGGCATGCACCTGAATCAAGTATATACGAGATGATATAGGCCCCACCAATGGACCTTCAACTTCCTAGGATGGTGCAGAAACTTGGAATCATATAACAACACCATCTTCCCAACCTCAAATTTATTGTTCTTAATGTGGTGATCATGCCATGCTTTTTGTTTAGCTTTCTCGATTGTCTGGCTCCACCTGGCTAATGATCGTCTCTCATCCAACTTCATTAACTTATTAATTCTTTCCTCCAATGCTTGTTCGTCGGCCAACCCTCCTGCACACATTATACACAAAGAAGGTAACATGAATTCAACAAGTATGACAGCCTCTACGCCAAACACCAATTGAAACAGTGTGGCCTTATTCAACCTTTTATAGGTTGTTCTATATGCCCATAGAACTGCTGATACTTTGTCATCCCAATCTTTCCTACCAATGTCACAAATCTTGGTCAGGGTATGACTTAGTATTTTTTTAAATACCTCTATGGTTCCATTTGCTTATGGATGGTACATGGTAGTCTTATGGTGAGCCACCATGAACTCTACTAACAGAATTCTTATTGTCTCATTTAAAAAATGTGTACCCCTATCGCTAGTCAAACTCAAAGGGCATCCATACCTCATGATAATGTTTTCCCATAGAAACCGTGCTACTGTAATTGATGTACAGTCCTTAGTTGGTGCTTCCTCTGCCCATCTTGTCAAGTAATCCGTGTAAGCGATTACATAGTGCGATCCAATCCTACACATTGTTGGCGCAATATGGCCTACAAAGTCTATAGCCCAAGTCTCAAATGGCTCAGCGCTAGGGATAGGGTGCAAGGGCATTTAATCTATGTGCCCTGGTTTTCCAATGCGCTAAAAATGATCACACACCTTTCAGTATTCTTTACAATCTTGATATAGGGTTTCCCACCATAATCCAGCTAGAAATATTTTACGTGTAGTGGCATCACTTACGTAATGCCCACCTGCACTCCCACCATGTGCCTCCTCTATGATAGCTAGGCACTCATGTTCTAGCACACACTGGCACAAAACCTCATCACTTTCCTATCTTGTAAAAATCCCCACCAATCAACATGTAAGGTGCAACGCGCATATGGCTAACTATTATTTCCAATGTCTTTATCCCCTTTGGTGCCAAACCTATTTTGAGAAATACAACGATATCTTCTAAATTGAGGGCGTGCACCATAACCTAAAAAGTTGTACATCTGGCATGGTAACTTCAATGCTTTACGCGTCCTCTCCCGAGTCAATTCTAGACAAATGGTAGGTCGAAATTTCTCTTCCATGGCTTGATAATCACCATGAACTCAAATTCTTGGAACAACAAGACCCACCGACATATGCGCCCTTGTAGGACGGGCTTGTTTACTAAGTATTTTAGTGTCATGTGGTCGGTATAGAATATAAACGAGTGTTGCCAATAGGTACTTCTAGAATTTGTGAAGCGAGTAGATCATGGAAAGTACCTCATGCTCGTAGTGGTATAGTTCTGCTCTGCTGGTGTGAGATTTCTGCTCGCAAAGCATAAGGGATGATCAAAAATCCCTTCACCAGGTTGTGCCAAAACTACTCCAATAGCCATTCATGAGGCATCCACATGTACATGGAAGGTTTATCCCAAGAGGAAAACGTAATATGGGTGCGGTGATAAGCGTATCCTTCAGGGTTTTGAATGCCTTATGTTGTTCCTCGCCCCACTGAAAAGTGCTTTTGTGCTTCAGAAATTCTTCCAAGGGCGCGGCTATCTTGGCATATCCATTAATGAACTTTCTATAATAACCCACGTGCCCAAGAAATTCACGCATGATGCTGCTAGCTAGTAGGCTCTTTCGGTCCCTACGATGACGACAATTTTGTGGGATCCACTAAAAACCCTTCCTTACATATGATATGCCCCAACAGCGTCCCAAATGGGGTGGCAAAGATACACTTCTTTATGTTAAGGGATATCCTCAATGCTGACATCTTTCAAACATCATTCTTAGTTTATCACAAAGTGGTCCTTTACTAATCCATACATGGTCCAAATTGTCTAGGTATACTTGAAGGAACTTGTGAATGAAATCCTAGATTTCTTATACCATAATGCGTGAGAACACAACAGTGCATCCCTCAATCCAAAGGGCATAATCGTATAAAAAAAACTTCCCCACTCTATGGGAAAAAAAAATTTCTTCTAGTCCTCCTTCACGATTTCGACCTAGTGGTAGCACGAGAACCCATCTATGAAAGAGTATATTTCACGCCCAGCTACTCCTTCCAGAATCTCTTCAGTGAAGGGGGTTAGAAAAGGGTCAATGATACACACCGCATTCAAGTATCTGTAATCAAAACAGATCCTAATCCTCCCATCCTTCTTGATGATGATAACCATGGGGCTTATCCATTCCAACTCCTCTATGGCCTCAATGATTCCTGACGCTATCATCTTATCAATTTCTTCCTTGACCCTTACGCACAAGTTGGGATTCATCCGATATGTTCTTTTCCGATTGGGCATGCACCCTCTTTCAACTTAATCTTCATCTCTCCCGTGGATTGGTGGATGCCTTTCAACTCATGGTAACCTTGCAGGAACAAATCCTAGAACTCGCATAAAGATCAATGATCTTGGAGACTTCTTTCTCCGACCAATAGTCTCCGATGATAGGCTCCTTAGGTTCTACTTCCGACCCAATGTTAACCTTCTTCATTTTCAAAGGCTCATGGTAGGCACGCGTACTCTCATCCACACTATCTATCACTTCGTGCATGCCTACAAAATGGTTAACTTCCATATTATCCATCTCCTCACCATCGATTACATACACCATCTTACCCTTTTCTTTTTCGCACACACACGCTTCAAATTGCACCTCCTCAAATTCATCTTCACCAAAGCATTCCTCCAATCTTGGCTCTCCTAGCAAGTCTAGTAGCCTATATTCCGCCATTGGACTATATCCCATCGTAAGGAGCTTGACCACCTACAATGCCCTATCCACCGATGGTTTTGTGCTTCAATAGTCAAATGCTTGGACGAGATCACTGCTAATTCCTGCCAATTTCCCATCTGGTGGCGTGTCTCAGAGTGTACATACAGGCATGCGCATAACCTTGCAATGTAGAATACAACTTATGTGTCCATAGGGATAGTGGCAAAGCTTTCATGCCTTCCCTCCAGGCTCTCTCATAGGCTTGGATGTGGAAAGAGGCGGGATCCTTACCATGATAGTCTTTGATGGTGGTGGGCGTATTGCTTCTAGAGAACCAAACAAAGAAGGCAATTCTCACCTCGTGCCACTCTAAGAGGTTCTCGCGGTGCATAGCCCACCACCATGTTGCAGTGCCGAGAAAGACATAGTTTAACATCCCTCTTCTTTCATCTTCATTATTCCACTGAGCTTCCATCTCTTGTAAAAAGGTCTCAGGGTAGGCTCCTCCAGAGTACTTGGGAAACTTCTATCCTCCTAGATGCCTAAGCGAGCACGCCTTGGTCAACCGTTTGACAGATCCTCTTAACTGTCGCTGAACCAAATCATAAGTCCCGTGCACCCAATTATCACATGTGATGCTGGTAGTATCACTTATGGATTGTGAATATTCAAACTGGATAACCCCCTCGGTAGGATGGATTATCTCAGGGTCCTGGATAGAGCGCACATAAATCTGGTCAAGGACCTCTTCACCTAGGGGCTCTGTATAAGACGTTGACTTCCCATATGTAAGGGGGATGATAACCCTCTCTTCCTTGTTCTCAAAGCTGATGTACCCCTTATTTAACCACAAGTCAACATTATTTTTATAGCACCATGGGCACTCAAGTAATGCTGAAAAATTATCCACCTCGGCGAGTGCCAAGACTTCAAAGTCTCCAGTAAACTTGGCCCCCTGAATGGTGATAACTGCATCCTTCAAGACTCCAATGGGCATGGCCTTAGTCTTGTTTTCCATATATAGCACATTTGAAGATGGTTGTAATGCGGGCCTTCCCATTTGATGTCATGCATCCAGTGTTATAACATTGACCTCAGCTCCTGTGTCAATCAATATATTATAGATCAACCACCCATCCACAACGGCATTTAGCATAATTTCCTTGTCGTAATCAAGGCTATGGGTAGGGAGGTTTGTATGCAGCACCTACCTCTCACGCTCTACTCTCGGCGTGCAGCACCTTCTCCCGAAGACACTCTCTAGAAGGTGAATGACATTCTCCTACCTCAAAGATTCGAACACTTCCTTAACCTCATCCAGGTCCTTCTGTGGAGCCTCAACACTTCTCCTTTACTCCCGCTTGTCTAGACTTCTCCTTCAAACACTAGATTTCTCCTTGCAAACTTCCTATAACATCCATATTTTCTGGTACACTTCCTTCTAGTGAGAAGGGTCGGATACTTCCCATGTACCACCTCCTCTCTTGAAGCTAGAATTTCTCTATTTTGGCAATTCCTTGGCGTGTGTGACTTCTACCCGCATTATTACTAGGATAGGTTTTAATCCCGACTCATGTGCCACTCATGGAATCCATTGCATATCAGCCTTCTTTATACTTACCATCTTGGTGCCCTTGTCCTTCTCGGTGATTCTAGCTCATGTGTTCAAAACTCGAGACACTCCTCATACTTGTGCTTCTTTCCGCACCATGAGAACTGCAATAGATCTAGACATTCACGCCTGTAGTGTTCGTGGACCAAAATTGTAACATGTACCTCATGGAACTCACTTCTCCCTCCTCTACAGCCATTATGACCATGGGATCCTCCGAGAAAACCCCTTCCATGTGCCCCTCCCTCTGCACGTCCTTCATAACGGTAGTCATCTTCCTTAGAGCTACTGGCAATGCTGGTCTGGCACACACCATGATCAATGGCCTCATGGATTTGGTCAATAAGCATACAATCCTTGGTATCATGGGTTGTAGATGTTTAGATCTTGCAATAGCAAGACACATTCTTCCTGATTTCCCACTACAGTAAGGGGCACCTACTCGCATCATGGTCCCCATGAAAATCTCACAATCCACTACCATGGTGCATACCGACTTCCGGGGGCAATTACCCTTAGTATGCCCTTCTATTTCACAATCTATACACCAGAGACCACTACGAGCCTCATGCGTGGAGTTAGCGAGAGATTTTTTCTAGTTGTTTGGCCATCGCACGATGATCTGGGCCTCCAGGAAAGGGCTCACTCTAGTGTCAACACTTCCAACTCCTTGGCGCATAAGGTAGCTTCCAAAGCCTCATGTGGGTTAGTGAATGTCTTGTGTGACAATTCCCTTCTGAATGGTGTGAGAAACCCACCAACAAACCACTGGGCATGCTGTGATGGATGGATGTCATAGGATAACTTTTATAGGATTTTTTTAAACCGAAAGGTCATATTCCCGCACACTCTCTGCCATTCCCTCGTTTAATTTCCTTGAGAGTGCTAATGTTTTTCTTCTCAAACTCAGGGATGTGGAATTTTGCTAGAAAGTCATTCTTCAATGTAGTATAATCCACCATCATCTGATTGGGGTCATACTTTTGGTACCAGATGTGTGCCTGCCCTTGCAATGTGGTTACAAATTGGCTTGCCTTCCATTCCAGGGTAGTGATCCCCTTTACGTGCCATAGCAGCTAGCACTTATGTACATGTTCCGTGGCATCTTCTATGCCTTGGTATTCTAGAAGATGTAAAGACATCTCAAAGAAAACTTGAGGAGGTGGTTGAGGCCCTTGCCCTCCCGATCCATGTCTTTGATTCCCTCCGGTGTGTCCCCCACCGGATCCACTAGATTCACCAAGTCCTGTGCCTCCAAGACCCACCAATTCCTCCTCCTAATCCTCCAACACCAGGTAAAGGTCCTGAGGTGGTCACTCCTAGTGTCCCCAACATCCCACTGAACTGTGTGCCTATGGTCTAAGAGATTGCTCCATTGTAATGGGTGTCCCGCACCACTTCCGGACATGATCCTCGCACTTTGCCCAAAAAATCCTCCGAATACAGGAATGGCATGTGCAGCCATAGAGGTTCCAAATGTGATATTGTACCTCCTGGGTGCAGATCGATCAACTCCACCGATGCCAACTGGGATGATAAGACTTATAACTTGATTAGGGAAACCAAGCGCCAGGGGTTGGTTACATGTAGGTTCAAATGCATGCAACTTTTCTCCTCTCTCCATGCGACAAACTCTCATTAGAAGCTAAAAGGGCTTATCTCCTGTGCTTGCCAAGATGGGGTATCAAAAACTACTCAGGCTCCACATCCTCCGCATGAAATTCAACTCCCTCTCGCAATGTCTGCCTCCATAAATCCATCGTACTTATAACTCGCGTTGTCTAGTCATATCCTTCTCTCGATCTTCACTATACTTGAGTCGCTTCTCTTCTCTTTCCTTTTCATCTGCAACACGCCTTTCTTCCTCCACCCTAGCTTCCTCATCTCGTGCTCAGAGGAGTTTAGCCGGCCATGGAAAACACCTCTAAACTCAGGGTAACTATCAAAATCTTCATTGATAGAGGAATAACGTGCAAGAATGATCCTCTAGCTCCCTTAGAAACTCAAACTCAACAACTTCAAGGAAATAATATGTAGAAATGGCATACTCCAGAGTGTAGTGTAAATGGATCTTGTCAACACTCCTTTCCACCACTATTCAACAACACGTGTCCATGTCAGATCTTCATTTTACACCTCAATGGAATGAAATGAAAGAAAGGAGTGGAATGGAATGGACTGAAAGAACATGCAAGAGTTAGGTAAAAACAGAGCCTAATATTGCATGAAGAGAAAAGATGAATAACCAACACAAATAAAACGGAGTTTGAGTTAGCCAAACAAGAACATGCAAAAGGGAACACACATGAGCAAGTAGATAGTCAGAGCTTGATCACTGTGAACTAGAACAACTGATTACTAATGTTGACAATAAGATCAAAGATAATATTTGCATGCAAGATTCAAACACCTAACATCTAATGAACATAAGAACACCAAATGTTACAAGAGACAATGAATGAGACACAAAGTTCTTATTCTATTAACTCCAAAATGTTTTTCACAAAGAACACAAAGTTTCTTCTTGAAACAAAGCTTGCACAAAAGTATCTTCTTCTCCTCTCTCAAAGTCACCCTTACAAATGAGCCCCTCACTTCCTTTTATAACCCAAAAGTTGGTTACAAAGTAGTTAGGGTTTTACATGATCATTAAATAAGGCACTTAAGTGACCTTTGACTTTTTCTAACCAACTTTATTAAATACAACCCAAAAATAGAAATTACTTAAAATATCCAATGTTTCCCAAATAACAACACCTTTTAAAATATACAATAATAACCAGTGCCTTATCCATTGAAACGGGGTCCGCCTATCTCAAACGTATGAGAAATGGACTCTCCCAATTCGCTAGATATCAAGAAAATCAACTTCCTACACCGCCGGTGAAATTAGGATCTCGCACGCTTTTGATAATGAAAGGATCTAAACCTTCCCAAAGTTTCAAACATCTTTTCTTCTTCTGGAGGTTCACTTGGCCGAAGAATAGCCTCACAAAATACCTGCAATTCAAGAATTCTACTTGGCATATCATTAAAATTAACAATTTTAGACTGAGCATTCTCAAACAAGTTCTTCAATTTGATACACCGCTCCATGGAAACCGACGAGAAATTGTTGGCAGGAGTGTACATGTCTTTGAACAATCGTGAAAATTGTTCTTCCACCTGCTCCGATGAACACCTTTGATTATGCTCATTTACTAGGTTGCAAGGAATCTCAGCTATGAAATCCTGGATCAAGGAAAGTGAAGCGAAAACTTCATTGCACATGTTGTCATAATGGATCATAGAATCCACAAGAAGCGTCTTTCTCGATTTGAGATGTAGACACCAGAGAAAACGTGTCCCTCGATGTTCAAATTCGAGAATCCCTTCAATAGCCAACACTGAAGATTCCATACTTGTCATCTCCTGCAGACTGGGCAATATCTCATCCAAATTTGATATAGTAGAAACAAAAGTTTCTTTGAAAGAAAGAATTGGATCTAGATATACACTGATATCTTCATGAAGCTTAACTGCAGTCTTGATCGCTCCCTGGCCCAAAACGAGAATCTCCGAAAGCCAAGTTTTAGTGACATGGCCCAACGTGTTTATTTCCTTTGACAAATTAAGAGTCTCTTCATCTGGGGCAGCCACCGCATCAGGTACTGGGAAGGTGGATGATATGGGATTTATCAAATGCTGAACATACTCCACCAATTGACTCTTTTCAGCCTTGAGCCGAGAATTTTGGGACTTGTATTTCTCCAATATTTTTAGCACGATATCAATTGAATCTCGAGCCATCGCCATGTCACTTTCTAACGTGGATCTCCCAAGTCCTAGTCTTGAAACTTCATAGTCGGTCAAGGCCATAAAGCATTACGCTCTTTATCCACTCGTGGAATGGCAAGGTCTGCAAACTTGTTTCCATCATTATCCACCATTATTCGAGAAAGTACCTTAGGCTTCTTAGGAATGGCATCATTCGATAGTTTGAAAAGGGCATCAAAATCAATGTCGATTGGCTTGACAACTCTCTTCCTTTTCTTCACTTCAGAATCAACCCAAGAAGGAGTTTCATTTACTATCTCAGCATATAGAATCCTGGAGCTCGAATCAATATCCTCATTATCCCTGACATCATGAGATCCTTCTTGAATCCTATCAACGGCCTCGATTTGAGGAGACACAACCTCAATGTCCACTTCCTGATCATTCGGGAGATTTTGGGAAATCCCTTCATGAACTACGTGCTCCGAAGTATTTGATATTTGAATTACTTGCACTTGAGTGGGTGTTTGTTCGAAGCATGGCTGAGGATCATTTGCTACCAGCGTATGAGTGCTATTAATGATGTGAGTGGAAGAATCTCTACTCGAGGTAGAAAATCCAGACACACGCTCCTTTCCTTCTTCAGGGTTTGATCTTTGGATCTCTCTCTCCTCGTGACACGTTGTTTCGGCGAAGTGGATTTTGGCAACCATTCTTTTCTTGTATGTCGTGTATGATTGGATGGTAACGAAGTTGATCGAGAAGAAACCTTGGTCGAATGGAGGTGTCCTGATATAGGCAATTTTTGTGATTCTGAAACGTGATCCGGAATTGATTGAAATTTGGCAAGCTCCCTATCATACCAAGATATGCTTCTTTCGATAATTGGTTGGTTCTTGCCATCGAGAGAAAATTCATCTCTTTTGGTCCAGTCGATTCGAGGCAACGGTGTGAAGGCAATGGCATCATACGAGGGATCGACGACATCCTCATCATCGGTTATGAATGAATCGGGAGGACTCGGATGTGGAAGGCCTTGATCCGAGCAAGTGTTAGGTGAGAGTACTCCCTGCCTCCTTACCTCATGTTCATCCGAGCAAGCGGCCCAGAAATCCTCCATGGTAGGATTATGTTGATACTTCGCTCCCATAATCATTTGCATATAACCATTGATATCGAACTGGGCTCTCTTCACATATGGATGGATGGTTATGAGAGCAAACTCCTTTTCCATTAGTTGTGCACTGAATAAGTTTGGGCATTGGTATTCCCCGATTTGGATCGGGAAATGAATTCCTGGACGGTGCTTGTCACTAAGTAAGCAGTGAACTTGGAACAATTGTCGCGCCAGCTCCATTAACGCCCACTTATCACTGACGTACTTGGGAAGTTTCCACGGGTCCCCAAGAAAGCCACTCACGCGAATGTAGGAAAAAGATGAAAATTGTATAAACCAGGTTCCCCATTGGGAAATGACACTCATGGCTTCTTTGGAAAACCTTTCCTCGGTATTTCGATTCAAGTTCCGGATCACGCGGAAGGTGAATGCATCGTTGACTCTTCTAAAATGGTGAGAACTATTTTTGAAGCTGAGCTGAGGGTAATAGTGAAAAACGTTGTTTGATGACCCCAGGACTCCTCTCGTTTCAAGTCCCGAAAATAGCTTTCTTCATGCTACCGCATAGGTCAGATATGAGGTCATGTAGAAGCATCCAGTCATTTTGACTTCTATCAATTGCTTGTGAATGGTGTTGCTGATGATGGTGGCCCACCACAAACTCCTTCGCTAGGATGATACAGATAAACCGGTACATCCATGGGTGGAAGACCCGCGTAAGGTAAACCAAAACTCGACTTAGAGAGTGATCATGTCTCCAATCTCTTCCACGAACTCAACGCGGTACAGTTCTTTGGGGAGCCTATCAATCCGAGGTCTCTTGGTTACCAGCCAATTGTTGTTAACCATTTTGCTCCATCTTAGGGGTTCTTCGTCCTGTAAATCTTCGCAGATCGGGCGAGTGATATCTGCATTCTCAGGAAAGTCAGGTATCCCGAGCAACTCCTCAATGTGTTCAGGTGTGATTAAGAGGAAAGGCTCGCGGTTGTCTTTATAAATTCCTCATCTCTCAGGATCGTAATGCTCTGCACAAGCAATCACCAATTCCAGACACTGCACCGAGACAGGGAATGCTGCTGCTTGAGGTAGGCCACTGTGGTAAAGCCTATCAGAGAAAATGGTTTTGCCTTCGCCACTCGCCGCAAAATCCGCTGCACGTTGACGCTGATGTGACCTGATTTGTATCGGTGATGTTGTCATACGCCGACTTAATGGAGCTCGGGAGGAATAATTCCTGGAATTCATATTTCAGGCAGATTTATTAGATTTTCCACCGGCTTCTCGATCTCCCCGCAGATTTGGATCTTTTCGCCATTATGAATTTAATCAAAAGGTGACTCAGCACGCCAAACAATGCAAACGGGCCGGGTCTCGCTTCCAACACCCCGCTGATGTAAGAAAATATTCCGTTATATATTATTATTATTATTATTAAAAAAAATGATAATAATAATTGTCTCAATTACAACTTTTAGTATGTTAATAAAAACAAATCGAGACCAAGCTCGAATTCTAACTCGACAATAACAATTAAAATCTCCCGATCTTAATATTTACGTGAATGGAGTTTTTCTTCTTCTGTTTTTTCCGGCTTTAGGCAAATAAAACAAATTTATTCTCTCTCCTCGTTGTCTATTGTTCTTCTTCCTTGGTCAAGTCTCCTCCAAAAAGAATGCGTGGTTTTCTTGTCTTTGTGGGCTTTGGCTTGATGTATTTTACCTCCGGGCTGTGTGGAACTAAAACTTTGGACGTGGGAATTAATTCAATGGATGTGGGAATGAATTCTTTCTTTTGTCTTCTTTTCGATCGTATCTTTTTCCTTCACCCAACACGCAACTTGCAGCATGCTATGTATCGTAGTTCGAATAAATAAAGAAGCCTACTTTGCATGACGCTTGCTATTTGTGACCTTCATTTTTTAGCCTTTAGCAATTAATTCGTAAGCTTTATCGTTCCCTAGATCCATCCATATGCAATATTACGCATTCTTTCAAGGCCGATGAAAATGCGTAATATAACAAGTCGCAAAAACAATTCATTTTTTTTTTAAACATACTTGCCCATGGTTGGCATGCTTGGTGGTCGCTTTTTATTTATTTATTTTTTTTAAAAGCTACAGGCAATCCTATAATAATGCAAACAGTATTGATAGTATTGGCGCAGGATCAATCGATGATGTTCTCCAGAGTATGGGTCGCACTGTTCCGTATGCTTCCTAAACTTCGCGCTGCACTTACGCACGAATGCTTCGCTGCTCTGCTCCACTGGCAATGCTTCATGCTCCTAAACTTCATCACGGATGCATCGCCCGCACTATTTCCGTATGCTTCCTAAACTTTCCCAAAATCACGAATGCTTCTCTGCTCCATCAAATGCTGCAAATGTATGTATGGCAAAGTATATTTTTTGAAAACATTCTGAACATGGGTTAAAACAAATGCGTTTTTCCAATGTCAATGCGTGCTGCTCTTTTTGAAAACAAAGCTCCTTTTTATTAAAAACTGTTTTCATATCGTGGCGCCTCAAAAACGTTTGATGTATTTATTTCCGTGTTTTAAAAACTGTTTTTTTTTCCTTCTCCCAATGCGTGTTTTAAAACTATTTTTTATCTCTTTTTTTTTTTCAACCAATGCGCATGTATTTTTTTTTTTTTTTTTGTGATTAATTTTTTTTTCTTCACAATGGCGTGGGTTTCTCTTGCATAATGTTAACAAAATATTATGTCTTCTCAAGAAAAAGAAGCTTCAATTTTTCCACGGGTTTGATGGAGGAAGTTACGAGGATTAATTCAACTTCCTCTCATCCCGGTAAAGTGGCTTAAGTGCTGTGGGGAAATGGGAAAAGTAACGGCAATTGCCAACGGAATGGCAAAATGGGTCAGTAATCTCGCATCCAATTTCCCCATGTGGGAAATTGGGGAATTTTATGCCCGCTTGCCAATCCATGATTTGGCAATTGGCAGAGGAAAACCCACGTATGGGAAATTTGAAGGAAATTGCCAGAAAGTGGAAACTGGTTCGGGATGCCAACCAAGCATTGAAACAAAAGCTTACTTCCCTAAGCACTAAAACTTGTTGGATGAACTTTAATTTATATTTATTTAATTAAATACTCCTTAAGTGATTTTTAAAATTAATTTAATCAAACAAGGAGCAATTAATTAATTAAATATTAATTAATTATTTTAATGTATTTTAATGCGTTTTATAGCCTGGCGGGAAGAGTTCTTGCCCGAAAATCACGAAACGAAGACCGAAACGATCACAAAAATAAGACGATCGCAAGGAGTCCAATGAACCACGCAAAGTAATACTTTTCAAAATTTTCTAATTTTTAATTATTTAATTGTTTTTTGACAATTTTGCATAGTCAAAATTGGCTGATAACAGCTGGCTCTGATTGGGGACAAGGACTTCATGGACGCAAAGAACGGACCTGCACTCAAAATAGTCATGAACATGATCACAGAAAGATGGGGCACAAAAATGGGGCGACACAAGAGAGGAGACCGAAAAACAGGGAAACAAACAAACCAAAATCCTAATTACCTATGTACATACTGGGAACAACCCGTTTTCAATTCTGGTAATATTTGAGATACTGCCCACTGTAGGGCAAAGGAAAATGAGTTCCATCAGGATATGCCAAGTAGTAGGTACTATCTCCACAAAAGTGTCTTATTTTGAAAGGTCCCAGCCACAGTGAGTCAAACTTCCCATGCTTTCCTTCGGCTCACGTCTTTTATCCCAGAGAAGAACTAAGTCATTGATTTGAAACTGCCTCTCTCTAGTTTTCCGTCAAACAACTTCTTTACCTTGGATTGATGTTCCTGATCCCGTTGGCCACTTGACTTCTTTGTTCCTCAAGCTTGGTTAGAAACATGACCCTTTATCTAATGCATTGGTGAAGCATTCATCATCAACTCGCCGAGCTAATTTTAACGCCGGTAGCTCCAATGTGACGGGAATTTGAGCATCGGGCCCATACGTAAGTTGAAATGGAGACATCCCAATTGCCCTTTTGGGAGTTATGCGGTCAGCCCACAATGCATCGTATAACTTTTTGTGCCAAGTTCTTTGATTTTCTTCGACTAACTTCATGCAGACAATGGTAATGAGGTTTTTGCTGCATTGGATTCACGACCGCTTTCTCGCGGGTAGTAATCTGATGAATGAGACAAAGATATCCCATATCCATAACAAAAACCTATCATCTCTGCAGAAGAAAAATTTGAGGCATTGTCAGCCACGATCTTGTGAGGAATTCCATAACGAACCAATATGTTTTCTTTGATGAAATCACAGATTCGCAGAGATGTTTGTTTCACCAGTATAGCTTCTACCCATTTTGTAAAGTAATCAGTGGCAGTGAGCACGTGGGTATGACCAGCGCTGGAATTAGGGTTCAAGACCCCGATGAAATCTAAACCCCATTGTTGAAAGGGTTCTTCAATGACAACTGGCTTCAAAGGCAGTGCCGCTAACTTTGGTCTTCCAACAAATTGTTGACAGGCCTCACATTTGGTCACCCATTTCTGAGCATCAGAAAACATAGTGGGCCAGTAATAATGTGCTCTTAGAATTTTATGGGCTGTTACTGGGCCAGAAAAATGACCGCCGCAAGCATGATTGTGGAAGGCTTCCAACAACCTAGGCTGTTGTTCTTTATCAACACATCTGAGGAACATGCCATCAATTCCTTTCTTGAACAACGTGTTATCCCAAATGACGTATCTGGCAGCTCTTAGTTTGATTGCTCGTTTCTCTTTAGCTGTCAGATTTTCTGGACACTCACCGTATGTGAGGAAGTAGGCAATATCAGAATACCATTCATCCGTGGTACTGACAAAAACTACCAATGGTAAATTTCCTTCAACTAGTTCTTCTTCAGAGTTATCTCGTGGTTCATTCTCTGCAATGAGTTGGCAGAGTCCTCTCCCTCGAACCAACTTGGTAGGCTTGATGTCCAGATCATATTCTTGGATCTTGGAGACCCAATTACCTCTTTTAGATCCCGGTTCCTGTTGTGTCAACATTGATTTCACCGCGGTGTCCGGAACTAAGACTTTGGTGTGAGAATTCAACACGTAATACCTGAAGTGTTTCAGGGCTCTTACCACCGCGTACGCATGTCTCTCAAGAGGAGTGTAATTAAGTTCATGTTTCTTGAATCCCAAACTCATGAATGCGATAGGAGATTCAATCCCCTCTTGATTGTGCTGAGTCAAAATGGCAGAGATTGTGTGTGGCGAAGCATAACAATAAATTATAAAATCCTTCTTAAAATCGGGACACACCAATGTAGGAGCTTTTGCAATAACACCCTTGATTTGCTCAAATGCCTCTCTACCTTCCTTTGACCATTTGAAAGATTCTTTTCCTTTCATCATATCAGCGATTTCTTTAGTAAGCTCAGTGAAATCTGGCACGAACCTTCTCAAAAAGTTCACCTTTCCAAAGAAGGAGTGGACTCCAGGTTTACTTGTAGGCAAGGAAAGATTCTTTATAGCTTGAACGCGTTTAAGATCGATCTTAGTTCCTTCCTTAGAAACAATATGACCTAGGAGTTTACCTTCCGTAACTCCAAACACAGATTTTTTTGGATTCAGAGAAATCTTATGAAGTTTACACCTTTGCAAAATTTTCTCTAAATCTCTTAAGTGATCTTCTCGCTTCTTTGAAAACACTGTCAAGTCATCTAGGTATATCACAATGATCTTGTCCTTATAATCTGCAAACGCCATATCCATGGCCCTTTCAAACGTTGCAGACCAAAGATTGATCAAACCGAAGGGCATTCTTCTATATGCGAACGTACCCCAGGGGGTAGTGAATGCAGTTTTATGTTGATCTTCTCTAGCCACCTCAATCTGATTATAGCCAGAGAAACCATCTAGCATAGATAGCATTTCCGATCCAGTTACTGCCTGCAAAATATGGTCCATGACTGGCAGTGGGTAGTTATCCTTCAAGGACGCCTGATTAAGATTGCGGAAATCCACGCAAATCCTAATTTCTCCATTTTTCTTATGAACCGGTACAATATTAGCTATCCAAGTCGAATGTCGAATAGGAAAAACTATTCGTGCATCTAGCATCTTTTGAACTTCATGAAATATTGTCCCTGCAATCTTGGGATTATATTGTCTTTGCTTTTGCCTGAATGGAACTGCGCCAGGCTTCAAGGGTATGGCATGCTCCATTTCCCTGGGTTGGAAAGACTTCAAGTCTTCGTATGAATATGCCAAGACGTCAGAGTATTTGGTAAGGAGATTTATGAATTTCCTGCGCTCCTCAAAGTGAGCAACATTTACCAATATTGATCAAAGCGAGGTTTATCCTCGTGCCGATATTAATTTGCTCATAGTCGCAGAATTTGCAGTGTCCCGCCCGCTCTTTCTCTTTAATAAACCCGTCATGTTTGTCAAAAAGTTCTTCGAGTGAAACCAATCCTTTGGGAATTTTATTTCCTTTGAGTCAATGATGCCATCACCAGTGATCTTCGTTCTCAACTCCTTCCTGAATGGGTGAGGTAGTTGATTCGCGAAATGCCGAATCACTTCCTTCAAAGTACAACTATTCAAAATTTTCTCTCTTTTCCAAGAAGGCAATAATTTGTTGATCATCATTAAATACTTGCCAATTTTCTGCATTGTCAGGAACACTTGGCCTAAAAACCATTTCAATGGTGTATTTGTCTTGATCAAATTCTGAATGAGGAATCATTAATGACGCTGAGACTGCTAGAGAATCCGCTTTGTCATTCTTTTCACGAGGGACAGATTTAATGGAAAAAGCGTCGAAAACTTCTATGGCATCCCAAACTTTATTTTTGTAGTGTCTCAGACGATCGTTCTTTACCTGGAACTGATTTCTTACTTGTTTCACGATCAATTCCGCATCTCCAAAGACTTCCAGATTTTTGATCCCTTTCTCTTCTGCAACTTGGAGGCCAAGGACTAATGCCTCGTACTCTGCAGTGTTATTAGTATTTGAAAATTCGAGTTTATAGGAAAAAGGAAAGATTTTACCATTTGGAGATATGAGCACCACTCCTGCACCAGAGCCCGTTGAGCAACAACTTCCATCGAACTCAAGAGTCCAGATCTCATTGGAATTTTGGCAAGTGATCTCAGGGGTATGAACTTCTGTAGTCATCATATAATTACCCATACTTGAGCCTTGGAAAAGGATCTGTGCGCGAGGATCTTCAGTTTTAGTTACCGTGAACTTTGCCTGAGCTTCCGGCATAAGTTTCTTCATTTCTCCATTGATAGGAATCATGGCATGAGACCAGTCCATTTGAATCTCACCACCCAAATCCCTACAAAATTTCCTGCTCAACAACATTCCATACGAGGTGGGGATATCAGCAACTAAAATAGTTACCTTAACTCGCTTTTGAGGGAATTGGGCTAAAACCATTTGGGGGCGTCCTTAATCGCCCGATCGAGGAACTTGCTTGGTTTCCATAGAGTAACACGATCCGAATGTTCTCGTACAAGTCAAACCAAGAGCATGTGCTACTTTTTTCAGCATCACATTATCCGAGGCTCCAGAGTCTATAATGCAATTACTTAACTTGCATCCGTTGATAAGAAAAGACACAAAGAAAGGTTCGATCTTTTCATTTGAAGGTGTAGTGGCCGCCACAATATTTTGAGTTTTCCCATCTTTGGGAGTTTTTAGAATTCCTTTAGAGGAATGAACAAGAGAGTCGCTTTGATAAACTCGGACCAACTTCTTGAGCCAATCCTTGTTGGACTTCAAGTACTCTGCCTGTGACATGGAAATTTTTGTTTTATTGATATGATCAATGATATCAAATTTAGGCAAAGTAATTGCACTTGAAGTCTCATATATGAGTTCTTTCGAACTTGATGATGGCACACTTTTGACCTTGGTCTCGGGCTTGGTTGATACGGATGTGGAAGAAGAAGTTTTCTTCGTAATTGGTTTACTAACTGATTGATCTAACAAAGGCTCTCCTTTCTTTAAGATAGTCTTGACCTTTGAAACCTCAGTATCTCTAGACTCTTTAGGAGCCTCCTTTATCTTGGATCCTTTGAGAGTTTCCTTGGAAACCTCTCTATCTCCCGCCTTGGTGGTATCTTGGTCCTTTTTCTGAGAGCGTGTGAAGACAGCGAAGGATTGACTATTCATATCTTCTATAATTTCTTCATATTCATCTTCTTCATCGGAACGGTACTCAAAGAAATGATTATTACTTTCTTCCTCAGGATCTTCAACTGCAGGTTAGATGTCTCAGTAATCAGGCTCTTCCTCATCAACCTCGACGACTTCAATCTCATCATCACTTTCTTCAATGACATCACATTTGGAATTAGTTATGGGAGCTGCTTCAATAGCAAGCCTCGTTGGAGCACCTGCAATCCTAGCTTTGTTGGGAACGTATCCTTTTCGTGGGATATCTTTGTAAGGAGCAGGTTTACTACTTTGAGCAACTTGCTTCTTCAAAGCTAGCATATCATTAGCCAACTTAGTGAGTATAGTTTCAAACATTGGGAGTTTTCGACTCTTTCCTTTGAGGGAATTTTTCTTGAATTTTCCTGCCATGATTAAGTCATCTTCAATTTCTATGGCCAAAGATTGAGCAAGTTCCAAAGTAGCCACCCTGGCCCTTCTTAGCTGATAGCACACTTCTGGTTGTTGTGCATTAATAAAGAAACATTTTTGTCCATCAAGGTTGGGACGAATCCCGGTGGGAACTTTGTTTACCATCTTGTTGAATTTGGCCACGAAATTCCTCATGGGTTCTGTAGGCTCTTTCTTTGCCTGAGATAGTTGGGCAAGAAGAGCATGTTCATCTTCCGCTATTTTGAATCGATTTTCAAACTTGGTTTTCATATCATCCCAACTTGTAATACATCCATTGGGTAGATGATGAAACCAATCTACAGCAATATCATGCAATGTCTCGATGAAGAGACGAATAGCAACATCTTCGTATTCTACTGACAAAACAGCACATGCAGCAAAGAAGGCAGAAATATGATCATCTGGTGACGTCTTCCCATCTCCGTCGAACTTGGGAAGAATCTTTCTTGATCCTCGTGGGAGTTCATGTCGAAAGTGTAAGGCCAATGGGCCTATGGCATTTCCCCATGGTACATTGGCTGCCATTGGAGAAAAGGTGGTATGCGAAGGTAAAACAATGTGAGCAAGGACAAGTGCTTGACTGGTAGTGATTCCTTCCTTGCTTGCTCTTTCAGGACTTGATGCAAGGCTTGCAGATCTACGAGGTGTGTTCTTCTTGGGAGGAGATAACTTGAAACCAAATTTTCCTTGAAAGTCAAAAGTGGGGTCAGATCTACCTTTAGCTTTTTCTCCTCGCGTAAACCTCTTTCCTTCCAGCTTGGAATATTTATGGTGAAGAGATCACTGGCGTGTTCCGACCAGCTCTAGCCTTTTCTCTTTGCTCTCTTTCTTGAGCTATTTGCGCCTGAATAACTCTAACAACTCTCGCTTTCTCTTCTTCGTTATCTAGTACTGATGCGGTGAGATGAAAATGATGGTTACTTGTGCGCTTTTCCCAAATAGCTTGCCTCAAATCTGATGATATGTCTTCTTGAGTATCTGCAAAAACAAGATTTGGTTGCAAGATAGGTGGGTTACCTGTAATAGTCATACAACTTATTACCTGGGTGGAAGAGGACCGCGTCGGTGAACAACTATCAACACGTGCCCAAGAGGTCTTCTGGCCACAAGTGCGGGTGCTCTTCTTCTAAGGTCTTCGATGTAGATTTCTCTGTCAATGGCTCTATCAACAGCCACAAATTGCTGCAAGCTTTCACGGTTTTCCCAAGCTACTATTCGAAGGTTGGCAGCAATGTCTCCTTGGAAATCTTCGTCGGGCACAAGGTTCGGTTGAAGAACTGGAGCTTGTGCAGAGGGGATAGTCATAAAGATTTAACCAAGCACTGGTTAACGATTTCTGAATCCCCAGCGGAGTCGCCAAAAACTGTTAGCATATGGATTTGCACGCATGCAAATGACATGCAACAGTGTGGGAACGAAGTCCCTCCTCAATGAAGGTGAGGCTGCCTTTATTGAAAACCAAAACTGTATTTACATCTGTACATTCAAAATTGTATGTGGGGGGTGTTTTGGAACATCAATGGAAGAAAAGTGAATGAAGGAAATGGAATGAAATGAAGGAAAGGAGTGGAATGGAATGGACTGAAAGAACATGCAAGAGTTAGGTAAAAACAGAGCCTAATATTGCATGAAGAGGAAAGATGAATAACCAACACAAATAAAACGGAGTTTGAGTTAGCCAAACAAGAACATGCAAAAGGGAACACACATGAGCAAGTAGATAGTCAGAGCTTGATCACTGTGAACTAGAACAACTGATTACTAATGTTGACAATAAGATCAAAGATAATATTTGCATGCAAGATTCAAACACCTAACATCTAATGAACATAAGAACACCAAATGTTACAAGAGACAATGAATGAGACACAAAGTTCTTATTCTATTAACTCCAAAATGTTTTTCACAAAGAACACAAAGTTTCTTCTTGAAACAAAGCTTGCACAAAAGTATCTTCTTCTCCTCTCTCAAAGTCACCCTTACAAATGAGCCCTTGACTTCCTTTTATAACCCAAAAGTTGGTTACAAAGTAGTTAGGGTTTTACATGATCATTAAATAAGGCACTTAAGTGACCTTTGACTTTTTCTAACCAACTTTATTAAATACAACCCAAAAATAGAAATTACTTAAAATATCCAATGTTTCCCAAATAACAACACCTTTTAAAATATACAATAATAACCAGTGCCTTATCCATTGAAACGGGGTCCGCCTATCTCAAACGTATGAGAAATGGACTCTCCCAATTCGCTAGATATCAAGAAAATCAACTCCCTACACCGCCGGTGAAATTAGGATCTGCTGCTTTTGATAATTGAAAGGATCTAAACCTTCCCAAAGTTTCAAACATCTTTTCTTCTTCTGGAGGTTCACTTGGCCGAAGAATAGCCTCACAAAATACCTGCAATTCAAGAATTCTACTTGGCATATCATTAAAATTAACAATTTTAGACTGAGCATTCTCAAACAAGTTCTTCAATTTGATACACCGCTCCATGGAAACCGACGAGAAATTGTTGGCAGGAGTGTACATGTCTTTGAACAATCGTGAAAATTGTTCTTCCACCTGCTCCGATGAACACCTTTGATTATGCTCATTTACTAGGTTGCAAGGAATCTCAGCTATGAAATCCTGGATCAAGGAAAGTGAAGCGAAAACTTCATTGCACATGTTGTCATAATGGATCATAGAATCCACAAGAAAGTCTTTCTCGATTTGAGATGTAGACACCAGAGAAAACGTGTCCCTCGATGTTCAAATTCGAGAATCCCTTCAATAGCCAACACTGAAGATTCCATACTTGTCATCTCCTGCAGACTGGGCAATATCTCATCCAAATTTGATATAGTAGAAACAAAAGTTTCTTTGAAAGAAAGAATTGGATCCAGATATACACCGATATCTTCATGAAGCTAAATCGCAGTCTTGATCGCTCCTCGCCCAAAACGAATCTCCGAAAGCCAAGTTTTAGTGACATGGCCCAACGTGTTTATTTCCTTTGACAAATTAAGAGTCTCTTCATCCGGGGCAGCCACCGCATCGTGTACATCGGGAAGGGATGATATGGGATTTATCAAATGCTGAACATACTCCACCAATTCGACTTTTCAGCCTTGAGCCGAGAATTTTGGGACTTGTATTTCTCCAATCTTTTAAAGACGATATCAATCAATCTCGAGCCATCGCCATGTCACTTTCTAACGTGGATCTCCCAAGTCCTAGTCCTGAAACTTCATAATGGGTCAAGGCCATAAGATTACGCTCTTTATCCACTGTGGAATGGCAAGGTCTGCAAACTTGTTTCCATCATTATCCACCATTATTCGAGAAAGTACCTTAGGCTTCTTAGGAATGGCGTCATTCGACAGTTTGAAAAGGGCATCAAAATCAATGTCGATTGGCTTGACAACTCTCTTCCTTTTCTTCACTTTAATCAACCCAAGAAGGAGTTTCATTTACTATCTCAAAGATATAGAATCCTGGAGCTTGAATCAATATCCTCATTATCCCTGACATCATGAGATCCTTCTTGAATCCTATCAACGGCCTCGATTTGAGGAGACACAACCTCAATGTCCACTTCCTGATCATTCGGGAGATTTTGGGAAATCCCTTCATGAACTACGTGCTCCGAAGTATTTGATATTTGAATTACTTGCACTTGAGTGGGTGTTTGTTCGAAGCATGGCTGAGGATCATTTGCTACCAGCGTATGAGTGCTATTAATGATGTGAGTGGAAGAATCTCTACTCGAGGTAGAAAATCCAGACACACGCTCCTTTCCTTCTTCAGGGTTTGGATCTTTGGATCTCTCTCCTCGTGACACGTTGCTCGGCGAAGTGGATTTTGGCAACCATTCTTTTCTTGTATGTCGTGTATGATTGGATGGTAACGAAGTTGATCGAGAAGAAACCTTGGTCGAATGGAGGTGTCCTGATATAGGCAATTTTTGTGATTCTGAAACGTGATCCGAATTGATTGAAATTTGGCAAGCTCCCTATCATACCAAGATATGCTTCTTTCGATAATTGGTTGGTTCTTGCCATCGAGAGAAAATTCATCTCTTTTGGTCCAGTCGATTCGAGGCAACGGTGTGAAGGCAATGGCATCATACGAGGGATCGACGACATCCTCATCATCGGTTATGAATGAATCGGGAGGACTCCGGATGTGGAAGGCCTTGATCTGAGCAAGTGTTAGGCGAGAGTACTCCCGTCTCCTTACCTCATGTTCATCCGAGCAAGCGCCCAGAAATCCTCCATGGTAGGATTATGTTGATACTTCGCTCCCATAATCGTTTGCATATAACCATTGATATCGAACTGGGCTCTCTTCACATATGGATGGATGGTTATGAGAGCAAACTCCTTTTCCATTAGTTGTGCACTGAATAAGTTTGGGCATTGGTATTCCCCGATTTGGATCGGGAAATGAATTCCTGGACGGTGCTTATCACTAAGTAAGCAGTGAACTTGGAACAATTGTCGCGCCAGCTCCATTAACGCCCACTTATCACTGACGTACTTGGGAAGTTTCCATGGGGTCCCAGCAAAGCCACTCACGTGAATGTAGGAAAAAGATGAAAATTGTATAAACCAGGTTCCCCATCGGGAAATGACACTCATGGCTTCTTTGGAAAACCTTTCCTCGGTATTTCGATTCAAGTTCGGATCACGCGGAAGGTGAATGCATCGTTGACTCTTCTAAAATGGTGAGAACTATTTTTGAAGCCGAATGAGGGTAATAGTGAAAACGTTGTTTGATGACCCCCAGACTCCTCTCGCTTCAAGTCCCGAAAATAGCTTTCTTCGTGCTATACCGCATAGGTCGATATGAGGTCATGTAGAAGCATCCACTCATTTTGACTTCTATCAATTGCTTGTGAATGGTGTCATTGATGATGGTGGCCCACCACAAACTCCTTCTTGGCTAGGATGATACAGATAAACCGGTACATCCATGGGTGGAAGACCCGCAGTAAGGTAAACCAAAACTCGACTTAGAGAGTGATCATGT
Organism: Taxus wallichiana var. yunnanensis; assembly: GCA_018340775.1. NCBI lineage: Eukaryota > Viridiplantae > Streptophyta > Pinopsida > Cupressales > Taxaceae > Taxus > Taxus wallichiana. The sequence goes on along the minus strand of CM031235.1, from coordinate 146,028,830 downwards.
CTCCAATCTCTTCCACGAACTCAACGCGGTACGCTTCTTTGGGAGCCTCAATCAATCCGAGGTCTCTGGTTACCAGCCAATTGTTGTTAACCATTTTGCTCCATCTTAGGGGTTCTTCGTCCCGTAAATCTTCAGGCAGATCGGGCGAGTGATATCTCGCATTCTCAGAAAGTCGTATCCCGAGCAACTCCTCAATGTGTTCAGTGTGATTAAGAGGAAAGGCTCATGGTTGTCTTTATAAATTCCTCGTCTCTCGTGATCGTAATGCTCGCACAAGCAATCACCAATTCCGACACCGCACCGAGACAGGAATGCCGCCGCTTGAGGTAGGCCACGTGGTAAAGCCTATCGAGAGAAAATGGTTTTGCCTTGCCTTCGCCACTCGCCGCAAAACCGCTTGACGTTGATGTGACCCAGATTTGTAGGTGATGTTGTCATACGCCGACTTAATGGAGCCGGGAGGAATAATTCCTTGGAATTCATATTTCAGGGCAGATTTATTAGATTTTTCCACTGGCTTCCTCGATCTCCCTGCAGATTTGGATCTTTCTGGCCATTATGAATTTAATCAAAAGGTGACTCAGGCACGCCAAACAATGCAAACGGGGCTGGGTCTCAGTCTCCAACACCCCGTCGATGTAAGAAAAATATTCCCGTTATATATTATTATTATTATTATTTTAAAAATGATAATAATAATTGTCTCGAATTACAACTTTTAGTATGTTAATAAAAACAAATCGAGACCAAGCTCGAATTCTAACTCGACAATAACAATTAAAATCCCCGATCTTAATATTTACGTGAATGGAGTTTCCTTTCTTCGGCGTTTCTTCTGGCTTTAGGAAAATAAAACAAATTTATTCTCTTGTTGTCTATTGTTGTCTTCCTTGGCTGGGCGTCTCCTCCAAAAGAATGCGTGGTTTTCTTGTCTTGTGTGGGCTTTGGCTTGATGTATTTTACCTCTGGCTGTGTGGAACTAAAACTTTGGACCAGCGTGGGAATGAATTCTTTCTTTTGTCTTCTTTTGGACTGTATCTTTTTTCCTTCACCCAACACGCAGCTTGCTATGTATCAGAGTTCAGAATAAAGAAGAGCCTACAGCTGCATGACGTTTGCTATTCGTGACCTTCATTTGTTGCAGCCTTTAGCAATTAAGCTGTAAGCTTTATCAGGGCCCCAGATCCATCCATATGCAATATTACGCATTCTTTCTGAAGGCCGATGAAAATGCAGAATATAACAAGTCACAAAAACAATTCATTTTTTCAAACATACTTGCCCATGGCTTTCTTCGGTCGCTTTTTTTATTTATTTTTTTTTTAAAAGCTACAGCAATGCTATAAAACAAGATTGATGACAAGATGGGCGCAGATCAATCGATGATGTTCTGAGTATGGGTCGCAGACTGCTCCGTATGCTTCTAAACTGCTAACTCCACAGCACTGCACTGCTCCGTATGCTTCCTAAACTTCAGTGCTCAGCTTTGTTGCGTCTCGAACCGCTTGATTTCTGCTTTGAATGCTTTCAAACTTACTTCACAAATGCTTCCTAAACTTTGCCCAAAATCACGAATGCTTGTCTGCGCTCCATCAAATGCTGCAACAGATGTATGGCAAGCGTATGTTTTTGTTTTTGCTGAACGTGAACATGGGTTAAAACAAATGCGTGGGTTTCTCCAATGCAATGCGTATTTTGAAAACAAAGCTCTTTTTTATTAAAAATGCCCACATATATCGCCCCTCAAAACTTTTTCGACTATATTTATTTTTCTTGCTTTTTAAAAACTGCTTTTGCTTTTTTATTTTCATTTTCTTTGTATTGTTTTAAAAGTCTTTACTTTTTCTTTCTTTTCCTTCAACCAATGCGCATGTATTTGCCCTTTTTCTTGATTTTTTTTTTTTTTTTTTGTGACTAATTTCTTTTGCTCACAATGGCGTGGGTTTCTCTTGCATAATGTTAACAAAATATTATGTCTTCTGAAGAAAAAGAAGCTTCGACTTTTTCCACCGGGTTTGATGGAGGAAGTTACGAGGATTAATTCAACTTCCTCTCATCCCGGTAAAGGGCTTAAGTGCCGTGGGGAAATGGGAAAAGTAACGGGCAATTGCCAACGGAATGGCAAAATGGGTCGGGTATCTCGGCCCAATTTCCCCATGTGGGAAATTGGGGAATTTTATGCCCGCTTGCCAATCCATGATTTGGCAATTGGCGAGGAAAACCCACGCATGCGGGAAATTTGAAGGAAATTGCCAGAAAGTGGAAACTGGTTCGGGAGCCAACCCAAGAATTGAAACAAAAGCTTACTTCCCCGGCACTAAAACTTGTCGGATGAACCTTAATTTATATTTATTTAATTAAATACTCCTTAAGTGATTTTTAAAAATTAATTTAATCAAACAAGGAGCAATTAATTAATTAAATATTAATTAATTATTTTAATGTATTTTAATGCGTTTTATAGCCTGGCGGGAAGAGTTCTTGCCCGAAAATCACGAAACGAAGACCGAAACGATCACAAAAATAAGACGATCGCAAGGAGTCCAATGCAAAGTAATACTTTGACAATTTTGGTCAAAATTGGTGATAACAAGTGGGAAGCATTATCTACTGACAGAATCTTAATGATAGCGAATGGTAACGAGACATACATTTATCATAGGTCTTAGAACGGTCTCTAGACCAACGTAGTCATCCCAATGAAAGGTACTTAACAAATTATAGATATGAACGAAAACAAAAGGGAAATACATAAGGGCTTGTATTCATTTACATAGCATACATAAAATAGAACCATAGAGACATACATATAAACCATAGTCTATTATATTCATATTCCATCATGTTTGATAACCTCATTACATTCATCGATTCATCACAGACTATCATAGTATGGCAGACCAAAGTCATACATCATAACCAGATTTTTGTCCTTCAATTCATAAAAATAAAATTACAACCCCAATCCCTTGATACATCCTTCTCCTATATATCATCTACCGAATCCTACGGAGTTCTCGCAGCATTTCTATAGGGTTCCACTCTCTCTCTCTCTCTCTCTCTTTTTTTTCTATGGGCACTTGTATATATAGGCTTCATCAATCACCGACTTTCCTTTCAGGGGCTACAGATCCGTCGCCAAGTGTCCAAGTGGTCCTCCATGGGAGCATGCTCCTTCAAATCCAAACTCTCCACTTCTTGCAATGATGATCTTCTGGAATCTTCTATCGCAAGGTATATTCTTTTCGTGGGCTCCAAGTTTCCAAGGCTGGCACCTTATCCACTCTGCATGAGTAGTCGGGTCATGCTTTTCTCGTGTCTGCCTGATATGCCAATTATGGCTAAATCCTACAACCTTTGTTCTATCTTTCACCCATGCCATGGGTTCTTCTAAGCCCCTCCTAAAACCCTATCCTACACACCTTCTCCTTATGCGCCCTTCTTCAATCGGGCCTTGCACATGCCCACGTGCCCTCTTGTACAAGTAGCTCATATTTTAGGGGCCCAATAGTCTTCAAACAACCAAATGTTTGATTTTTTGATAGGATATTGTCGAAGCCAATTCGGTGACTACCACCGACCCAAAGTGGATACTCAAGATCTTCACCATCAATGAATGTGGAAGTCAATTTTTTTCCCCTCTACACAACGAGACAACAAGTAGTCTGTTCCCTCTTCGTTAAATTATGTCACAATAACTGCAAAAATGTGCCCTACATCACAAAGTAAAACTGAAGTCAAATTTAAAATACATTAATATTTGACCATTTAATAATTTATAAATCTAAAACATGGCATGTACATATATGTATGTACCTTGTTGCACTAAATCAAAGACTTGGTCAAATTCGGTGATGTTGTCATTTGATCTGAAGACCCTGCAAGTTGTAATGCTCGTGGAACTTGATGTGTGTCAAGTGGAATTAGAGGTCTACAAGTCCATTCATCCACCCACTGCTGTGACTCACATTCATTCCACACAAAATCAATGCATGATATACAAAAACATGTCATGCACCTAGTATAAATAGTCCAAGCATTTGCATCTGAACTATGGAATGAGTGCATATCACTTGATCCTACAACTATCATACAATATTCAAAGTTTTGCCAGATGTTGTTCCTCTATCAAAAAAAAATATCTATGAACCGTTGATCTCTCTTGAGATTCATGGCCCATATTCTTGACACACCAATCAACAATGTTTTTGCATCTGTAAATTTAGCACCATCCTTGAACTTTAACTCTTCTCTTGCAAGTGATCTTTTCACACATGATCTTGCACCATCATGCTCTCCTTTTCCATGCCCTGCCTCAATAAAAATCCATATATGTTGTACATTTGTTTCTTTTTGCATCCTGCTTAGCCAATAAAACATTTGTGCATTCTTGAATTTTGATGTGCAGTTGTCCGACCAAATGTAATGTTGATCGAAACTAATGTTCCTCTCATTCAAGTTGCATAAAACACCTAGAAACACCCTTGTACATATTTGTAGAATGTGTCCGATCATCACTGATGTAGAAATGATACTCTCTTAATATTTTTTGATCTTGCTCAGTGCTTTTTGGAGAGTGCATGAATGTTATATGCATGAAAATAGCAACTTGCACTGAGTTATAATATTGAGACTAAACCTCCATTTGTGGCTACAATGTGTAATTCTCTGCGAAGTCAACTACTGAAAAAATAGTACTAAGTGGGAATGTGTTCTTTCTTAACTTGAATTTTTCATCCAACCATCAAGCTCTATGTGTGCCTTGCATACTCATAAACAATTTTCTCTCTGAATTTGACCATATATTATAATACAGGTAATTGTTTTGTAACAAGCTCACACCTCTTAGATTTTTTCCATCTTTTAATTGATATGCCACCAATTTATATTTTCTGAAACCAACCAATTCTTTTCCTATTGAATCTGTACTCTCCTCATGGATACAACTTTTCAGATTTGGCAAGCCACCACATACATTGCACGTTCCATCAGAACATGCTTTGTTATAAAAAAATTGTCTAGTTGATTTTTCAAAAAATATTTTGGAATAAATTCCTTGAAGATTTTGGTGGGACATTTAATCCACACTCCTACAACATGATTTTAGTATGCAAAACATGACGTATTTGACAAATAACATCCTAATGCATTGAAAATTCAACATGATGCCAACAACAAGTGGTACGTGAGTGATTAATTTTCACATAAAAGGGTTTTATCATTTCAAAGAATCATTGGCTAATGTTAATTTATGGATTTTCATTCTTAAACTTAGAGAAAAATTATGTTTGAGTCATATCTAAGAAATGTTTTGCACACGATTCACAATTACGAGAACCTATTCTTATTTTTACTATATCTCTTCTATTCGGTGACACCCTTGTGTTCTCATTCCAAAATTTTACAATTAATTCTTTTAGAATATCAGATGTATTTTTGTCTTTTCGTGGAATTCTGCTAGAGAAATCCCAATAGTTAGTGTTATTGACTAACTCAAGACGTTTACGTCTCTCTATTTCTTTCATTAGTGTTTTTCTATTTAGCTTCAAAAAACTACTTGTTTTTCTAATCAAGCATTTATTAACTGTTTTATCACTTACTATACAATTAGTAAGTGCACATCGTGTAGCATTACTATCTTTGGTACATCTTTTTCCACCTACAATTTGGTATGCTTTATGTATGTTTTCAACAATTGACATATTTTGATCAAGCAACATTAGATGTTCTTAACCCTAGGGTCTTCATTATAGGTCTCATCTTAATTAATTTCATCAATGTAACAAATAATTGACATATTTGTGTGTCATTTAAATTCTCAAAGTAATTATCCCAAATTCCACTAGCTTTTCTTCTCGCATTTCTTTCAGACATTTTGTTAGGCATTGGTTTTATAATGTTTTCATCAATTTCAATTAAGTGAATTGGTTTTCTTCGTAAAATGGAAGGAGGTGTTCTTAGAGGTGAAGATTCGTTTACAAGGTTACTTTCTTCATTCAGTGTTTTCATACAAATTTTGGGGTTAAAATTTGGATTCTTAGGTAAGGGTTCAAATATTAGATTCATATCAATTTTTTCATCCATACCAACATTATCATTCAATTCAATTAGTTTGAATAAGAAAGCAAGCAAGAATAAGAACACCTCCACTCCTTCTCAACCACATCCTTTGACATTGATGCACTATGCATGCCTTCATCCCTTTCTTTGAAGTGTTTTTGTTTGACCACTCATCCCTCTCTCCATTTTCCATGCTTTCACACATTTTTTGCTTTGTTGTTCACCTACATATGTTGCACCTAAATATTTTAATTTTTTTTGTACATATTGCTTGATGTATGCTTCCCAGCCCATATTGACTCTTGTTACTTATTTCCCATAGATGAAAAAGCAAAGAAAAAAAAAGGTGACCCAGAAAAAAAAAATTAACCTTCCCATGATGGCGGTTGAACCTTAAGTGCAACCGACTTCAAATTCATTCAATTTTGTTGTTGCATCCATTCAAGAATAGATGTCTATAAAAAACCCTTCAGCTATAAGAGACTTTCCTCTTGCATGTGGGAGGGATGAAATGGAGCTTGACATCCCTCTCAAAGCTTACATTGCATACATTATATGTAGGAAATATGAACCGCAGCTATCAGAAGATGAGGACCCTGACGAGGCAGACATGAATAATGAACTGGGACTTCCTGATACAAATGTTGGTAAAGAGAAGATGGACAAGGAGGATTCCAACCTACCAATCAAGGACTATGGCGTAACTCATAAATAGGTTGTTATTAGTTCTAACACTCCTTTTCCTTTACTTTTTCCCTTCCTGTAAAAAAATTCCAAAAATGTGTTGTGGATTGTTAAAAAACATTCTAACTTTGCTTATTTACCTTTGTTTTAGATATCTATGTAGTGAAAAAAATACACCTATGTCCGTACTTTATAATTTTGTATGTATGTTTTTTTGATTGTTGGATGGATAAATTTTGGGTGCATATTTGATTTTTTGGTGAAATTTTAAGGCACATTGTTCCCTTGTAAAAAAAAACCAAATCATCTTTTTCTTGATGGCTATTTAAACACTTGAATTTTAGTGATGTGTCTAATGCCCCACCTAATATTAACTCTACAAACTTTATTACACATGTTTTTAAAATAATTTGGTATGATGCATTACACATAATTAGAAGAAAACACAATATATAGTTGCTTGTTATGTGATTCTTTAAAACTAGTGCATTTAATTATATTCTTTACATTTTATGCTGCTTTGTTGGGATATGAACATGTAGAAATAGGTGGAATTTTCAATTCTTTCTTATGTTGACTTCTTGTGCTTATCATGACCTACTTTTTCCAATGAATTGCTACACTTTTCCATCTTCAGAAACACCTGCATGCATAGGTTTGTATGCCATGATAGCCAAAATGAATGGGGTAGATCATTATTAATTTCCACTATTAGAGTATTGAAATTATTGAAATTCTTAATGATTGTTTAGGGACATTGATTACGGTTTTAATTTATATTAGAGGATTTCTAACATGTTCTGCAAGAATAGAAGGATCCTCTACACATGCGGATCACCAACCCTTTCCGTTAATTGATTAGATTTGCGAGTTGTGAGATAACTCTCTTATTAGTCTTTTTTGTCCAGGAAACAACTATATATAGATCCCCTCACCCTTCTATATCTATATATTGAGATAGAGGGGTCGGTCATCCTAACCCCCACCCCACCCCACCCCATATATCGGTTCGGTTCGGTCGAGTGTAGACAAACTATGGGTAGTCAGTCTGGACTACACTCTCCATAGTCCGTCCGTCAGATGAGATAGCGAGGAACGTCTGCCTCTATCATGTCTTGAAGGATCCTTATTCATGTGTTATGACCTTGGAGAAACTCTACAATGTTTAGGGAATCTTGTTTGCAAAACGTATTGACTATTTCCTCGAAAACACATGTATGAAAAAGATAAAATGCAACTTGCAAAAAAATAATCATCCTTTTTTTCCTTCACTACTATTGAGTTGTGTTTTAAAATATTACATTTTTTAATATTATTTTCATTTCTTAGATGAAGAAATAAAATGGGAGCCAAAATATTGATGTTGATGACTACCTTATTGCCTTGTAAATTGGTAATATATTTTAAATGCTCCTCTTCTTTCCCAAAATTGAATACGTTGTTATAATTACTACAATCTTTCTTTATTGATTTTAATGTTTAACTGAATTTTCTCACTAGTATGTTTACCAGAAGATTATTGAAAATATCTATTTTCATCATTGATTAAATATGTAAGAAAACATAGCCTTCATGACTTTTTATTCACTACCCCTTTACATAGTTGTATATATTTTCCCTAATTTCAAGCTTAGATTATAGATGTTGGTACAAAATACTACGATCCTTTAAATTTCTCTTTGAAAATGTTGAATGGAATATACCATTCACATATAGATGGTAAATTAGAGGTGAATGTGTGCATCATGAGGGTTCATTAGCTAGGAAATATCCTAGCACGTGAGTTCATATTGAGGTAATTAAAATTAATAAAAGTAAAGTCAATATATCGGTAGACATGAGGGGGTGAAAGGGTTTAATTTATTAATATTTTGAATCAGGTATTGGGGGTAGGTTAGAGAGGTGGGCCAAAGGAAAGGGAGGTTTAATTTTAATATAAAACTAAAACATTTGAACCCTAGTTTTTAGAACTAAATACCTTAAAATTGCAATTTAAGGAGTGTGGTCATAAAGTTAAATTATAATCTCTTTTTGAATAAAGAAATCAAGAAATAATAAGATGGTCGAAAACTAAGATTGAGTTTTCAACACAAGTAATATTATTTCACCATCTTAATTATTTGAAGAACTATTAATAAATGATTAAAGATTAACATTTATAAGGTAATTGGTAATAGGTCTTAAATGGATTCAAACTATCTTTCGAGAGAAAATACATATTAAAAAATTAAGTGAGAAATATGATATATTTTTGTTTAATATATCAGGGTAGAAATAAAAAGGGGTAAATAAAATGTCATGGAAAATGGGTAAGTAAGGTACATGGAAAATATAGGGGGTATTTTCATTCTAATAATATAACGGGAGGGGATATTATCAATTGAATAATTAGAGGTAAAAATTAGAATTAAGGGTATTCTTTAATACCCTTCGAATGAACGTGTTATACCATACTTTTACTAAGTGAACCCCCCGTGGTGTGCATATAATTACGTAATGCTAAGCTCATGAAAGAGAAGATCTTAAACAAATTATGGATTTCTAGAGATTAGATTTTATGCAACAAATGTGGTTTACCATTTTCATGATTCTAATGTACAACAAATCCTTCTAGTGTGGCAAGCATGGTGATGCATCACACTTTCATGTATTGTAGTCTATTTTCATCTTCAAATTAGTTTTGCTATATATTATGATCTTAATTGAGTATTGCACTTTGTATTCATATAAATATTTTTGCTAGATTATATTCATAAAATAAAATGGACTTGTCATTGTTGCATTCATATAATATTTTTACTAGATTTTATGTCCATTCCTAAGTATATTTAAAAACTAATTGTTTTGTTATCTAAAATAGATCTTCACGTATTCTTGGTTCGTAAAGCTTTGATTCCCACCGACAAATATAGATCATGACGTAACATACGTGCTTCACTCAAGGTATGAAACTCACATTCATAAGCAATTCGAGGGAAGGGAAAAAGTAGACAAGCTTGAGGTATGAGATTTTTTTGTGGATTGATGATATTTTAAAATATAAACTTTGCGTGGCAACTCAACTATTTTTCCCTTCGATTTATTTTACTCAACCTATCCTTGAAATGTGTTCAAATGGTCATTGTTATTCAAAGTTTTACATTGACGAAGTTCATAATAGTTGTTGATGAAATTAACACAAAGTATTCTTCATAACTAGATATCATCGGTGATGTCCTCTTCGTGGTTAGCATAGTTATTAGTTACAATGCCACTTACTAGCTTGTTAGTTTTCAAAGTAAATTTTCCTATTCAGTTTTAAAATTTTATGGTTAATGCAAGATCGATTCAAGACCTGACTTGGAATCTTCTTACTCTTTAGCACATAAAATGGTGTTCTCATTACTATGTTTGTATACTATTTTTATTAAAAATTGTATTGTCATTTCCAAAGTATAGTCCACTAAACTAATTGTGTTGTTGTTCTCCATAATAGATGTTGGTGTCCTGCTGATTGGAAAAGGCCTAATTACCATTGACACATATAGGTCGCATTTACATACGGGCTACCATGAAGGTGTTAAAATCAAGGTATGTTTTTATGGATTTGCAAATTTTTTGCTATTCCAGTATGTATGTTGTGGATTGGGTTGTGAACATCATCCCCAATATATTTTTAGTAGGCTTAGATTCATAAGGAATTCAAGGGAACAAATTGAGTAAATAAGGGGATATCAAGGTATGGAAATTTTTTATGTGGGTTGATGATCTAATAGAATATAGACTCAATTCATCAACTCATATGTTTTCCCCTTCCACTTATTTTTCCGGAACTCCCCTTGAAATGTGATCATACAGTTTTTGATTTGTTAAAATTTACACTTGAAGAGAACATTACCTACCTTCGTTGTTAATTACTTTTCCTGCTGCTAAAATTTCTTTTCAGCTGGATTTTTGCAATCCAAACATTTCAGTTTTAAAAAAACAATTGTCAATGCCCCATGTTGATCAAGGTAAATTACTTTTGGGTTTTCTTCGATCTATTTGACAACCCCTTCATTTCGAACATTTATATATTTACACTTATATTTTTGTTGATTGTGTAGATTTTCAAATGTCTAAAGGACCATAATATTAATTCTTCGTCCTCCTACTTTATCTGTGATGGTTTGGCCTACTACACCTCCCTGAAGTTGTATTTATACTTGATTTTTACTTTTATATGCAAGTAACTTACAGGGGTGCACGAAATATTCATTTAGATGATGGGAAGGTTTATTCCTTCGCACAAAACAACGTCACACAATACTTCATTACCTCAATTCATTTTAATGGTCATCGGAAAACCTGGGCACCCTTGCAAAATTCACCAATGGTTCGTGAGTTGGGTCGCCTTAAATGAGCGATGAAAACTATTAATTTCTTTAATGGTTTTAGTCCCATTATCTTTTCAAAAGAAACATACAAGAAATAAGCTAAATTAATGCGACACTCTTTGAATAGAAATACAACTCTTTTCCCTCTACAAGAAGCAAAATGACGTGTTCTTAACATTCGTTAAAAACAAATTACTTTTTAAATTACGTCAATTAATTCTTCACATTCACATTTGTTCTATTTTTCCTTCATAAAATATGTCCAACTTTTGTATTTTCCATTTTTTTTTAAAATATGAACATCAAATGGACATTTTTAAATTCATCCTATTTTAAGTTTTAAATGTTATTTATGAAGTAAATGTTATTAATGTGGTGAAAATCAAATATGTGTAGCTTTGACCATCATTGAAAAAGCCATAACTTCCTTAACAACCATCACACAATCCTGGAAAGCTATTTAACCTTACACACCTGAAAACTAAAGTGGCTTGCGAAAACAAGTTACTTAAAAACATATTGTTCGAGGCATTTTTGTGGTCTGCATATGTTTCGACTGTCTTTCGCCGATTATTAAATCCCATATGGTTCTGACTGTGCACTTGTTCAAATGCTCTAATCAAATTCCCTGCTTCTGTATGTTTCGACGTGTTCAAATTCTGCTTTGTATGCCGTTTTATTTTGATCCTCAAATTACCCACCACCAAGGATTCATTTGCCCTCGTGATGAATTGCTGCTAGTTCAATTACTCTTCTCATAATCAAACATTTCGAATTCTCCGACTTTAAACCCATATGAAAGAAAACACAGTTTTTTTTAAAATATGACAAAGGTTTTCAAGGCGCGTCGTGGAGTAATAGATTCTGAAACAGAAAGCGATGCGGTTTAGGAGGACGAGAGTTCAATCCACAGGTCAGACATGGATGATTCTCAGAGTATGAGATGGACCACTGGTGATTGACCCCTGAGTCTTTTGCCCCATGAGGGTTTGACTGCATCCTACAAAGATGGAAGATGCCTGAGATTAACTAGAAAGAACATCTCCAGAAAATTCTAGCATTGGAGCGCCCAAGCTTGCTGAGGTATACTTCTATCCTGCGTTAAAAACAGGAACTTGAAATAGGTTACGAACATTAACAAGGCATAATGGAGAAGGGACGAGATTTTTGTCATATGACGTGATTTCAAGTGCGCCGGCAGTCGTGTATAGACTGCGGATGCATACGATCTGTTTGCTAGAATGATCCCAATGGCTTACTGACTGTGATCTGTTTGACAAAATGCCTGAAAGAAATGTGGGTTTCGTTTTTGTTTGCCTGGATTATATTTTAACTTCCCTTCCCACCACAAGGATCTTCATTGTGAGATACCAGAATGACTGGTAAATTGAAGTGAACTAAATGCCCAGAGCTCGTGGAGAAACTGGAATCCAAGTGGAACCTGTAGGAATTTGCCGATGCAGAGGAAGAGTGCTCGAAATTTCAGAGGAGTACATAATTAGGTCAAATTCAGGTCTGCGTGAAGATATTTCCGACACCTCTGTTTCCCGGAAAAAAGTTTACAGATTTCAATAATCCTCTCCGGAGTAATTTGCAACTTGAGGGCACACTTGTCTGGACGGAGAAGTTTTTGGAGGTTGGAAACAATGTTGGAAGGACATTAAACGTGGACACTTCTTTCCTGTCCAATTATAATTGATCTGTGGCCAAAGTCCTTGTTGAGATTGATAGTAGAGAAGGTCTTCTTGAAAATTTGGAGCTGGTCTGGCGATTGGGAGTCAAACTTACTCCCAACAATTGGATTATATAAACATTCATTTTAGATGTGCACGATGCCATTTCTGTGGTCATGTTGTTGCTGATTGCTCTTGTCCACCAATGGTGGCACAAGAACTCAAAATTTCACTCTCAAGTCCTTTTCTTCGGAGAATGGAAATGGTTACATGGGTTTAGGTGAGACATTACGAAAGATTGTTGCTCTAGTGATTTGAAAATGGGGGTGTTTATACCAAACTGTTTGTTTTCTCCATTCTTGATTCTTTATTAATTTGTCTCAATTTTCCGTAATCTCTCAGAAAAAAATTGGTTTAATTTGTCAAAATCTGTATTATGAAGTCTAATTTGATCTGTAAAACATTCACTCATCAAATTCCCAATTTTCGGATACTTAATAATGGAGTTTTGATTTTTCATAAAATAAAAATTGTCGTTAAAACTTCAAAAGCTGAATTTAACTGATAAAATAATGAGCAAAGAAGTAAAATGCACAACAATAATGCAAACCACTTTATAATGGAGCTAACTCAATTTGGGCCACATTTCTGGGTCCGAAAAAGCTCATTAACAAATCTATTATGATGAAAAATTGCCTTCTATAAGTACACATTCATCACAACACTATGTTTGGTCCACAAAAATTCTCTACATAGCCTCTAAGAATATTTTTGTTGAGTTGTGGAGCACAATTACTTCAAATTAGCATGCAATAGAAAACTTGCAAGAAAACACAAGAATCGACATTAGTTATGGAGGGGGACCGACATCGGTCAAGCAAGGAGGAACCGACATCGGTTAAAGCTAACCGCATCGGTTACTTGTGTGTGAGTATTATAATTAATTCATGGGAATTAGATCTAATTTTAGCATACAAGCAAATATATTAATTGTAATTGCATGGCTAAGTGCCCTAAGTTTGTATACTATATAAGCATGAAAGGTAGGGTTTAGAAGTAAGAATTAAGAAAGAATTAAAGAAGTTGATGATTATTGTGAGAATAATTGTGATAGAGAGAATTCTTGGAAAAGAAGCAAAAGCTTAAGAGAAAGAAAATATTACACATCTAAGAAGTGTGGAAGATTGTAAATTTTAAATTGTATATCTTGTGAAAGTTTTGGATAATAAATTGGCTTGTTTCTTGGTGGATGTAGCCCACACTGGGTAAACCATGTTAAATCTAGTGTTGATTTATATCTCTTGTTTTGTATATTTCTTTTGGTAGAATATCCGGTTTTATTTGCATGTATGCTTAGATCTGATATATTTTCTGTACAACCGATGTGCTAACCCCAACACTTTGAATCTATCTCCAAAGAATTTCTGCAACAAAACTCTTTAATTTTCTCTAAAACCCTCTAATAATGGACTTGAAATATTAAAAATTAGCCATCAAATTGAAGTTCTCTCCATTTATAATGTTTAAACACTAGTGGTGTAGCAGCCAAGGCCTTATCTTTTTGCACAAATGGTCACAAGGTCAAATCCCATCCTTAGAACATTGTTTCTAACTTCCCATAGCCGGAAAATAAACATTAAAACCCATATCCTCAATCACATAATCAAATTTAGGTTGTAGCCTAATGGTTTGGACCTAAAATAGGTCATGATATGTCTCGGGGTCAATTCCCAGGACAGCCCTTATCTTTTTTTGGGTGAACATGTTTTATATGATGAGAGAAATTCCACATTGATCGGCTGCTAAACAACAAGGGCCTTTTTTAAGGCTTGGGTGGATAAGTGTTCACATGGCTTCAGCCACACTTATGTCTGCTTTGTCTTTTGCTTAGCTCATTAGGCTTCACGCTTAGCTCAACATTTGGTTGGTTGGTTGGTTGGTATGTAGAGATTGTTTGAGCTCGTCGGTGGTGTGGTGGCTTGTTGTTGGGTGAATGTGCAATGAGTTGTTGAGCTCGTTGTGAGCTAGTCGCGGTGAGGTGGATTCACCGGTGTAACTATGTAGCTCTACCATGTGGTGATGACTTGGCTCACCAAGTTGGAAAGTTGGAGTCTTATAGCTTGGCCTCCCGGCTTGTTGAGTTAGCTGTTAGCGTGGTCTTAGGTTAAAAAGGGAATTAGTCCCACATGCATATCAAACTGATCTTCAACAAAATTTATAATCAATAATGCTTACTATATAGTGTGAAGAAAGGTGACATGGTTCCCCTCCCGAAAAAGAGTAGACCGCACTAGTTATAGGGCCCTTAGTCGACACAACATGCTAGCCCCACATTGGTGTCGAAGAATAAAGCCTAAAACCAAATTTTTGCATGAGAAAACTCTTCCACTTTTCGCAACCACATTCGTCCACTTGTCGTGCTGACATCATGCCACATTATCTTTTTGCAGCCTGATGTTTTATTTTTATCAGTTAGAGAGAAATTTCACCGAGTTATATCTTCTCTTACAATGTCCATTTCACCCCATTTAGAGGGCGTCGAAAATATCTCAATGAGAAATTATGTATGCAAAGAATTTCAGATATTGTGTAGACCATCTGACCTATGGGTATCCTCTAGATCACACCCCCATACTGAGGAACTTTTGGACCATCAAAAGTCTTCATTCTCACAAAATCACTAAAGGTACACTTCCTCTTTTATGGCTTTCTCTTTGTCTTGTGTTAAACATAATCTCTTCTTGCAACTCATCCAGTAACTTAAAAGCAAAATATCAACAAATTGAGCTTTCACTTCTCACCTTGATTCACGATCATCGATGGTTATCTCTCTCAATACAAGGCTAACTCTCCCAACATGGGGATGTATCTCAGAATGTACTGGCATGTAATGAAGTACTTATTTTCTCATTTCTTGGAGACTATCTATCCCAAATTGGAACCTACAAACCCAAGTGACAAAGAGAGTACAAAACTCCCTCCTATCTCCGCCAACTGACCTTCTTGCACTTACTTTGTCTTGGTATTTTTCGGTAGATTCTCTTAGCTTCTGCATTGCTTATATGCTAGAATGAATTTCTTTCATAAGTGATGTTTATATTCTCATTGTTGTTCAATATTATCAACAAGGGAAAAATAATACATTACAATAATAAGCAATTTCTTTATAATTGTATGTTATCATCCTTTCTCTTTCATTGAAATATGTTTGTACAATTTTCCCTTCTTTGGTCTTATAATCAATTACGAGATATATGGATTTTAGATACTCTTCCATTTACAAACATTGCTCGAATCTGGGTCTTACCAACATGCATATAAGAAATTGCACATGTATTAAAAGTACATTTTTCAAATGGAAGGAAAAGAATGCCAACATACATTCATAAAACAACAATACTAGTTATACCTTGAATAATGATTTGGAGAACCTTTGTTTTAAGTTCCCTATTAATGGAATTCATATTTACCCATCTTATCAACTACTACAAGAGTTTGTAAGGAAAATATGTTAATTTTAATGTTAATATGCATTTGAGAATAAAACTTATACAACTTTCATAATCACCTACCCATACGGTGCTTCTCAAATGAATGATTGCTCCATATTCATCCATAATGAGTGATCCACCTCCACACTTACTCAAACAAATGGGGTTAATTTCCTTCATATTTAATGGAAACACAAAAGTGAATTGGAGGTTCAAAAATATGCATGTTAAATTTTTTAGCTAAGCAAATATACTATCCATAAAAGCCAATACTATCTTACCAACCCATTATGATGGAATCTTGCCTTTGGGTTTCTCCTTTTTACTAGGTTCTTCATTCAATAGGTGGGCTTCTTCACTTTATTGAACTATTAGTGTTTTTACCACTTTATTTTTCCGGTATATTGAATGAAGTTGTGGATGGAGGTTCCGACATTTTTCAATCCAATGTCCACTCATTTTAGAATGAATGCAATAATTCTTGCCATTCTCCACATTTTGTTTTGGAGAGTGGTATTTATTAATCTTCTTTTTGAAGGATTTTCTCTTCCAACACATGGCCACATAATGGTTATTTAATCCACAAAAATACATGGAAATGTATACCATAAATTATGTGTTAACTGACCATTCTTTGCATAATCAAAGTAAACATTGGAGTATTTATGTCGTCCATAAATTTTAGGACTTTGATTTTTGCAAGTATGATGAGGGGAAAATATGTTATTTCCTCTTTTGGAAGGTTCATTTCACTTTAGAGATGTCCAAAGCATTCTCTCTAGATACTTTTTCATGACTAGAAGGTTGTTCCTTACTTGATTTCAACTTGCACTCGTGTAAGTGCATGGAAAGGAGGGCCAAAACTAAGTCTTAAATGGAATTTTTTTCACAAAAATAAAAAACTTCAACTTATACGAGTTATTTGAGATAGTTACACTCAAAATTTGAAGATGTTATAAGAACATGAATTGTAAATTTTGAGTTTAGTTTCTAAACTACTATTTTTTAAAAATGGCTAAATGTAAGTGGGTTAAAGATATAATATTCAATAGGCATTTCTCCCATTTTTTGAGCACTATTTAATATTTTGAAAACCCTTTGGTAAAAAGATAAATAGGAGTATCTAGTTTGGGATAATTAAAAAAAAATTAGTGAGTTTTTTTTTATGATTTCAAGTACAATGATTTTGAAAATTAAAAATAATGGATAATTCACCGTATCCCCCTAACTACCTAAAAATTTGAAAATTAGATTTTTTTGAATATGTCTAAAATTAGTCCTAGTTTGGGAATATATAATTTTATTCAATTTAGAGAAACGAAACAAAAGATACATGACAAAAGAAAGACATTTTTAATCACTAAAAATAGATGTATAAAAGATAGTTTGAAATAAATATAAAAAAACTTACTAATTATATATATATATATATATATATATATATATATATATATATATATTATATAGAAAGACGGTAGTTTTCTTTTTCAAGGCATATTTTTAAGAAATATTACAATCGTTTTTGTAGGATTTATCATGGTGAAAGATGAGTTTATGCATTTTTTTCAAAAACACGCAAGTTGTTGTGTTGTAACAAGTCCAAGGCTCAGGTTTGAGAAACCAAAACATTTCTTAGCATAGCAGGGCTTGGTTTGGGTGCATAATTCAAGTTTAGCACATATGCGTTCCGTAGTCTATGTGTAATGTATGTGTTTGTGAGAGCATTTTATTTAAAATAAATAAATGTTTAAAAGTACAAGACATTATTTCTTATACTTTAAGTTTATTTTAGTAAATATAAGAAATTAGGGTCACTTTGCACCTTATGGAATTAGTCTCATAGCTCCATGAGTCATAGTTTAGGAGATAGTTTTTCATAATCTCATTTGGTCAATATATAGATATTTATTAGGATCTCAACATTTGACCTTAAGCTTTTAGGGTTTAAATTCTACAATTGATGTCTATTTTGGGAAAGAATATAGTCATTGTTTAGGTTTTGGGGCCTTTAGATTGTTTATTGACATTTGTAGGAGTGTTAGATGTGTCAAAATTAGATTTTACAAACCTCACAACTCTCAAAGATAACAACAGTTGCTCAAATATATGGACTCATGAAATGCCTTATAATACATAAAAATAAAAAATATGTACATTTTTTTATTAATTTGAAAATATTTGATGACATCTACAAATACTACTCCCACTATTAGGATTGTTAGAAAACTCAACAAAAATCTTAAAGCTATTACAATGGTGTTTCTTCATGACCATTGAAAAGTTTCACTTGTTCCATGTGACTCATCTGTCTCTCTACTCCTTATCACTCTAGCCCCTCAAATGGTATACTTGACTCACTTCATGCACACATTATGCTCTTTCACTTGTGTAATCAATGTGCATTATACAATTCAACTATTGCATAAAGCATTCGTGAAATCCTTGCATAATCGTCACCATCACCCAACTTTTGTGTTGCACTTTCCTTTCTCCATTATCCTTCTCACCATCCTTGTGTGTGCCCATACTTAACTAATATTGTAAAACTTATGTAATAAATTCAATTCCCTTGTGATACTCCTGCATCACAAATTGCATCTTCAATTTCAATCGAATTGACTGATTGATTCATGCCTAGATTTTTAATTAGTCCTAGATGAAGTAAAAATCAAATCATATAGTTCCAATAAGTTTCACATGGCTCAATTTAATCAATATTTATTCTCTTATTGAACAAATCAACTAACTATGTAATGCATGATATAATTAGGGGGTACAATTGAGTCCAAATTCACTGTTTTCATGTAAAATAGCTAGCATGAAAAATTGAAAATCTTAAGCATGAAAACTAAGCCCCTAATTGAAAATTAGGCTTCCCAATCAATGTGCATCATTCCTTTAGTAAACCTAATTTAAGTTAAACCTTTACCCCTGGCTCAAAGCAAATTATTAAAAAGGTTCTCAAGTTTGTATTAGTGTGTAGGGATGATTACCCAAGGTGATAAATTAATTCAAGTAAGATTAATGAAAGATAACTTCCTCAGAGGCCTAAAAAGGCAATTTTGGCCATTTTGCAGTTGGAAAACATCCTCGAGGAATGTTTAGAGAAATTATAAAGAATCTGAGTGTGATGTTAGAGAGCATTAAAGGTTTTGAATAAATTTAGGAAAATTTAGGAAATAAAATCTCATTTATGAGCCATAGGTTCAACAACATGTATTTAGAGAATGAGAGCTTCAACAGTGAATGTTATCTTCTCTAGAAGATTAAGAGAGTTCATGAATTTTTTAAGAGGAAAAAATATGAATTAGAAAGCTATTAGAATCCTCTACAATTTGGAAATATAAAATTTGATCAAAGGCTTAAGGATTTCTTGAGATATTTCAATCTTTTGCATCTACCCCTCATAGTTCAAGAAGGAATAGGCCCTAAATTTTTTTTTGAAGAACTAAATTTTGATAATTATTCCATTGAACTTGAAATGTGACTTGGAGTCAAAATTATATAATATTTGACCCAAAACCATTTTTCAAGATCCTGTGGAAAAAAACTCAAGCTTGGTGTCTAAAAATGGACATCCAAGGCAAATTTGTCTTTCCAAATAAGGAACAATCACACTTTGGACACTCTTGTGTCCCATTTTCCCCTAAGGGACAATATGGACATGAGGAACACAAAATTCTATCATCATCCTCCTCTCCAAGTTACACTTTAGACACCTAGGTGTCCCCTATGTCCCCATAGTGCAAGGGGACAAGAAGGACCTCATCTGATTATGGAAGAAGGGAGTCATCTTGGTTGAATCCATTCATTAAAAGAGACATCATGGGAATAAAACTATGACAAGGAACAAATCAGGGTGTCAATGTGTGTAAAAGGCAATCACTTGGAAAACGAGTGTAATAAGGAGAATCATGAGGTCTATGAAGGATCTGAAACATCAAGAACCTCATTAAAATTCAAGTCATCAAGGGAATGATCATCATGATCATGATGATAAAGTATCACCTTGAGTGGTGATGAAACTCATCATGAGCTCAAAAATTATGCATATCTCTTAAGAGTGTTTCTAAACACTTAATCAATGTTTGACGATGTGCTCACATCTTATAATTCAGGGAGTGGATTTTTCATTGCTTCAATGCAGTTGGAGGTCAAGAACATAGATAACACCCTCAAACATTACTCCAAGTATCATTTAGGGATCAATCCTTCCGCCATGAGGAGGAAACCTATTTACATTAGGAGAAATTGAGAAAAGAGGTGTCCAGATACTATAAGCATGTTTCCACTCAGGTGATATCTTAGTTATGGAAGTGAATTATGAAGTTAAAAAGGGTTTCATCATGTTCAAAGGTGAAATGGGAATCTCATAGAGTAAGTTGAGGATCATATCCTGACTCTTCCATCATGTTTAAACCTCTTCATGGAACAAGCTAAGATGAGATGGTCAAGCTACTAAGGTATTTAGGAACATCATGTGTGAAGGATCAAGAAATCATCGATGTTATATGAGATGCATATGAGAAAATAGGTGTATGAGCATCTTGAAGTTGATTCTATTTGAGGATAATTATGAAGCTAGGAGGGGTAAGAGGATGATATTCATATAGAGTACCATGTATGAAAGAATGAGAAATCATCTCAGTTTCACTTAATTCCACTCACTTGGTAGTGTTCTTAAACACTTATTTGAACCTTTTAGTGTGATAAAACTTAAAAAGAGAAAGGAAATTACAACCACCTCATTTTAATCCAACAGGTTTCCACATGACAAGAATTCCATTCAATGAGAAATCCTTCCATCTACATGGTGAAGACCTATTTTAGTAAGTAACAGATAATCAAAAATGGTTTGAGCATCATGGAGTTGATTTGTGATCACTAGGGTGAATTGTGGAGGCCTAGAAAAGTAAGAGAGTGATCCTCACTCTTTCCTTGTAATCAAGAGATAGAATCCTATTACAATCACAATGTAGATATCATAACAATGTTTCTAAACAATTATTCGATGCTCTGGAATATCTCATAGAATAATTAAATTGTAATCATAATACCTCCGTTCATCAGGTCGTAAGAGATTAAAACTCTATTCATGAAGCATTTCCTCAAAATTCCATTAGAAGAAGATTCTTCATCAACAATATATTTCCCATGTCCAAATTTCCATCTCTCTCTTCTTTTATCTCATCCCTCACACTCTCTCTCTAAAATTCTATTCCTTCATTGAGAGTGTATTTTTTCACTCTTTCATCTTATTCACTTAAGTTACTTAATGTTGCATTATAAAAGTCCCTTTTCAAAAATAATAAAAGTACTTAGTTTTATTCCTAGAGAATTTGAAAAGTGTCATGATGTTGAGATGAAAATTCATGCCCTGACTTTTATCCGAATGTGTAAGGGGACATGTGGGATACCAAAGTACGTTCCCCTATGGAGGAGTGGTTTACATCACTTAAGTCATCACTTGAGGTGTTAAAAACATGCTTTCAACTCATGGTAACTCATTTTTACCACTTTTTTATGATGAATGGACCCATGGAGGCCTTTTGGAGGTCGATGTCCCCTTGTCCCTTTTTCCAATAGAAAGGGGACATGGGGGTCAAAAAATGTTCTCCCCTATGGATGATAAATTTTGTCACTCAAAAACAAAACCTAGAGTATTAAGAAAGTGTTTTTAACTCATGAAATTTGGCCCCATCTTAATGAGATCCTCACCCCTGATAAACAACAAAGTATATTTATGATAGTCCCCATTCCAAGAGGTACTTATCAACATTTGTAAATATCCACCTATCACTATGTGGTGACCATCTCTCTAGATCTTTCCTCATAGGAATGGTAAGGATAAATTCATGCTTACGGAGGATTGATAGTTGAATTACGAATCGGGAGGAAGGAAACCATATCGGTCACAATTTTGGTCACAAATTACATTTTGGTCTCAATGTTTTCTCATCTCATCGAATGGGTTGATCAAAATATTGAATCATTATTCATTCAATCTCCTACCTTCACCCATATCAAGGTTGGAAGGTTTTTGGTCTCACATTTCATTAGTCACTATGTTTCCTAGGTGGAAGGATCATCATGGTTGTATTGTGCAGGAAATTGTTTCAAGTTCTCATCAAGTGCATGAGGGTAAAAATTCATGGTAGTGTTTTATGAATTGTATGGATTGGTTCAAGTGAAAGAGGGAATTCTTCATTGATCTCAGTGGTCCATTCATCAAGTGATTCTCACTTATTCTCTCAATGTACCTTATAGGGCTACAAAAATTCATCATTCTAGGAGGATTCTTCACTCATATAACTAATTATTTCAGATAATGATGTAGTAGGGGTCCATAAAACCAAAAACACATCATACACTCACATTTAATTTGTTTTGTATGATGTTATTGATACCAGACTAATCCCTAAATCTCATCACATCATCGTAATTAAGTTCATATGACTCAAATAGGGTAAACTACCTCTCTCCTTGAGCCAATGTGTGGATGATGTTATGAATGTTTGAAGCATGTATACAATAAT
>CM031235.1:145945328-146005931 GCA_018340775.1 Taxus wallichiana var. yunnanensis | reverse complement strand
TTTCATGATATTTCCAACAAGCATACATACGACACGCTTTTCATGTGTTTAGGCACTTTTTTAATCCGTTTGTAGGCTTATTAGCATTTTTCCATCAATTGCGGGGAATTGTTTTTTACCATAACTTTTGACTCGTTACTCGGTTTTGAGCACTTCTTTAGTTAAAAGTTGCATGTTTTTTCACATTATAGATGATGGGATAATTATTTTTATAAATTCACTAATTTTATAAAGTGTCGCATTCTGGGGGGTCATTATTTTGCTTATATCTGCTCATTTTGAATCATCTTGAGCTTGTTATATCCCTTTTATTGCTTGTGGACTTGTGAGTGCATCCACTAGAGTCTTACGAAAAAGGGATTATTTTGTGTGACGTGATACATTGTTTCTCACAAGGCCCTCTCTTTCCCTTCTTTTTTTCACTCTTTCTTGTGCTTTCTTGCAGTGTCGAATTGTTACGCCCAACGAACCTTGATTGTTGTCTCCACTCTTACGCTTTATTACGTTGATTGCAAGGTGATTGAAAGATCTGGTTCTTGGCACACACGATTGCATCCGATTGTAATCAACACACTAAATTATAAAGTTCTAAACTCGAGGGGTGTGCTTTTGTTCGGGGTGGTTGCTTCTCCTTCCTTCGCCTTCATTGGTTCTTCATTATGGATATCTCTAAAGTACCAATGCTCACAACTTTTAATTTCTTCAATGGAGATCTAAAATTATATTGGTTGTACAAAGTAAATGGTTATACCGTGTCACCATGGGGTTAGAGATAGAACCTCATGATGAACCTGCAAAATCTAAATGGTTCAACCGTTGTGATGAAGCCTTAGGTCTTCTTTGTATGTCCATCTCTTCCGACTTACTCTTCCACATCGAATCTTCCTCAACACATGATGAAGTGTGGAAAATGCTAGATGATATGTTTGGGAAGAAATATGACATGAGAGCACATGAGTTGTAGAATGAACTACTAGGGTTAAATCCTAGTGACTTTGAAAACCTTCGCAGCCTTCTTCTCAAAGTTTGTCCACACTAGACTACTTCTAAAGAAATGTAAAGTGGAGAAGAAAGATTCTCAATTGATCTTGTCGATCCTTTCTAAGTTAGGTCATGAATACTCTATCTTCATTTCAGCCTTCCACACCATGAAAACCGCCTTGGCAAAGGCTCGGAAAACACCCTCATTTGACAGTTTTTCATCCCAACTCATTCGCGAACAAGACAAACTCATTCAAATGGGGACTCTAAAATCCAAGTCACATGCCCTTGTGGTGAATAAGGGAAAGAAAAATGAAAAGAAGAAAGAAACAAATGACCAACCTAACAAAGAAACCAAGACCAACCCAACCCCACTAAGCCCATCACTAACACTTCAACTTCGAGCCTAAAGCAAAGAATTTTGGCCACGATGAGCATTATTGTTTTGAAACAAATTGATCACTTAACTTAGTTATTTGAGAAAAATAAAATAAGTGTTCCCGACTCACAAACAAATTACTCGAAAGGTGAGTCTTCTAAAGAAAAGAGTCTAAAAATGAAAAGAAGAAAGGTAAGGCCTTTGTAACTAGATCATCTCCATCATCAACTTGTATTATCGATTCCGGTTCCTCACACCACATGGCTTCTTCAGAGGTTAAATTATCTAGCATTGAACCATGTGGCATGTCCCAAATCACGTTAGGTGATGACACCCATGTCGGTTTCCGGTAGTGGATTGGTAGAGATAGAAGGTGGAACATTTAACCAAGTGTTGAGTGTTCCCAATCTCTCTACCAATCTCCTATCGGTTTACCAAATCACCCACCTTGGTGAGGGAATGCGAGTGGAATATGGTCCTACTCATGATCATTCGTGAGCTTAACTCTAACTCCAGCTTGTGGTGAGGGAAAAGTGGATCACCGTTTATGGTTGTATACCTTTTCCCACTTCTCTTCTGATTCAACACCCAATGCCTTGCTCACTCATGCAAATGAGGTTAGCAAGTTATGGCATGAATTTTTGGGCATTTAAATTATCGTTACCTTGAATAATTGAGCCAAAACAAAATGGTCAACGGGTTACCTCGAGTTAAGTTTTATAAGGGTCTTTGTGAGGGTTGTACCCTCAAAAAGCACCCTGAAAAAGGCTTTGACAAGGGAAAATCCTGGAGAGCTACTTGTCCCTTAGATCTTGTTCATAGTGATGTTTTTGGCCCTTTTTCATCTCCTTCTTTCACTAGAGCTCTATATATACTAACCTTCATTGATGAATTTTCACGTTATACTTGGGTATATTTTCTTAAGCTTGAGTCAGAAATTTTTGAGCATTTTCAAAACTTTAAGGCTCTTCTTTGAGAAACAAGTGGAATGGTCTATCAAGGTTCTTTGAACCGAAAATGGAAGTGAGTATGTGAGCAATAGGTTTGAGCATTTCGCACTTCGAGGGTATTGCCTTGCAGCGTATAGTTGCTTACAGCCCTTCCAAAAATGGAGTTGCAGAAAGAAAAAACCAAACTCTAAAGGAGATGGCCACTTGGTTCACTTTGGAAGTCCCTTCCTCCGCAGTATTGGGCTGAAGCAGTGAATTGTGCTTGTTACATTCAGAATCATGTTCCACACAAGGCAGTAAGAGGGATGACACCCTTTGAAGCCTGGTTTGGACACAAGCCTGATGTTGAGCACTTTTGAGTCTTTGGATCCAAGGCTATGGCTCAAATTCCCAAGAAGAAACATAAGGCATTGGATCCATAATCCAAACCTTGTATCTTTATTGGGTATCCTGATGGCGTAAAGGGATATCAATTGTTTAACCCTACAACCCGTGAGCTTTGTATTAAGAGGAATGTGAAGTTTGATAAGTCATCCTTGACTTCAACTTCCACTGAGGTTCTTTTGCCCACTAATTCAGATTCTTACTCATCAGATGATGATTTTGTTGAGCGAGTTCCACCTCTCCCTACTCCTCCCGATCCTCAAACTTCTGAGTCTTCTGATTCTGACAATAGTGATGATAAGGACTATGTCCCTTCTCACTCGAGTGAAGAATATTCTAACTCTGAGCTTGATCCTTTGAGACCTCTTTGTGCCAAATCTTTACAAAGTGTTGGAGATTTAGTTGGAGATCCTTTGGATGAGAGACATACTCACTCAGACTTCACTAGACCCCACTCCTTTTTCACCTCTGCTTTTGATCCACCATCTTTCTAGGAATATTTCTAGGATTCCTGAGTGGGATTCTACCATGGATGAGGAGTATTCCTCACTCATAAATAATGACACTTGGGATCTTACCCCTCTTCCGAAAGGAAGAAAAATCATTCGGTGTAGGTGGGTATATCGAACAAAGTATGGAGCCAATGGAGAATTCAAGAAGTATAAAGTACTACTTGTAGTTAAAGGTTTCTCCTAGGTAGCTAGGGTTGATTACTTGGAAACCTTTTCTTCAGGTTGTGAAGATGACTTCCATTCGACTAACCTTTCCATCACTACCGGCTAACTGATGGGGAGTCCACCAGATAGACGTTAAGAGTGCCTTCCTTCATGGGGACCTAGAGGAGGAGATCTATATGGAACAACCTCCGGTTATGTCCATGATCCATCCCTCATTTTCAAGTTAAAGAAGTCTTTCATGACGGCCTTAAACAAGCCCCTCGGGCTTGGTATGCCAAGATGGACACCTTTTTACTTACATCAGGGTTCACTCGGTGTCACTCTGACCCAAATATGTATATTCTACAATAGGATGACTCCATGCTCATTCTTGTTCTCTATGTTGATGACTTGTTGATCATGAGTAGTTATTCCTCTATTATTGATTCTGTGAAGATCTCCTTGGCCAACAAGTTCTCCATGTCTGACTTAGGATTTCTTCATTACTTTCTTGGGATCCAGATTTCACAATATGACTTGGGAATTATGATCTCACAGCCTAAGTACTCTCTTGATTTTCTTGCTCAATTTCACATGTCTGATTACAAGTCCTCACCTACTCCTTTTCTTTCTAGGATTAAGTTGGTTTCTAATTGCTCTTCCCCCTTAGTTAACGGTACCCTTTATCGAAAATTGGTGGGGAGCTTGATCTACCTTACTCACACTCGGCTAGATCTATCGTATGCCATCGGGATCATGTCTAGATTTATGCAGGAGCCTCATGAGCTGCATTTAAAATCAGAAAATCAGATCCTTCACTATGTTCATGGCACTCACACAGATGATATTTATTACTTAGGAGGGACTGAGATTGACTTGGTTGGATTTACAAACTTAGATTGGGTTGATGATCTAGATCATTAGAAGTCTACCTCAGATATAGTTTCACTCTTGGTTCAGGTCCTGTCAATTGGTCCAGCAAGAAGCATAACGCCATTTCCATATCATTGAAAGATGCGAAATACGAGGAGCAGTTAACGTTTCCATAGAAGTTGTTTGGTTACAGGGTATCTTGATAGAGTTTGGCATCCACTTTGGTGGCCTACCATTATCTACTATGACAACATGAGCACTATCTCGATTTGTAGAAATCCAGTTTAGCATCAGCGGATGAAGCACATTGAGATTCACATGCACTTCATATGGGAGTTGATACATGAAAACATCATCAACATACAATATGTTCAGACAACTGATCAGGTTGCAGACATATTCACCAAGCCCTTCACTGAGGTGAAATTTCTCCACTTACGGTCTCTTTTTGGGGTGAGGTCTACTATAGCCACCCATCTTCTTTGAGCTATATAGTCCTCCTTCTTCTCCTCTTCTTCTTTCTAGAAAGATGTTGTTTGTATATGGGCACTTTATCAAGACTTTAGTTGTCGGGCCCCATTGACACATCTTTCTTAGTTATCTAGGGGAGTCTTGTTTTTCTATTTTGGCTTACCTTGACCTCTTCCTTAGCTTCGATGAAGGGGGGTGTTGGTGTGTGTGATATGCCTAGTCATCATCCACATCACCTGGTGATTCATCTTGCCTTGCGAGAGTCATAGGTCTTAGGGATTCAAATGACAAGTGTCAAATTTTTTTCATAGAGTTTTTCATTTTCATTTGCGTCATTGTGTCATAGGAGTTACATTCCTTATTTGGAATTTTAACTCCTCCTTTAGTGGCGTCATATGTGTCATTCACGTTATATGGGTCAGTGGCGTCATTAAGGTTCTTTCCTTGTCTAGGCATCGGGGTTACACAAAGCATCCCTATTTGTACTTCCTCCTTTTTATCTATGAGCATGAGCGAGACTTGTTTTCTTACTTGCATTTTCTTTCCATTGATTTGAATCTTACTTATTTCGTTGGATTTCGACGCGTACCATTGAGTGCAACTTCGTTTTGGTGCATTTGTTTCGACATCGGTTCTCACGCATCCCTCTTTCATATAGAAACCTTAAAGTATTATTGACAAGATCTAATAGTTGAACATGTTCACCTTATTTCTACCAAGCGATGGAAGTCATTGGTCATTTCTTGAAAGGTTTCACAAGTCTTGCAGGCAATGGAGTATTATGAACTGACTAGTAATCATCTTTAAACTAGCCCACCTCTCCAATGAAATAGTTTTACAAACTGTAACACCCACAAAATGATAAAAATTCCATCAAGGATGTCAACTCTCTACTCGACTAGACAGAATACTTCTTATATTTACACATCCACCTAACTGAAAAGAAGTTATAAACATTAAATTTCCAATCCTTTCATAGAGCCCAAGTAAACTACTGAAATTTTCTAACCATAAGAATCTTAATGAGCACAACTTCTCAAAACATATTAGAAGATGTTGTAAAATCTCATTGTAAGTCAATCAAGGTCAATGAAAGATTCAACCTATAAAGACCAAACACTTTTGGAAGATTTTTCAAATTTCTACAACTCCTCAAATATATCTCCTATAAAGAGTAGATATTCTCCAACAAAATTGTTAATTCTTTCAGTTCTTGAGAACAAGATGGGATTAGCTTCTACAATGCATATAACTCACCAAAACTCTCGGGGATCTCAATTTCCTAATATAGAGGAATACTTCATTAATATTTTCAATTCATTAGAACACCAAACAAATATTTGTAGATTTTTAATGATGCTAATGTGTATCCACTAATTTTAATTTTTGGCATCTGGTCACCCTCTAAGCTTAAGAACATTTGATTTTTGATTGGATATGCAATTACACTTAACAACATTATCAAATGGTATGGTGGGTGGTATTAACACTTGAAGAAACCTCGATTCACTAAATTATTGATGGTTGTTTCCTTGCATAATTACTTAATATATCATTGCAAATACTCGTAATGAACTAGACACTTTGTCTAATTTTTCTACAAACACACGAAGTGACTTCCTATTCCATCTCAAACAAAATCCTTACCTATTAAAATTAAACAACTCTCTGATAACACAATGATCTCCAAGTGTATTAAAATTTATTTTCCTATAGAGATCTCCAATAATGTACTGAGAAATTTTAAAGAGAAGTGGGAAAACACGGAATTGAATTCGTAGTTAGAGGATCTTGAATGAGGAGTTATAGGGGACTGAATGCAAAGTTAATGTGAGTCGGTGGAGATATTATTCCACCTATGTCCTATGGATCACCTTAATTAGATGAGATCTCACTCAAACACATGTTGAAATGCTAAAAAAACAACAGTCACTAGATTTTACAATTATCGATGATTGGTTTTACTTTTATATTTACTTATTTATAATAGTATGTGCGTATATCCTTTTACACATGCCATATTATAAGTATATAGGTTTTAAAATTACATTTTTAGATTATAACACGATAGGTGTCTAATATGTTGATTTGGAATCCTACTAAGCTATCTATGTGGCTATGTAAACCCCGAAGTTATGGTGCTTGGCTATGAGGTCCCTTCCATAGATAGTGTCAATTAAAATATGTTATTCTTTACCTTTTTTGGAGCCATTTGTGATATTAAAAATCTTAAATATATCACCTCTTCTTTCTTGAAGATACATTTTGGTAACTTGAACAAAATTATTCCTTAACTTTTGAAATTCTAATCTTAAAATGCAAAAATGCTATTATTTACTTCTACTAAAATTATAGATTTCATCAGGGCACAAAGATGAAAACTTTACCAAAAAGGTTTCATCCTTTCATTCGACGAGTATCATGAATGTACTTGAGCATTTAATGCCCAAATGCCATGAAAATCCACTCATAAAACCATCCTTCATACTAAACGTAGTCTTCCATTCATTACCTTCTTTAATTTAAATTTTATAGTACCCTATTTTAAAATCTATTGTGTTAAAATATCTTTCGAAATCAAGATTCCATTAAATAATCTATTTTTGGAATTAGAAAAATGTATTAGATTGATAGCGATTATCTTTATTTCTCATGAATCCTTAGACATCATATATTTTCTACCATTATTGGGTACCAACATTGATGAAACTTGAATCACAAGTATATCGTTAGAGATGCTCGATAAAATTTTATGAACTTGGATATTTTGTGCTTGCAGGAAGTAAAGGTGACATGTTTTCAACTATCCCTGGTTTGTAAAACCATTTGGCATGACAACATTACTAAGCAACCATGAAGCGGGGCATAGGGGATTAATTTATTTTATTTCCCCAAAATGGCAGCCCTTCTTAGTGGATCATGGTACAAAACCCACCAAAAGAGCCATCTAGAACCTCTTTACTATTTAAAGCTTCCCTTTCAAGGTCATCAACATTAATTCTTCAAAATAGGTTATGGAAACATGAAGTTTATGGTAGTGTAATGCTAATAAGATTTCTGGTGCATATTGGGTCATCTATGATGACTTCGATATGGTTGCGTTCATATGTATAAATTTTGGAACCTATCCATGTGGTAGACAACTAGCCAAAAAGAGGTTTGGTTCTTTAAGTGTAATAAATCTGATTTTTATGACCCAAACACTATATGTTAGCCTAGTTTTAAGGCTTGGTTTACCTCATCTAATATTCAATGTAGATCGGATCGGGTTCTTAAACGACTTACAGGATATATTTTTCCACTATAGAATGTTTTTCTTGTAATAAAATTTATTCCTTGCTTGTGGAAGTGATGCTGAATTTGTCCTATCCGACCACTTCACCATTAGATTTCACATCACTTGGGAATCTAGGAACCCTTTCTGTATTAAATCAAAATTATTTCTCAAGATGACCTTGATGAAGCATGGGCCCACACTCAATCACATTAAGCATGTGTTGAACTTTGTGCCCAAACCACGTCACATACACAGTGAAAATCATCCTCTGTAGTCCGGGCTTAGACCTAGTCTGGTCCTATGCAATAACTAGGACAACTCCTTTCCTTAGAATTTATGGATGATGTCTGGTAAGTATCAGAATCAATCCTTTTCTGCCACCTCCTCCGAACTCATACAGGTGGTGGTGGTACCTCTCAGGAAACCGTTTCTTTAAATTGCTACAGATTATAGGTTTCTAAGATTAGATATAAAGTTAAAATATCCAACAAATACATTTCTCGGTGTGAAAATATGCACCTAACTTCATTGGATTAAAGTTTGGGATCTTTTCTCAAATAAATTATTTCAAATGCTCAAAGCCAAGCATTTCTCCTAGAAAATCAAGGTCATCCATGATGGTGGAACACAAGTCATTGATTCTCAACTTATGCTCTAAGAATTTATTATTCAAGACAAAAAAGTATTCCAAGTCCAAACCCCTTTTCTTGAGTATAACACAATAATGGAACAATGCTTGGTAACTCTTCCATACTGAGTGTCTTCGGTCTGACTAATTTTGTATGATTTTATTCTCTCCATTTTGGAATTCAAAGAAGTGGCCATGTTAATGGCCAATGAGAAGGTGCCCAAATTCAATGGATTCCCTATTAATTCTACAAAGGTCTTTGGGATACAATCAGTTGAACCTTCATCAGTTTACATGGAAGGATTCTAGTTCTAGAACTTTGGTCCCCATGTCAACAAAGGGACTATAAATTTTATCCCTAAACCAAGAGATCTTGAGTTAATTTATAGTTGATGGCCTATAACCCCACTAAATGTTTTGCACAATATTATATCCAAAGCGCTTGAATTCTAGCTTAGAAATCTCCTTCCTACCATAATTAAACCTAAGAAAACTAGTTTTGTCAAAAAAATATATCCTAACAATATCGTTGCTAAACGGGAAGGTATCGAGTGGGATTGTAAGTATTTTCAACAAGCTCTCTTCATCAAATTTGATTTTGAGAAGGCTTATGACCGAATTGAATGGCCGTTCATAAATTAGCCATGCTTATAGCTCTAGATTTCAGTCTTAACTTCCTTTAGGATGTTAATATGTTATTTTCTAATGCTTCTACCCATATTAGCATCAATGAACAAAGCTTACATCCCTTCGGTATCGTCACATATATCCAGAAATGATTCCCCCTTGCGCCCACCCTCTTTCTTTTGGTGGCTAAAGGATTTGGCTACTTCCTTGCCCAAGTCCACTCTTAACGACTCATCAGGGGTATTTCTTTTCCCTTTGGTGATGGCACTCAATTTCTCAATGGTCACTTTATTGATGACCCATTTATCACTCTCATTGAAGAGGAGCGCAACATTATGCATGTCATGCAGTGCTTGGAAGTTTTCTATTTTGCCTCGGCTTTTCCATTCAATGGCACAAAATAAAATGTTATAAAACACTTGCATAGTTAACAACCTATGATTGGAAGAGGCTTAATCACATATAAATGTTAAAATTTGTAGGTATTTCTATCACCTTGCAAGCCTCCCTCACTAAATTATAATAGTATATCATTCAACGCATGGCACGAAAAATAGGTTACTAGATTATAAAGCCTATCTATTTGGATGGAAAATTATAGATTTTCTATAAATTTCAGAAGCAAAAATGTGTACTAGTCTTTTTTTGGGTCCCCTTTAGAAGTGTAGACACCGACATGGAGAGTTAAACGCGGTTGAGGCCGGG
Source organism: Taxus wallichiana var. yunnanensis (assembly GCA_018340775.1). NCBI lineage: Eukaryota > Viridiplantae > Streptophyta > Pinopsida > Cupressales > Taxaceae > Taxus > Taxus wallichiana. The sequence continues at coordinate 145,996,000 of CM031235.1, read as the reverse complement.
ATCATGCTCCAAATGATTTTGATGTTGTTGATGTCCCTTATCACGGAGAGTCAAAAATTTAGGCCGAATTGTGCCCCTGGTGATTTTGACAGTGTGGATGCCCCTTACCACGAGAGTCAAATCGTTGAGGCCGAATCATGCCTTGTGTGATTATGATGGTGTGGATGCCCCTTACTTGTAGCTTCTTAGCTAAAGGTGATCACCGTGTAAGGTTTAGATTCTTTGCTTACTTTTCATTGTTGAATCTATATGTTCCCTCTAGAACTTAGGCCGAGATGTCATTAGACTATGTAATCCAGTGCCCAATTTGAGACCCTTAGTAGTGCTCGATAAAAAAAAGTTGAATTATTGAAAGGAAATATACGTTATTAACAAAATTATTCCTACAATGACACTTGTTGTCAACCACATCAAAAAAATATTTCGTATGTAAATACGACCCACCTTCTTTAATAATTGATATTGGTTAGCCATTATGTATTTCCCTTTTCCCCACAAGTCATTGGTGGAGAATAATTTTTTGAAAAATGTTAAAGCAAAGAACGTACATGATTGTTTGTAAATGATAAAATCTAAACCCATTTAATTGTGGGGAAGCGAAAGGATACTAAAATATCTCGTGAGAAGAGTCTTTGCGCATCTTATTTAGATCATTTTTAATATAATATTTTTCTACAATATAATTTAGATCGACATAAAGAAGGATTTTCAAAGACAAAATGATTATGAGAAACATCTACACAAGTATCCTAACTTGTATGAGAAGTAAGAACATGCGCGAGCCTCAAGTGATGTCTTATTAGTACTACCACTATCAAGGTTAAGAAAATAATCTATAATAGCCTCCTCCAAAGGTGGAGTGAAAGAAGATTGAGGAGGCCCAAAGCAACTAGAAGATACAACGCGACAACCATAAAATCTTGATGGATCCGAAACAATACTAATGGAAGAATGCTCGAAAGAAGTAGGAATATTACATTCATTAGCAAAGAAATGTTTTTGAAACCTCATCTAGGAGAGTAAGATTTTGATAAAGAGCACGAAGCTTTGTGATAACGATGTCATCGTAAATAGTATTGATACTCTCATGAAGCATAGCGTGAGTAGGAGAAGGAGAGCTACACTTAGCCATGATTGGATCTTAGGGAAATGAGTTCAAAGCTAAGGGTTTACCAAAAATATTTAATAAAATGTGGTTAAATATCTAATTCTAATAAATATGAAAGTATATGAATACTATGAATAAATAATGAGATATGAATGCTAAACAATATATTTTAAAATTTTATTATGAAAGGAAATGAGAGGGATAAGATACTTAACTTTATTTTATGAATCTTAAAGTTTACTCGAGTTGGAAAATGTGATGAAATAGTATAAGAGACTATTGTAATGGACCTCGAAAAATGCATAACCGGAGGAATAGGTTGGGCTGGGGCACTTGGAGAGGGACTGCGGAACACTCGCGGGTTCCGAACTTGTTTTTGGGTGCCCGAGTCTACATAAAATCTTAGGACCTAGTTCGACATCTTCACTAGGGTCTCAAACCTTGTCACTTTTGGTCACTCCGAATTAGCACAATAATCTTGAATTCTTTGAAACCTACAATGAAAAGAATCACCTACAAAACCCCAAACAAAGCATCAAAACCCTAAAAAAGGAAAGATACAAATGCATGGGTTGGGTTGTCCTCAACTGCCACAATAATGGACTTATAATTAAGCATTTCAATATATCCTAGAACTAATGTAGTTCTATGTGTTTTTGTATGCAATAGTTTCCCTAGGTCGCCCTCACGCTAATGACACCAAGCTAGCTGGTAGTAGCTAGATAAAATGTAAATGTGTAGAATGGAATTCTCCTTTCTATGCAATGTGTATGCAAAAATGCACCCAAATGCAGCCCCTTTGACCTATATAGATAGCTAGCCCTTTGATATAATAGTTTTCCCATATAATGGTATGCATGTTGTGTTTATATAGGGATCTCTTGCTTGAATTTTGACACTAATGACCTGACATGGTGAATAGTACCTTGGGATATGAAAGGAAAAAATGAAAAGACTAACCTCAAATGTTAAAAATAAGATCAATAATAAAGAGGACCTAGGTGCCCAAATTAGACAAGGTAGCCTAACACCGGTGTCGATTATGGGTGTCTTTGGTGTCGAGACAAAAGAGAAAAAGTGAGCAGAGATTGACCGAAAGGGTTCCCTGTAACATAACTCAAAAATGGGTTTGTAAATGATAAGTGTGAGAGACGAAAAACATTAAGGATCAACAAGACATAATGGATGGACTAGAAAATGGGTCACCAGTGAATACTTTTCTTACACAAGGTCTATCTATAAAATAACATGTTTAGCGATATAATAGATAGTAGTAAGTGTGTGATTTTGTGTCTGACACCATAGCCCTAATGGGATAGACCCCTGTGGGTATATACGGCAATAAGATGAGGCCCCTAGGACACACAATTGGTTTACCGTCAACTCCCTATCTCCCCATATTCTATAAGCCCATATCTAGATAGGGGTCCTCCTAGATCTCTCTAGGAGGTCCTCATCTGTCCCCACCCCTCGCCCATCCCAATCCCCTTCCCTAGTCTCCCCTCCCCTCCCGATAGTCTATAATCTTTCCCCTTCCACCTTGATCTAGTATTGTGGTAAGTCCTGAAGGGTCAACCCAGTCCTCTCCTAAGTTTGGACAACTAGAACCACTCATGTTTAAAAAATAATAATAACCCCTATGGTAATACATTGTTGCGAGGAGAGAGGTTACCCTCAACGCTTATTCTATAAGATGGGTTAGCTAATAGGAGAGGGAGATCGCCTCACCCTAATCAACACTCGAATCAACTGGATGGACAGAACTACCCTATCCATATATCTACAAATCCCCAAATTATTTTAATTTAATGTCCCATTTTCCAATTCTAAGTGAATCCACATGTTATATAATTAATATTTACATGACTATATTTTTTTAAGTACATAAATTATTGAAGGAGAATAACTTTAAAAAATAATCAAGTGATGTATCATTTTCAAGTAGATAATTTTTTGTTTAATATTGAAAGGTTACACATCTCTATAGTGGGAATACATATCAGGTAAGAGATTAAGGAAAGGTAAAGAAAATATCATGACATGGAGCAGAATTATCATAAAATTGAAAGAAAAATTCGTTCTATGAGATTATCATGTGATTATATTTAAGAAACTCTAAAATTGGTGATAAATGGGTCCGAGTGTAAGTGATTTTCCACGAACTAACCATTAGAAAGGTTACACATCTCTATAGTGGGAATACATATCAGGTAAGAGATTGTATAAAGGTAAAGAAACTATCATAACATAGAGCAAATTTATCATAAAATTGAAAGAAAAATTCATTCCGTGGGATTATGACTTAAACTCTAAAATTGATGATCTAAATGGATCTGCTTGTAAGTGATTTTCCATAAACTAACCATTAGATTCAGTCATGTTGAAAGTATTTTATGTTATATGAATGGATTGTGCATGAAAATTCAAGATGGATATTAACTTGTATATTGGAGGCAGAAGAGAAACTAGTGCATGAACATGAAATTATAGTTTAAGGAAAATGAAATTTTCCACGTGGTCGTGGAAAAGGTGGTGGATCACAAACATCTACATAAGGAGAGGAAATCACTTTATAACACTCAAATAACACACAAATACATAGAGGAAATTTTAACGGAAAAGTTCTTGGATTGTGTGGACCATTTTTAAAAGTGGGGAAGTTGGACATAGGGCATTTGAGTGTCCAAACATACTCACAAGATCCCTATGTCTAGCATAAAATATATCTATTTAAATACAAGAAGAATACGTATTCTTTCTTTTTAATAACATAATGGTTGATTATTGCGAGATGAATACTTATTCTTTCTTTCTTTTTCTTTTTTGATTTTATTTTGTCTTAGACTTCCCGTCTCATCTTTAATGTCTTAAAAAATCAAAATTACCTCATAAAATTTACTACTCATATTGGATATCAATGCATCTTGGAAATACTTTTAAGACTCTAAATATTCTCGCTTAATCTGCAAAATTATAACTTTAAAATTAAATTTAAAACTATAAAAATTCTCACTTAATCTAAAAAATTATAACGTTAAATTTACATATCAATACATCTTGGAATTACTTTTAAGACTCTAAAAATCCTCAATTATCTAGAAAATTATAATTTATTGATTAACCCTTTTGAATGTAAATTAATCCAACCATCATATAACTAATATTTACAAAACTTTTATTTTACCAAACAACAAATTAATAGGAGAGAACAATGTTTTAGAAGTATCTACCTCTATATAAAACAATATAACCCCTTTTCCTATTGTAAGTGAATCTACATACTATATAATTAATATTTGTATGACTACATCTATCTAGGGACATAAATCGGTGGAGAAGAATAACTTTAAAAATCAAGGGATGACTAAGAACAAACCAACCACATCAAGTTGTCCCTCTTTATTATGTAATTCTCTTTATATAGATAACTTTTATGGAGATAGATCGTATAAATAATTGAACTCACCTATTTAATAATTGATATTAGTCACATATTTTTATATAATAAAAATGTTGGTGTACAATAATTTTTAAATCTATTTAATCCTCATTTAAAATATTTAATCTAAAATTAATATTTGCTTTGAGAATACTTATACGTTATTAAAAAAAAAAATCCTACAATGAGACTCCTCACAACCACATTTTAATTAGAAAATCTATTCCGTATGTAAATAGGACCCACCTTCTTTAATAATTGATATTGGTCGGCCATTATTCAAGCATAATTGATATTGGTTGGCCATTATTTAATAATTGATATTGGTGTGGCACTGAAAATAGATTACTAGATAACCAAGCCTATCTCTTTGGTTGGAAAATTCTAGATTTTCTATAAAGTTCTAGAAGCCACACATGTGTACTACTCTCCCTATTGGGTCCCCTCTAAGAAGTGTAGACACCCAACACGAGAGAGTCAAACGATTGAGGCTAAGATTGTGTTTTGGGTGATTTTGACGGCATGGATGCCCCTTATCACGAAGAGTCAAATGGTTGGGGCCAGAATCGTGCCCTGAGTGATTTTGACGGCGTGGATGCCCCTTACCACAGAGAGTCAAACAGTTGAGGCCAGAATCATATCCTGGGTGATTTTGACGGTGTGGATACCCCTTACTCGTAGTTGTTTCGCTGAAGGTGATCACTGGTTTAGGGTTTAGTTTCTTTGCTTACTTTGCATTATTGAATTTATATGTTCCCTCTAGAACTTAGGCAGAGATGCCATTAAACTATGCAATTATGCCGAGAGGCATCTTCATTTACATATATATTGAGTTGAGGAGTCTGATGTCGTGCCCGTGAAAATAAAAAAATGTGCTAAGTGAAATGGGTATTACGCGGTAAATGGATAAATTTAATTTCTTTTGAAATGGGTGTAATGAAATGGGTTATTACATAGTAAATGGGTAAATTTAATAATAATAGAGTGAAATGGGATTTCAAGTAAAGGGTATTACACAAAGAAATTCAATTGTATTTTATTAATTAATGATAAGGTGAAATGGGTATTACATGGTAATAAAAAAATCCTTTATTGATTGCTTCCGTAAATTTAATTTCTTTTATTAATTGATCTCTTTGGTTAGTAAAGGGTATGGTATTTAATTAATTAATAGAATGGTGAAATGAGATTACAAAGTAAAGGGTATTACACAGTAAATTCAATTGTATTTTATTAATTAATGATAAGGTGAAATTAATGGGTATTACATGGTAAATTTAATTTCACCTATTAATTCATTATTTTGGTAAATTTAATTTCTTTTATTAATTAATGGTAGGGTGAAATTAATGGGTATTACATGGTAAATTTAATTTCACTGTTAATTCATTATTTTGGTAAATGTAAAGGGTATTACACAGTAAATTTAATTGTATTTTATTAATTAATGATAAGGTGAAATGGGTATTACATGGTAATAAAAAAATCCTTTATTGATTGCTTCCGTAAATTTAATTTCTTTTATTAATTGATCTCTTTGGTTAGTAAAGGGTATGGTATTTAATTAATTAATAAAATGGTGAAATGAGATTTCAAAGTAAAGGGTATTACACAGTAAATTCAATTGTATTTTATTAATTAATGATAAGGTGAAATTAATGGGTATTACATGGTAAATTTAATTTCACCTATTAATTCATTGTTTTGGTAAATTTAATTTCTTTTATTAATTAATGATAGGGTGAAATAGGTATTAAAGGTATTACACAATAAATTCAATTGTAGATAAGGGTATTACACCATATTTTATTAATTAATGATAAGGGTATTACACCGTAAATTTGATTTCTTTTATTAAAATACATATGAATAAAATTAATTGAATAAATTTATTATACATATAAGTTCACTTTTTAATTAAAAAAATATTATAAGAACAGTTACAAACCTGTTCCGCACCCAAACATTTTAGGCATGTGCTTCCCTTACTTTTCTTCTCTCTTTTTCGCAGACTCGTAAAGGTAAGTAACCCTATTTTCACCTTATTTAACAATATGCCTACATTTTCTTTAACTCGTATGTACATTGGTTTGAATTTTCTTAATAAAAGGATGTTTTCACATTGATTATTTTAGTTTATATGGTTTCACATTGATTATTTTAGTTTATATGGATTGTTCAGGGATAACATTGTGCACTTTTGAAACCATAAGGAATTGTTGGAACAGACTTATTTGCTTTCTATTCAAAAATTTTGAGGTATAAATTTTTGGACACAGTAAAAGGTTTATTGATTGCTTTGGTAAATTTAATTTATTTTATTTCCTTTATTAATTGATTTCTTAAAATGATGTTTCCACATTGATTATTTTATTCTTATATTTATATGGATTGTTCAGGGATAACATTGTGCATTTTTCAAATCACAAGGAATTGTGGCAAAGACTTATTTGGTTTCTATTCAAGAATTGTGAGGTATAAATTTTTGGACACAGTAAATGGTTTATTGATTTTTTCTTCCGTAAATTTAATTTCTTTTATTTCTTTTATTAATTGATCTCTTTTTACACAGTAAAGGGTATGGTATTTTATTAATTAATGATACGGTGAAATGTGTATTTCAAAGTAAAGGGTATTACACAGTAAATCAATGATCACACTAAAGGGTATGGTATTTTATTAATTAATGATATGGTGAAATGGGTATTTCAAAGTAAAGGGTATTACACAGTAAATCAATGATAAAGTGAAATGGGTATTACACAATAAAGGGTATTACACTATAAATTTGATCACTTTTATCAATACATATTACACAAAACATATTACACTACATTCACTTATACACATTAGACAACAATAAGAAAATAATATACATGTGCATAATATAGTACATTCAAAATAGAAATGTCAATTTATGTAAAAAATAAAACATGAACATGCTCACAAATATTACAACAAACCAAAAACTATATTAATTAATATCTTTTATTAATTGATCTCTTTTTACAATTCAATTTTAGACTTTTGTGTGAATTTTACAAGTAATGTCTTTTTTAGTGTAATATGAAATTTTGAATGTCATTGTGCTTTTAAATATTAGATGAATCGGAATATCATGGTGCCTTTGAATATTAGATAGATCTATATATAGTTCATTCATGATTTGTATTTACTACATTTTGGAAATAATTATCTAAAATTGGTATACCATTTACACAAGAAGCTACGGACATTTGTCCAACTCGGAATCTAGCGTTGCATGTGCCTTTTTCGATACCAGGAGCTAGGATTTTTGAATGGGATATTTCCCTTTGAAACTATCCTAGCACGTTCAAATTTGGACGTCAGACTGTGTTTTTGAAAAGGCTTTTAAAGCAACGTAATGAGGGTGCCCCTAATGTATGTTAAACTTGTCCATTTTGGGACGATGTATTTTTTTAGAAGTCTCGAAATTAATTGTTTGATGTTTTTGTAGCAAAATCATGTCCAATTTGTGTAGAATTGTTTTGTATGTTGACTTCTAATATTTAAAAAATTGATATTATATGATTCTTGTCTATTACATGCACGTGAAATTTTTAGTTATATAAATAATTTAAAAAATTCTTGAAAATACATTATAGGTATGGCTCGACCAAGATTAAATTTTGAAAATGAAGAAGAAAGAAGATCTTATCAAAGAGAATATCAAAGACAATATCAAAGACAATATCGCATAAGAAGACAACAAGAAATGACAGAGGTACAACGAGAGGAACAAAGAAAAAATCGAAATGATAATGATGGACAAACATTTGTAGAACAGAGGAATGAATTAACAAATGAAGAAGAGAGAAGAGAATATCGAAGAGAATATCAAAGACAATATCGTAGAAGAAGACAACAAGAAATGACAGATGCACAACGAGAGGAACAAAGGAAACATCGAAATGATGACGATAGACAAAGATTTGTAGAACGGAGGAATGAATTGACAAATGATGCATTAGATGCAGAAAGACAACAACATGCAGATAAGATGATAAGAATTCGTGCACGCTCATCTCAAGATGACTCACATGTATCAAGAACAAATATACAAAGACATATTCATTCGATCACTGTTGCGAAGAAGAAAGAATTCAAGACAAGAACTTCATCGCGAAGCATCTCAAAGGCACTATCATAGATTGGTTGGTAATGATGAATTCAATTTTGGGGGAGGAAATTCAACATCGGTGGATCGCGTGCTCCAACCACCTGAAAACTTGGCCCAAGATATAATGGATGTCGATGTTACGTATAATGTAGATAATAATGGTGTGCGGAGGAGACAACATTACAACAAACACGAGAAATGAGAAGAAGAAGAATGCGAATAATAATTTACAGAAGCATCAACAAATGAACCTAGAAGAAGAAGAAGAATGCAAAACTCACATATTGAGATAGAACAAAATATATTTGATCCCAATGGAATGGTTGGGAGAGATTTGAATACCGTCCAAATGATTTTTCGACGTGGTCTTGATAACCTTGCTTCACCGATCATGTGTTATATTTGTCAAGAATGCTACCTTGGAATAAAAGTTTGTCGAACACCTGAAGGACCCATGTGTACTAGATGCCGACAAGAGAAAGGTCATCATCGATTTTCAGCATCAAACAATATGGATCCCGGGGCACAACCACCAGAACTTGCAAACTTAACTCAAGTTGAGGAAATGTTGATAGCCCGTGTCAACCCAATCTTGCAAGTGACACATGCGACAGGAGGTCAATATAAATATAAAGGTCACACAATAAGTTTTCCTCAAGAAGTAAAAGAAATTGCTAATCTTTTGCCGCATAGATTGAAAGATTTTCCGATGATTATTGTTCGGAGGAGAGATCAACGTGGAACAAATTACAACTTTACAGTCAATAGAGAGCGAGTTTACAATGCGCTGAAATATAAAATAGAACATGATAAGTTCTATTCAGATGTTCAGATCGATGAAAATGCTTTGAATGAACTTCCACCTCATTCTGATGAAAATGTATTTGAGGAGTTGAACTCAGTGCATATGGAGTTTGATTCTGACGCAAATGAAGTTGTATTTGTAGGTCCGACCATAGAGACAGATGAAGGAAACATAATTACTCATACAACATCAATGGCGTCTAAACCACCTAATGCCCCAAGGGAGATGGAATTAATCCATGCATGGGTGAATAACCCTCACACAGACCCTGGAGCGCTAATTGATTGGCCAGGATAGGATCATCTCCTATCAATGAGTATGTGACAATAGGATTACTTGATATGGCATTCCCTACTTTGTTTCCCGATGGAAAATGTGACTGGCTAGAACCACGGTTAAGACGAGTACATCTCCATGAATTTGTAAAACATTTATTTCGATATAGGGATCACCGATTTGGCCGACATCCCCGATTCAGGTATTACATGATGAACATGATCATGAGACATCATGCACAAAACTCGTCTGCAGTGTTTGTTAAGAAAAGCCTCCAAGATATGCCAATCACCATTAATGAGTTACGTGAGCATATGCAAAATGTTCCCCATTCCAATCTGGCTGATCGTTTGATGCGGTTCGAACATCTTTAAGGGGTACGAGGTCTTATTGGGCAAAATGTCATGGTGAATTAACGGACATGTTGCATCAAATCGGATCACCTACCATTTTTTTCACATTAAGCGCAGCTGATATGTATTGGCCCGATCTACATGCATTAATGCCTGGAACGCCACCGGATAATCCACGGGAAGCACAAAATTGGCGAAGGAAAAATTTCATTGAATATCCACATATAGTGGCACATTATATGCACCTGCGACATACACTTTTCCGAAAGGAGATATTACAAAAAGGAATGAAAGTTAAAGATTATTGGTCTAGATATGAATGGCAACATAGAGGTTCTCCGCATGTGCATGGATTCATATGGTTAGAAGGTGCACCAATATGGACAACCTTGATTGGAATGATGATTTTCAACGTGGAAATGCTGAAAAATACTTCCATTCTATTGTCCATGCATGGAATCCTCGGGAGGACCCGCACCAACGAAACATACAGGTAATTTATCAATTCTCATCGAGTTTTTGATTTATATAAAATTCTTACGTTCTCAAAATATATTGCATATTCTTATGTTCTATGTTACAGGTCTACCAAAATTTTATGCAGCATCCATGTCTTCGAAATACAAGACAACTGACACAAGTCGATATGGGACGTGACTACGAAGAGATTCTCAACAGTGTAGAACGACATACAATGTGTAGAGAGGGTGCCTACCTACGTAAGAAAAGGGGGAAAATGGTTTGTAGGTAATGTTCAAAATTTGGAAAAATTAAATTGAAATAAAAAAACATATGTGGAAGAACTAATAATTGATTATTACATTTTGCAGGTATAATGCACCGTGGCCATCAATCTCAACGGATCAAAGTTATACCAAGACTCGTAGACGGAGATAAAAAGTTTGAACTCATGAGAAATGATGATAGGTAAATACACATAATCGCTACATATTACAATTTTGGAGAGCAAATGTAGATTTCACTGTTCTTTCCAAGCATGCCGTAGTCAAGTACATTGCAAAGTATGCAAAATGAAAGTGGAGAAAAGCTCAAACTTATCATCTAATGTTGATGCAGATTACAAACATAGAAAACCCGGATGAAATGGCAAAGGCAAAGATACAGAGACTTCTAACCAAACAATTGTTGAAAGAGACATTGGTGTGCACAAGAAACATGTCACATGTTGTTGAGCTCCCTTTGTAGAGAGCAGAGAGTATTTGTCAATTTGAATGTTTCCCGCGAGGTGTTCAAAAAAGTAACAACCGATGGAGATGATCATGAAGAACATGCAATAAGTTTCATTGACGGGTACAAGAATAGGCCTTTTCCATGGAAAGTGTGTCTCTTATTAATGCCGCTAGATCTTGACATATAATCCAAGGAGAAAACGAGATAACAAGTTGGAGGTCGGATTTTGGCAGCTATTGTGAGATTGTTCCCAAGGTTTTCCCGTGTCCCTTCAAGGGAATCTCATAAATGGGTTGATTTTTGTTGGTCGAGTTGTTGATTTACAAGTCGTTTCGGGATATAGAGAGAGATATGGACTTGATTCTGATTCAATAAGTTCAAACCGGGAATCGTCTGCATTATAATCCATGGCATGTGGAAAGGAGGATTGCAGTAGAAGACATTGAAAATAACAGTGATTCTGAAGAGGAAATTAATCAACATGTTCAACAGAATACAATAGAACATGATTGGGAAATCATGTGTAGGCTTCATCATGGTCAAATTTTGCAAGTGACAGAAATAGATATGTTGGGAAGGAGAGATATTGACAGACAAGCACCGTGGAATGATGAATATCGAGGTGAAGAATACACAAGTAAAGCAATAAAATTCATAAGCAACATGAAAGAAAATGGGTTGGTTATAGACAATGAATTAGCCCCAAATTTCAATTACGACACCTTGGGTGCTAAACAAAAACAAGCACTTGATATAATAATGACACATTATAATCAACGCCGAAATAACATTCCATTGCTCATGATAGTTCAAGGAACAAAGCAGAACAGAAAATCCTATTTGATTGGTGCAATTTGTCGCACTTTTGATGCATCATTCCCGAGCGTTCTCCTCTTCTATTGCTTTGCACCAACAGAGTCGCAGCTTTTAATATTGGTGCCTCGACGATCCATTCACAACTTCAATCCCTATTACAGATTTTGCGTAATTGGAAGGATCGAGACTTGCAACATTCCAATAAGAGATATGCCACATAAAATATGTATTGATTGATGAAATGAGCTTCATTGGACAAAGTTTGCTAGAAAATGTGGACTCCCGACTTCGCAAGCATTCCCCCTGAAAGAGCAGATATGAGTTTTGGTGGTGTTTCTATGGTTTTGGTAGGAGATTTTGGGCAACTTCCTCCTGTTACCGATAAACCTCCATATGATAGTAATAGACGCGCAAAGTCATGTTATGGGAAGCATCTGTAATGCTTGTTACATTGATAAGGTATTTAGGCAAGGAGGAGAAGATGAAGACCAAAAACGCTTTTTGACAACTTCCACGAAAATCTCGTAGAGATGCGAATCCAACACTTTGGATGATTGGATGTTGTTAATGAGTAGAACAAGTCCCGCATTAGACAAAAATAGCAATGAAGAATTCTATAATAATATTCACTTGATGGCGACAAAGATTAATGTGAATAACCACAACAAAAAAAAAAAATTGCATTCATCGAAAAGACTCGTCAGCACGTAGCATCGCAACTAGAAAATGTACCGCCAACACACTTTGGAGGTCCGAATGACGAACTTGATTTAGAATTATTAATTTCTAATGATGCAAGGGTTATGCTAACATCCAATCTTTGATAGAAGCAGTCTTGTAAATGGAGCTTTGGGATATATTCAAGCATACTATATGCACTGTAGTGGTCCACCGAACCCGCCAACATATGTAATGGTTGAATTTGATAGTTACTTCGAATATCATTTGAAGATAGAACTCCACGTACTCATCCCAATTACACCAATACAGTAGGGGACGACACACCAATTACCCTTACGGTTGGCATGGGCATTGACGATACATAAATCACAAGGTTTGACTCTTTCCAAGGCTACGCTTGATATTGAAGAAAGAGAAACAATGGGGTTAACATTTGTGGCTATATCTCGAGTGAAGTCATTACAAAGTCTAAAAATATCTCCGCCATTTTCATATGAGCGTTATGCAAAGATGAAGAATGGAAAACGCTTTCAAATGGAAGGTAAAGGAAAAAGACTTATGTCCTTGAATGTAAATAATGTACCATGTGTAACACACATTTCATTCTATGAATTTTTCATTACATGTGACGTACATTACACATTTCAATTCATATGAAAAAGATTGTATTTTTTTAACTTGATAATACGGTTACTAATAAAATCCATAAGAACTTTGTGTATTATAGACCTTCCTTTTTTTTTTATACTCATTCTCTTAAGAGATATGGTTCCTCCTTTAAATGCATTTATGATGTTCCTTGTAAGATATTTGATTTTATTCATGCATGAACAAGATTCCCCTTATTTTCCGTACTTTATTTTAGATATTATTTTCTACAATTCCAAATGATTAAATGTTGTTACTAACATACCTATATTTATATAAATATATGTAATATATGCCGAGAGGTATATATTACATATATTTATATATTATATAAATATATAGGTGCCTTGTGAACTTCACCTCTCGGCATATTTTACATACATATAGAACATAAATCAAAACATGACATGTAAAATATGCCGAGAGGTGAAGTTCACAAGGCACCTATGTATTTATATAATATATAAATATATGTAATATATACCTCCCGCATATATTACATATATTTATATAAATATAGGTATGCTAGTTTAGTGCCCAATTTGATACCCTTAGTGGTGCTCAATAAAAAAATGAATTATTGAAAAAGAATATATGTTATTAAAAAAATTATTCCTAGAATGAGACTCGTTGCCAACCACAAAAAAACGAAACTATTTCGTATGTAAATATGACCCGCCTTCTTTAATAATTGATATTGGTCGGCCATTATGTTTTGCCCTTTTGTTTTTGTTTTCATGGCGGAGAATAACTATTTGAAAATTGTTAAAGCAAAGAACGTATATGATTGTTTGTATACGATACAATCTAAACCCATTTAAGTTATTGTTGGGAAGCAAAGGACACTGAAATCTCTGCGAGAAGAGTCTCTGCCATATTATTCAGATCAGTTTTTAAGATTTGTCTCGGCATGATCTACAAAATTATTGAAATCTTTGTGAGAGGAGCGTCTCTGCTAAATTATTCATATAATATTAATCTGATCAGCATCTACCATGGGAAGTATTTTGAAAGGTCTAAAGAGAAGATGTGAATGTTGTGTGAGTACTGCTTCAGCTGAGCCAGGGCATAGTCAACAACTGCCTGAAGATGTCATCGCCCGCTTCGAAGCTCTCAGCAAATCATCTTCTGTTGATGAATTAATCACAGAAATTAAACAACTGTTGCAGAGACAGAAACAAAGGCTGAGGAAGGTTAGAGTTTTCAATTTATTTCTCTTTTCTTTCAAGCTACATTAAAAACTATGAGTATGTTTGATTCAACTGTGCTTTGACAGTCCCATCTAGCTATCATATGTGAATATTAATATTATTTAGTTTTGAAGGCGAACATGGATTTCAATTTGGGTAACTCCACTGCTGTTTTAATTTATAATATTGTCTTTTTTTATTGATTGATGATCAACCAACAGTGCCACAATTTAGTTTTGAAGGCGAGCATCTATTTCAATTTGGGTAACTGATCTATAGTATTGTCTTTTTTTTTATTGATTGAGTTGTCTTCATTGAAATAGAGCTTAGCCTTACATGTAGCTATTATTGCCACTCACCAATATTTAATTTTGAAGGCAAGCATGTATTGGAATTTGGATAACTATACTCCTGTACTTATTTTTAATATTGTCAACTAGTTTAAATACTTTCCTCTCTCAATAAATCTATTACTATACTTATTTTTAAGATGGTCAGATCTTAACATTCTTTATTAAAATGAAGCAACATTATTTTTAATTTGACATTTGATCCTTTCAATTTATATTTACATAATATTGTAATGTTATTTATTTTTTCCTTTTTACAGAAATTGCTTATTATTTTGTCATCAATTTTTGTGGTTTACAGAAAGAAGAGGCAAGCACAAGTTCTCAAAATAGGACTGTGGAAAAGGGAAGCATTTGCTCTTCACTTATCGAGAGCGGTGCAAAATTCTTTAAATTTTTCAATGACCACTTGGAGAAATTTGATAAAAAAGTAAGTAATTGTTAGCTTTAATATATCAAATAATTTGAAGATTTTTTTTTTCAAATAATAATTGGATGTGCAGGGAGATGGAAGAGCGGTCGCAAAGGAATTTCTTGTAGTGGTTGGGAACATACATTGGCTCGTCGCAGGGTTATCAATCACTTTGCATATTTGTTGGGGAAATTTGATAAAATACGAGACAATAAGGAGGAATGCCTACAACTCTTGGAATCTATGGGTAGCCTTGCAACTCATGTTAAAAATTTAAAAACGAGATCCCTGAAGAAAGGGAGAAATTAGAGAAAGCAGTTGAATGTATTGCTCAAGGATCCATCATGTGTGCTTCTCAACTACATTCAAAAAGTTTTTTCAGGTTTGACCAACCTCATGCCAAGTGTTTTACTCTTCTTTTTTCACAACTGTAGTGTTTTTTAATTTATAATTGATTTAGTTGTATGTTTGATGTTTGTAGATTTCTAAAATCCTCTGTCAACTCTGAAAGTTTGAGCAAACTTAAAAAAGAAGTAGAAGATCTATATAATGATCTTATTTTGACAACAGTAGTAGAAACAAAACATCAACAAATAATTATCTTCCTCCCTCACAGCCGCCAAAACCAGATGGTGCAGGTAAATGGAATAAGTTACACATTTTTTAATCCATTGAAATTGAAGTTTTATTTGTGCTTTAAATTGGCAATCAATTCTATTAGTTAAGGCTTGATATCTTTGTTAAATTTGCAATAAATTATTTAAGAACACAATTCTTAAATTTAGATAATTTTTATTGTGTGTTTTTTAAAAGTATTCTCATTTTTTAGAAATCTTTCAAAGTATCATTGCTAAAGCATATTTACGTTATTTGGTTCAATTTTTAATGGAGAAGGGATGTCGTAAAGATTAATAAATATAACTAAGAAGAATGCAAACACATATGACCCTTCACATTACTATCAAAAGAAAGGAAGAGGGATATAAAATTACACATAATGAGGGTTTATACTTGTTAAGTCCAATAAGAATGTGATGAAGGTTTTAAGTGGAAAACTAATTAAATTTTTGAAATGCAAGACATTGAATCCAATGTTGAAGAAGTGGAAATAAAAAGGGGTAGGGAAAATAGGTAGTTTATAATTAAAAAGTTGTATTGGGAGGGGGATATTAATAATATAAGATTGAGATTTACATTTGGAAACAAAGATATTATCTATTAGCCACATGATAGGAAATAAGTTTACATAGTGAATCCACCTACACCCACCTAGTAGCTCTATCTAGTAAGAATTAATTTATAATATCCTCAAAACCATGGAAGGCCCAATCTTCTTCCCTTGAGTGTGATTTATATTCCTTTCAAGAACCTTTCCTAATATAAATGTGTCAAGACCAAGTCACCTACATTGAAATGTTGTTATTTTCACTAATCAGCTTGTTGTTTATACTTCATGAAACCTTGTTCCATTTTCTTCTTGTATGTTATGCAATTCATGCATACATGTTGTGAATTCCTTTACTTCATCACTTATTCCTCTCATACTTGTTGTACTTCCTGTTTCACAAATACCACAATGGATGCAACCACATACCACTTGAAATAGAATTATTATATTATTATAATTTATATTATATATATATATATATATATATATGTCTCCTACTAAGAATCTTAATGAATTCCCAAGGATCTAGTTCACATCCTCTCTCTGACCATCCATTTTGGGATAAATGATAAGAAAAATCCTAGTCTTGTTATGAAATTTATTGAATTTATGTTCTCCAAAATTGACGAATAAATATTATCGAATACTATGATTTTATATAAATCATGCAATCTTACCACTTCCTCAAAGATAATTTTACAATGTGTGTTTCATCACTTGTTTTCTTGTGAAACTCTACATTAAAGTATGTTATATTGAAAAAACTATCCACAATCACAAAGACAAAAGCATTATTTTTTGAGTTCTTGATAGCCCAAAATCAAACCCACACTTTCATCTTCCCACATCCTCTCCAAAACTGGTAAAGGTTTATATGAACCCTAATATTCTACATTTCACCCTTAGCCTATTAGAAAATTATACATACTTGTATGAATTTCTTCATTCTACACTTATCCTTACCAATAATAAAATCTCATTATGATGTGCTAGTGTTTCATTAATAAATAAGTGATCGATAAGAAAACTCCATGTTTTTCCCTTATTAGGTCCTCCCTCATTGAGATTTTAATTATATACGACCATTATCTAAACAAAAAACCATTATAAAATAAATACTCTTTCTATACAACTCCATCCATGTTGGTTGTACACATGCATTATGCCCATGCATTCCAAAAATCCAACTCTTCCTCATACAACTCTTTCATTGATTTATAACCAATGACTTTTACTCTCATTTCATTCACCATAAGAACAATCTTACTCAAAGAATTTTCATCCTTGTTTAATTGACCTCTTATATGTCTCAAACCAAATGGATGGACTAGAAGAAGCTCAACTCATTATGTGTCATTGATTCAACATACCTTCTAGGATATTATAAAAAGTAGTGATAGGTGATCCATGTACAACAAAAACTCTTTAGGGAAAAATTGCACCTCCACTTCTTGATATATTTGATCATAGTGTGCATAAGTGTGTCCCACTATTTTGTACTTTTCGTACCTTTAAACACATGAATTCTTGACATCACTGAACTTGTAGAGGGAATTGCAACAATATTAAACAAAAATTTAAAATGTTGTAAACTAATGAGATGTTGCATTTTGAGTTTATAATCTATGTGAATTTTTTTAATATTTTTTAAAATCATTTTTTAGTTATTTTTTTCTAAGGTTGTTTCTTTTTTTATAGTAGAGTGAGATTCGGCCAATGCCTTGTAAAGTAGTCAAAACACATTTGTTTACTATGAAATTTTAAATCTATGTTCCAGACTTGAATATCGATTAAATGAATATTTTTTTGGATTTTTGAATATATTTTTTATTTTAAATTAATGTTTTAGTGAACATATTATTTGATTTAAATATGTATAGATATTTATGGTGATATATCTCTTTATTTATTTCAAAATTGATTTTTTCATGAGTGTAATGAAAACAAGAAAATTTTGTAAAATATATTTTTTCATTTTTAAAAAAATGATTTATTAATTTTCATAATATCTCAAACAAGATCCAACGAATTTCTTAAAATACCATAACATAGAAATTTAAAAAAAAAAGTAAAACCCCTTTTCAAAAATCAAAAATTATATTTTTGGATAGATCGAAAAAAATGAGTATATATGTAAATTTTCATTATTATATTCACCAGTTAGACTAAAACTCGTGGCATCTTTACACCTATAATTTCCATCCAAATGGATTAAGGGAAAAATAGGCCACATAGGTGCAACCTAGGCTCCACATAAGAGGGTTCACTTGAACCAACCCCCTTAAGCCTGATTCCCTCAATTCACTCTTCAAAAAAAATGCAAGACAAAATATGCTCAAGGGGGTTCGTTCAAACCCCTTTAGCGAAGGGGGTTCATATGAAGGGTGAGTTCGTACGAATCCAATTTTAATGACATGTCACATTGACAAAAGGAGGTTTGATCTAAGGTTTTTCGCTCGAACACCCCTCAAATTATTTGTGTGAAATTTCATAGGTCACGTTTTGGCCCACCAAGTGGGACACAGTATTATGTGTTTACAATCTAAATTTAATTTATCAAAAACATAGGTAATGTGCTTACTTTCTTGGCTCCAAAATCCACCAACCACTTTCCTACTAGAATCACACTCGAACTGAAATATTTTTTTGAAATTTAGAAGAGCTAATAATGGGTTTTCCTTTATATTCTTCTTAAAAAATTGAAAACTATCCTTTGATGCAATAGTATAATCAAAATTGTTACAATTTCCTTCCATATTCTCCACAACAGGTGCACATGTGCTGCTTAAGTTTCTATTTATTTTTGTGTAAAAACTTTCTATCCCATGAAAGCTTCTTTCATTAAACATAGTTCTAGATAGTGTCCATTCAAATATATTGTTCATACCTTTTTTAGAGCCATTTTCAACCTTGTGAGATTAAAAATCTCAAATATATCACCTCTTCCTTTTTAAAGATACATTTTGGTAAGTTTACCAAAACAATTTCCTCAACTTTTGAAATACTAATCTTAAAATGAAAGAATACTATTATTTACTTCTACTAAAATTATAGATTTCATCAAGGCACACTATGAAAAATTTACCAATTTTTTTCATCCTTTCATTCACAAGTATCATGAATCTACTTAGAGCATTTAATGACCAAATTCCATGAAAAGTCACTCATAAAACAAATATTCATATTGAATGCGATCTTCCATTCATTGCATTCTTTAATATAAATTTTATAGTACCCTATTTTAAAATCTATCATGTTAAACTATCTTTCGAACTCAATATTCCATCAAATCATCTATCCTTGGAATTAGAAACCTATTAGATTGATAACGATTTTCTTTATTTCTCATGAATCCTTACACATCGTATATTTTCAAACATTATTGGGTAACAAAATTGATGAAAATCAAGTCACAAGCATATCATTAGAGATGCTCAATAAAATTTAATGAACTTGGATATTTTTTTCTTACATGAAGTAAAGGTGACATGTTTTCAACTATCCGTGGTTTCTAAAACCATTTGGCATGACTAGAAACCATGAAGTGGGGCATGGGGGATTAATTTATTTAATTGCCCCAACATAGTGGACCTTCTTAGTGCATCATGGTACAAAACCCACCAAAAGAGCCATATGTATCATATTTACTATTTAAAGCTTCCCTTTCATGGTCATAAACATTTATGCTTAAAATGATGCGATGGAAACATCAATTTTATGGCAGTGGAATGATAATGAGATCTCTGTACGTATTGGGTCATTTGTGGTGACTTCAATATGTTTGAGTTACCTATGTATAAATGTAGGCACCTACCCATGTGGTGGAAATATGGCCAAAGAGAGGCTTGGTTATTTGTGTGTAATAAATTTGAGTTTCCTAACCCAAACAATTTATGTCAGCCTAGCTCTAAGGCTTAGTTCACCTCGTCCAATCTTCGATGTGGATTAGATCGGGTTCTTAAAATACTTTAAAAGATATTGTTTCTACTCAAGACTTTTTTTCTTTTAATAACATTTATTCCCTGCTTTTGGAAGTGATGCCAAAATTTGTCCTATCCGATCACTTCACCATTAGATTTCACATCACCTAGCAATCTAGTATCCTTTTTTGCCATAAGTCTCAATTCTTCCTCAAGACGACCATGATGGAACATGGGCCCACACTCAATCATATCGAGCATGTGTGAAACTTGGTGCTCAAACCACATCACATAGATAGTCAAGATTGTCATTTACAGTCTAGTTGGACCCAGTGGTAGTCCTATATAACAACTAGGATAACTCATTTCCTTAGAATTTATGGGTGACAACTAGCCAATATCTAGAATGACTCATATTCCGCCTCCTCCTCTGGACTCGGATGAGTGGTGGTGGTGCTCAAGGGAAGCCCTTTCCCTAAACCCATAAAGTTAATAGGCAATCGAGATTAGATATAAAATTTAAATTTCGACAAATACAATGTTCGAGTGTGAAAATATGCACCCGACTTCATTGGCTTAAATTTTGGGATTGTGTCTCGAATGAATTATTTCAAATGCTTAAATTCCAACATTCCTCCCAAAAACTCAAGGCCATCCATGATGGTGGTACGCTACTCATTGATTCTCATCTTATGTTCCAGGGATTTATTATTCACTACAAAAATTCTTCTAAGCCCAAACCCCCACACTTGAGTATAGCACAATAATATATTAGTTTTTAGTAATGTTTCCATACAGAGTCTCTCCAAAGTGAAAATAATTTCCTATGATTGTCTTCTCTCTATTGAGGAATTTCAAGAAGTGGCCATGAAAATGGCCAATGACAAGGCACCCAAATGCAATGGATTCCCCTGTGAATTCTACAAAGACATTTGGGATACAGATGGGTTGAACCTTTATAAAGTTTACATGGAAGGGTTCTAGGCCCAGGTCCTTGGTCCCAATGTCAAAAAATGGAATATTAATTTTATCCATAAACCAAGAGATCTTGAGTTAATTTTTAATTAGTGGCCCATCACCCTACTAAATGTTTCCTACAAGATTATAGCCAAAGTACTTGAAATTCGTCTTAGACATCTTTTTCCTGCCATAATTAGACCCGAGAAAACTAGTTTCATCAAAGGTTGTTATATCCTTGACAATATCATTGCTATATGGGAAGGTATGGGGTAGGATCATAGGTCTAATCTACAAGCTATCTTCATCAAATTTTATTTTGAGAAGGCTTATAACCGAATTGAATGACCGTTCATATTATCCATGCTTATAGCTTTGGGTTTCAGATCATAACTTCCTTTAGGATGTTAATATGATATGTTCTAATTCTTCTACCTTTATCAATATCAATAGAAAAATCTTATATCCGTTCGGTCTCTTCGATCTATCCGAAAGGATGCCCCCTTGCGCTTGCCCTCTATGTTTTTGCGGTTGAAGGATTTGGCTACTTGTTTTCCTAGGCCCAATCTTAAGGACTCATGATGGATATTTAGTTTCCCTCTCGTGATGGTGCTCAATTACTTAATGGTCACTTCACTAATGAATCTTTTATCAATCTCATTGAAGAGGAGTGAAAAATTATGCATGTCATGTAGTGCTTGGAAGTTTTATGTTTGGCCTCTAGCTCTTCCATTCAATGAAACAAAATATAATGTTATATAGAATCAGTTCTTCCGATGCCTGTATAGTTGATAAAATATGATTGAAAACATCTTAATCACATAGAAATGCATTCATATCACCTTCAAGGCCTTCCTCGTTGAATTATGGCAGTAAACCATTCAACGCATGAACTGAAAACTAGATTACTAGATCCCTAAGCCTATGTCTTTGGCTGGAAAATTATAGATTTTCTATAAAGTTCTAGAAGCTACACATGTTTAATACTCTTCATGTTAGGTCTCCTATAAGAAGTGTGTGCACAAGCTTAAGAAATTTCTTAAATAATTCCTTTGGAACAACCCCACTTTAAGTAAATGGTTTCACAGAGTTTCTTGGGAATTTTTTTGTCTTCCAAAGGAATTTGATGGTTTAGGCCTTATCGATATTCTATGGTAGGATCAAGTGATTTGTGCTAAATGGATCATCTGGGCCATTGATGACAAGGAATATTGGAAAGTACTCTTACAACATGGAATAAAAGAAGATGTTCCCTATGGCCACTCTGCATGATAAGGAATTGGCATCGCCAACCTTATCATTTCCCATGTCCTTGTCAAAGTGGTGGACACCTTTGTCATTAAAAGCATCCAAAAAGTGTGGTAGGATGTTAAACCATGGTTTATGCGGAATGGAAATGGCTTCCATGAAGGCTTTTCCTGTAACCTCCACTCTTTGTGGTTTTCCCCTTGTTCTAATGCAAAGATCATTTTTTGGCCGATGTTTCATGGATTCCTACTTTCACCTTTTCAAATGCATAATTTTCACCATCTAATATCTATTCCTGGAAAGTGCTTAAGGACAAGTTCAATTTTTCCCGAGAGACAAATTTTTCATTAAAGATATCATTTCTTTTGTGTCATATCACATGATTCATAAGATTGTTGTTCTCTTGGCTCACCCATGGTGGATAGACTTGAAGTACTATGTGGACACTCCTTTCCTAAATTAATCATCCAACCAAGGATATGTATTGATTTGACAATATCTACCCTTGATGGATAAGCTTAATGATCAATGGGGAATTCGGTCCTCACGTTCTATCTGGAAAGGGATATTTCTCACCATTTGGACTACTGTGTGAAACCCAAGATTACATATTTCTTTGGTGTGTGCTTCATCAAGTCCTCCCACTTGGAACACATCTAGTTCATTTGGGAGTGGTTGACCTAAAATGATCCTCTTCTTGGGCATTTGGAAATCCTCCCACACCTTTTTTTATTTTGTCCCAAAGCCCAAAATGCTTGGGGTTGGATTCATTCCTTATTTCATCCCTTCTTCCCTGATTGTTTCACTTGAAACCATGTTTTACCAGGGGAAATTCCTAAAATGTGGCATAATTTTAACCATATTTAGCATGCTTTCAGAGGAAATTTGTTTTTCTAGTCATGGAAAGAAATGAGTCCTTATTTGTTATCTAGAGTTGATTCTGATCATCACATATCTACTTAAAAAATCTATGGTTGTCACCAATTACGTGCTACATATTCAAGTTTAAGGTAATAAGGTGGTGTTGGAGGTGGAGCATCTGCAGGTGCTCCTCCAGTACATTGGAAATTCTCTTTGCAATGTTGTGTGAATTCGGCTATCCCCTTCTTGTTGCTCCCTACCATGTGGCAATGCTAGTGGCTGGAAAAGAGGTAGTGGCCGTCGAACCATTCCCAGCATCACTCATTCATTCATGTTGGCCATTCCCGTTGTAGCCAACCTCCCTAAAGGTTCTCCTCTCCTCCGGTTTCATCTCTCCACCAGGGATGGGATATCACATACCTCCCAATCAATGAGCTCATTCCTCACACATATCATGGGTGGAGCCTTCCTCTGCCACTGGAAAAGCTTCCTAGGATGGTGTTTTCCATCTCACCCTCTCAGGTCTTTGTTAATACACTGAAGATTAAATTCATTAAGGCTCAGGTTGAGATGTGCCAGACTCTGATAAAAACCTTCCTAGCTCTAGCTGACATGATCAAGACCCGCCCCATGTAGGACATAATTCACAATAGACTTAATCTAGTTGCTTTTGGTATTTTGATGCTTTCGACTCCCTCATATTCCTAGAATTTTTGCCCTAGTTTGTGTCATGGTTTTGGGGCTTGTTGTTATACCACCCGCTCTTTTTATGAATTAATTTGTATCTTTTACTTGTTAAGATAATAGAATATCTTATTCATTGAAAGTATTGATGAAACTCCACTTTAGCTCAAAATTTCCTTCATAAAACCATTCCAAAACATCTACTTCATTTTTTCTTCTTCCCCTCATTTCTTGTAGGATTTAAACTATATTTTGGCTTGTTTGGCAAGTTTAATCCATGTACTAGTTCTATATGATGACTAATATTTCTCATATTTGGAGGTTGGAAGCTATCATGAATCTATCTAACAAACCTTTATATACAATATCAACATTTTTATATTGACAAACCTTTCTCCTCATGGGGGATTTCATCTTCTCTCTTAGTTTCTCTAACCCCCCATGAGTTTAACAATGAAATCCAAACATACATGATTGATATTTACTTCAATAACTCTTTAGGATAAAATTAAATACCTTTGGCTTTTTTCCACCTCTTCTCCTATTTCCTTCGATTTCCTCAATGTGAACCTTCTACCATCCTTCACAATTGTGTAATTTTTCTCTCCCATCTTGCACATATGATTGTTTTCCAAATGCCATGGTCTATGAAACAAAATATTCCATACATCCATGTAAATTATGTCACACAACTCTTCATCCTTGTAGCCTGATATTAAAATTCACCATAATTATCATTCACTATGTTAGTAGAGGTACACGGATCACAAAATGAGGACATGAAACAAGTTGTATTCTAGAGTTAATTCATCTTATTCCAATTAGATAGAGAGGAAAAACAAAAGTAAAGATTAATATGTAGTGCACAACAGATACATAATTGATAGAATTGAGGGAGAGAGAGAGAGAGAGAGAGAGAGAGAGAGAGAGAGAACATGAATACATAATAGAAATTACAATACTTAATATTGTATCAGAACATAGACATAAATCATGATAGACCAAGCTTTCAATTCATATTCAAAAATCAAAGATTGACATTATGTTTACTTTGCTTACATAGCTTTATACAACACAAGATGATTGTTGAGCTATTGGTTCCTTCTTCTCCCTTTCTATGAAAAAATGACTCTTCGCATTCTCTATCTATCTTAGAGAGAACTATATCTTGTATACTTTGTCTTATCTAGGCTATGCATGTACATTAGGATTGTGCAATTATACAGAATAAATTCATGCTTTGGATTTTAATCCCTATATAATCGTAACACTTTCTCGGACTTAAGTAGTTGTCTCGTCACAAGACAAAATTCACTTCTTTGATATGGGATGTTTCTTGAGCTATTTTCTTCTTATGGGATTTACCGAATATTAATTACACTATAGACTATGATGGTATGCTCATAGTTGACACAAAAGACGTTGATTAGTGATTTTTATCCTTTTCACGCTACTTAACCACCCTTTTTGGTTTTCAACCAAGTAGACTTTCCAACAAAGTGCTTTTTAACATTTTGACTCTGTGGAACTCCCTCATAAACCGCCATTGTGTGTTTTCAATCTATGAAGGATTACATACAAATATCACACAAAATATGCATAATTATTCTTCAAAATTTATCTACCTTTCATAAAAAAATTCTCCTTCTTTTAGTTATGGCTTCTCCTTGGGATGTTTGGTTTGTGCATGTTAATTGAGTGGAGTGAAAGACAGGGGTGGCATTATGATTGGTTCTTTGATTATGTAGAGTGGTATATGTGGTAGGACATAACATGGGGTGTTATTCATTGTATTTTTTTAGAAATTCTTCCAAATCTTCCTTATACACATTATAATGTGTGAGTTCTTCATTCACTCTCCCAAACTAAATATGTAACTATGATAATGCTTGCATGAATTAATACAAAGCATCGTCTTTAGTGTTATCTATTTTTTCCCACAAAGAGTGATGACATTTTGGATGTCATGTTATGACATTTTTAGGTGGTACCGTATTCTTTGTACTTAAAATTCAATAAAGGTATTTCATTGTGTATTGTGATCCCATTCTCCTAGTCTGTCACTAACATTTTTTTGATCTTGTAGAGATGTCTGGGTGGGTGCACAAAGTAATTATGACCCACTTATGACATATGGTGTGATAATTTTTGGGCGTGTGTGGATTATGAGTAGGTTACGACTGTAATGTATGTGGTCTTATGTGGATAGATAAGTTACAATAGTAATGGTTATGGCCACAACAACTATTACCATAACTAGGTACAATCGTAAAAGTTATGGTTGTATCCTATCAAATAATTAAAAAAACATGGGAGAATGAAGAAAAATCAACATATATACATGGAATACTTGAGACCATAAGTACCATATGACTGTAACTAGTTACGGTCATGACACGTATGACCATTAGTATCTATCTAATGACAACTATGTGGCACACCTGTGGTAACAAAAAGTGGCCTGCAATTCTATAGGTTATTTTTTTCCGTGTAGGTGCCATTTCATACCTTCAAAATGGGTTTTTGGCATTGTATGTAAAAACTAAATTGTGGGGTTTTTAGCTCTCGTTTCACCTAACTCCTTTTTTATTAGAAAATTAAATTAGTTAATTATTTTATTTTAATTTTTCAATGAAAATGATGTTGTTTCTTTTTTACTCTTTTTCAAAACACAATTAAAAATAAAAAATTAAATTATAAAATTTCGAATAAATATCTTGCACTAGAAAATTTGAGCTTGACATGACCATGTATTTTTATAACTATACTACTTTCAATTTTGAGATATTGAGTGTGTGATAAAATATAATTAACTTTGTATACGTTTTTATATAATTAAATAAAAATAATATTTTTATCCAAAAATTATAAAAAAATTTTTGTACTACAAAATCAAAATTACGATATGTCTTCAATAAATTTATTTTTAATAATTATATTTCATTGGCATATATGTGTACGTGAATTTTTCACTCAATGTGCTAGTTTGCATAAATAAACTAGTGTGTTACTCAAAAAGATAGAAAAATTATTTAAATTTATTTATTTTAAATTTATAATATATATATATATATATATATATATATAGTATTCTACACGTAAAATCCTTCATTTTGTATATACACTATTGCAAAATTCTAAAATGATGTATTACTTATCATCACTCAAACTTGGGTAAACTCTCATTTTTAAGAAAATGCATGTCACTTCTCTATATAAATGTGGGTCACATGTTTGTGCACTCACCCATCTGTAATGCTTTGTTGACCTCTTGGTTTCCACTAGAATTTTATTGTGCATTATTTTTCCCATGTTTGTATCCATTTTACTTTATGGCATTGTAGTTTCATCATCATGTTCCACTCTAGGAGCTCAAAAATGAGTTGTTTTGCTTTTGCTTCAGCCCGTGAAGCATTTTCATGTACTCTTACAAGAGGATCTCTACATTCTCAACTTATTTTTTGGATTGGGATGCTTACACTTCAACTTGCTTTGCATTATCGTTTTCTTCTACACTAACTAAATGAATTTCCTCTCTAAGGAAATTGGACTTTGTTTATATAGGCATCCAATACAACACTATTACTCCTAAAATTACATTTA
Organism: Taxus wallichiana var. yunnanensis; assembly: GCA_018340775.1. Taxonomy (NCBI): domain Eukaryota; kingdom Viridiplantae; phylum Streptophyta; class Pinopsida; order Cupressales; family Taxaceae; genus Taxus; species Taxus wallichiana. The sequence goes on along the minus strand of CM031235.1, from coordinate 145,968,149 downwards.
AACATTAATTACAAAGTCCTAAAGGACCCATTACTAGACCCAATACATAAGGAATCAACCTTCCCAAAATGTGGAGTATGTATCCTACAAAGAATAAACAATGCAATACTATACCATACATCCCTCCAACAACATAAAATGCAATACTATGCTCCATGATCCACAAACAACATACTTCTTCACTATCTAGCCCGCCAACAATACAAAATGCATAACAAAATTCTAAACCATATGACTTTAGTTGTTCAACTACTTTTGATCAAAACATTATTTCCTTTGAACGTGGATGCTCCTACATCATAGTCCCCTATTAAACTCTTAAAATGGAGTTATGTAGAGTTAGTATTTGTTTTCCCTCAGCTCCTCTTTTATACCTCATAAATTCTCCCTTACACCTCACTTTGACTCCTTGGGTATAACACTATTTATTGAGAAGTCCTAAATTTCAAATTTCATGGGAAAATGACCCATGTGTTGAAATATTGGATTATGTGACACTGTTACTCTTGGTATCCATGCATTGCAATAAAAATTACCTCAAAAATCAGTAGATCAATCATCATTGTTCTTTTTATTTCTTTGAACGAATCCTTCAATTTATTTCATTCAATGCATCATTTAGTTCTTTATTTAGACCATTAAGAGCATTATGATCGGTGAGTTCCACATACCCATCCACCACTAGAAGATCTCAGACATTCTAATACAAATAGAGTATTTTCATTTTAATAATCAATTTTTATTATTTTTTCGATTAAATTTGAGAATATAAAGATGTAAAATTCACATTCTCCACTAAAACTTTGTCTTAAAGAAAACACTCAAAATTTCCCAAAACACCCCGAACCTTAACCCAAAATGTTTTGGTACCTAATGGAAAAACAAAGTATGTAAAACATTAGATAATAAAAGAAACGTGTATTACTAAAAATAAACATTAAACTAACACTTCTAAAATGCACAAAATAAAATTATTGTTACATTTTTAATTGATACTTCAACTCAAAAACCTGCCTATTCGAAAAAAAAATATATTACATATATATGTGCATTCACCGTAAGTATTCAAATCTCTAAAATATCTTATTTTAAAACAAAACAACTAAAGTTCATTCTTAAATATATTGTATCATTAACCTAATGTATCTTCTCGAAATCGAAAATGTAAAGGTTCTCTATATAATTGAAGCTAAAATTGTAAAATGGGAATTGGGGTTTCTTGAGTTTTATCATTAGCTAAAAAGTAACAAGAATAGTTTATCATCGCATGGAAGATAAAGCTAGCTCACTTTTAATTAGTCATACTTTACACTTAGAGATAAGAGTACATTTACCTTTAAAAAAAAATGTGTATCCTTTCTTGTTTCACCTTCTATTTTTTTGGGGATGAAAAAAATTTTATATTATATAAAAACATGATACATGATTTTCGAACAATAAAAAGAGTGATATAAGAGTAAGCTCTAAAGTCAGCTAACTCTTTTTTATTATTATTACATAGAAAAATAATGTCATATTTTAATTATATGTTGTGTAAAGTTGGAATTGAGCATTGATGTTGTATGTTTTAATTATTTAAATTGAAGTACCTAAGGTATTCTTGCACGGATTTTTTTTTCTTAAATAGAGAAATAATGTCATGTTTTAAATATTGAAGAATTTTCCTGACATATTTTTTTTTTTGTATAACAGTGGGAATTGAGCAATCACGAAAAAAAGTAATGGATTTATTGGACATGACATCAACAGATGTGGCATCAGTCGCTGTGGTTGTCTATGGTTATGGTGGCATTGGAAAAACAACTCTTGCTAACGCTGTAGTATATGAACTTAAAAATCTTATAGAAACTTACAATCACACTAGTCTTTTCATGGATGAGTTGGCTGAAAGGAATGACCTGAGAGGAATGCAGCAACAAATTTTGATGGATGCATTTCCAAAGTACAACAAGGGGAAGAAAATAATATTGAGACACTGCCAAGAGGGTCAGTACCATCTCACAGAGGCCTTTAAATGTGCTGGAAATAAACCTGTATTTATTTTCATTGATAATTGTTTGAGAGAAAAAGATTTGAGAGAGATCTTGCCAGAAGATTTGAAAGGGCTTCCTCAGCGTAGCAGAATCCTGTTAACCACTAGAAATTTGAAGGAGACAGATATGTTTGAACATCGTGGCCTTCAACGCCGCAAGTATGCAGTGCCGACTCTACCCGAAGAAGAGGCCCGCAAGATTTTGTTGAAGGAAGCGGTTGATGATGTTGATCTTAACAGGATGGAAGCTGGTTTAAACAGGATTGTAAAGGTTTGCGGTGGGATCCCACTGGTCCTCGCAATAGTTGGCGCTCGGTTGAGGAAACATAATTACAGGGTTGAGGAGTGTACTGATATACTTGAAGCTTTGGAGGAAGGGAAAAAAATTAAAGATCAGGATTTGAGTGAACGCCTTGTTGATTTTGTATACAGGCAGTTAGAAGAGCCCACTCAAGAGGCATTTCTGGACATTTGCTGTTATTTTAACAATTGGAACCGGCGATATGTGGAGTATATTGTGGGAACAGAGCACCTTCAATCTCTTGAGGAGGCAGCATTGGTCTCCTCAACAGTCAGCATTGGGCTTTGAGTTTGACAGCCCTAAGATGGTGTTGAATGTTCACGATGTCATAAGAGCGAAAGGGCGAAGCAAAGAAAGATGAGGTAGGAATAATGAATGTTGAATCCCTGTTGAAACAAAAGAAGATGAGGTAGGACTACATTCTCTAACCATTTTCAATATTTGTTATCTAACTCGTGCAGGCTAGCCTCAAAAAAATCAAAGGTTTTAGCTTATGCAAGGTCACACCAACGATGAATCAGAGAATGATGATGTCAGAGAATGATGAATCAGAGAATGATAATGAGTCAGAAATAATGAATCAGAGAATGATGATGCGCGATTTGCATACCTGGTTGAAGAAAGGCACTTAGATTTAATGAGAAATTCATTGCGCGTCCTCATATTGGGAGATGGTGTGAGCGTGGGAGGACGAAGTCACAAGGCATTTCCAGAATTAAGATGTCTTGAAATAGATGGCGACATTCCGTGCATACCAGTGAGGTTAGAGGCACTAAACAAACTGGCTTTCTACTACGGCCCTCTCTTCATTCCTAAAGAAGATGATGTTAAGGCAAGTTAGCGCTATTACATTCCTATTTACATTCTGTAATACTTATTTTTGTTTAATTTTGTCAAGTATTACATTTATTGTTTTAATAATGACATCGGAATGTTGCTGCAGCTGCCCAAAAACATACAAATGCTCAAAGCTAAACGACAACGGAAAATAGCTGGGGACGCAAAGCCTATAAAATCAGACAGCGATTGTAGTCTCAAAGAATTAAATTTAGAAGAATTAAATGGAGAAGATATGATGTCGACCACAGGAGTGCCGCTTGAACAGCAATTAATTCCTTTGCTTGACGAGGTAAGGACGTTGGAGATTTTGATATTTGACAGGTGGGGCCAAATGAAAGAGCTGCCCGAGCAAGTTTGCAGGCTGCGTTCCTTGTCTAAATTGAGCATGAATTCTTGCCAGTCTCTGGAGTTTCTGCCAGAATCATTTGGACTGCTCAGATCTCTAACTTCCTCGAGTTTCGATTGGTGTAATTCACTGAAAGAATTACCTTCCACCATAGGCCAACTCAGCTCTTTACAAACCTTGAGTTTAGACCAGTGAACTGAAAGAATTACCTTCCACCATTGGCCAACTCAGCTCTTTACAAACCTTGGGTTTACATTGTTGCAGTGAACTGAAAGAATTACCTTCCACCATTGGCCAACTCAGCTCTTTACAGTGAACTGAAAGAATTACCTTCCACCATTGGCCAACTTTTTACAAACCTTGAGTTTATGGTTGCAGTGAACTGAAAGAATTACCTTCCACCATTGGCCAACTCAGCTCTTTACAAACCTTGTGTTTAGATGATTGCAGTGAACTGAAAGAATTACCTTCCACCATTGGCCAACTCAACTCTTTACAAACCTTGAGTTTAAATGGTTGCAGTGAACTGAAAGAATTACCTTCCACCATTGGCCAACTTAACTCTCTAAGATATCTGATATTAGACAACTGCCCACAATTACACAATTCACCTTCTTCCATTTCCCAACTAAAAACTCTAAAGCTCTCAAATTCTGTCAATATTAAAGGTATCGAATTACTTGACTGAAATTCAAGCACTAAAATTTGGTGGCTATTCAGAAATTCAAGTGTGAAGCACTTCAAAATTGTAATTCAAGTGTAAGAATTTTTGTCCGCATCATTGTAATATTTGTATTCCTCATGAAGCAGTTAAACTCTCCTTAAATTTTTTTAACTTATTATATGAAAAGCATTAGAGTGGAATATCGTTTGGATTTTCGAGTTTTATTTAAAAAAACAAATAAAATTTTATAAAGTGCTCGAACCACGCACCCATTATAAAAAAAAATGGTTTATATTTCACTTGTTAGTTTTAAATCTTCATGTGGTTGTTGCCTCCAAAGATTTAATACTCACTCCCATTTATCGAAACTTTATGTGTTTGTGTACTGCTTATTGTCAAGCAATTACATTAAATTAATGGTATTAAATTCTAATTTATATTTAACTAGATAAAATAAAAGTGAATTAGAGTTTGGAAGACCACACTTTCTTCATTAGATAGTTCGAGTCAATAAGTTCAACTCACTCTTAAAATTAAGACCACTAAATAGTCATTATGCTGATAAGCACATAACACTTTGTTATTTTCTATTTTAAAATATTAATTTTTATGTGTATTTGAATGTTATTTGAATTTTTTTTAAATTATAATAATTCAATTAAAAATTGGTAATATCTAGTTAGAATGTCAATAAAGGTGAGATTTAATTGTGTGGTTATTTCAATTTTTTATTTTTCATATTAAATTTGACTTTAACTAAAAAGGCTTTTTTTTTTTCCTAATTTTGAGAAGTCAATTAAATATAAGAATATATTTATTATATGTTAATGTTTATGACTCTTTGTTTTCAAGAAGATTTTTTTTGTTACAAGATGTAAAAATTAACAATTGCATGTGTGCAATGCAATGTGAACGGCAAACGGTATATGTTATTTGTTCTAGAGGGATAGTTATTATTTTTGTAGGTGATTTTGTTTAAACTATGGGTGATTGATTTTGTAAGTGTAGTAATGTAGATGAACCACTTCATTTAAAAAGCGCAAACATGATGTCTGACCCTTAAAACAATTCAAAATGCAAAAATATGATATAATATATAAAGCTTTGGATGGAAACAACTATAAATTGCATGCTTCTTTTTCGGCATTTTAAAACTATAGGTATTTGTGTGCAGATATAATGAGTGGTAGTATTTTGTGGCCAATTTTTTTCGCTCTAAACATGAACACATTTGATACCATTTTGGATAGTTACTTACTTTTGGGTAATTGTGTTAGTGTTGTATCGGTTGTTTTGTTGGTCTTTTGTTGAAAAATATTTTTATACACTCAATAAGGTGTGCGATTGTTAGTGGAAGCATAGAAATATTGATGAAATATTACATTGAAATGTTGTATGCGTACATTTAAATTTGTTCAGATTCGTACATACATAAAAGTTGCAAATCTTATATCACGACATCTTATCTAAACATGTATACATGAAGACCTTCGTAAATTTGAAGAATTATATCATGAATGGTAGCCTTTTGTGGGAAATTTTATTTCCGGTAAACACGAATACATTTGATACCCTTGAACGGTAATATCGCCTAGGATAGAAGAAGTGTTGAGTAAAGTAGTAGAGGAGGTGCTATAAAAGTAGAGTGTAGTATTTATGATAGGTTGAGTGATAGTATTCTTGCTTCCTCCTTTTTTCTTGCTCCAAGTGTTGGTACATTCACCATTTTTTAGTACCTTTCAAATGAAAAAGGAGGTGAAATGTGCAGATTTGCAAGCGAGGGAACTCTGGATAAAGCTATGAATGTCAGACCCTACCTTTCAGTGGTTTCAATGTCAACAATTGATTTATTGATAATTGATTTATGTTGTTCTGTGTTTGTATGAGACAACCCCTGTATTATACATTTTATCAAATAACTCGTGTGCTTTCTTGTATACTTCCACATTTTGCATACATTTCTATCAGGGAAGTCACAACTAAAACATCTAACAAAAATCCACTTTTGATTATTTTTTGATGCATTGCCATACCCTTTTCTAAAACTCCATGTTTGGCACAAGTTAGGGAGGATGTTGAAAAATATTGAAGAGACTAGCTTTACACCTGCCAATTGCATTTCTTAATTTTAAGCCTTCCAAGAAAATATCTTCCCTTTCGAGGAAGAAATTCAATCTCTTTTAGCATTCTTGAAGCATAACACTTCAACCAGAAAGATCTTTGCAGTAAATTAAAAATTTATACTTCAACAAGAACAAGATTTTAGGTGTGAATGAGCCACATTTGGGGCACTTATTGAATGTGAAAAACATGGAAAGATGCATTACATTACTTTTTGGATATTGGAATTGCTTTGAGATGATATGGCTTGCAAGAAACAAACAACTCAAAATAAGAAGGAAACACACAAGAATGGTAGAGAAAGCAATGGATAGCCACCAAAACCTGTATTTAGACTTGTAGTCTTTTCCCTAGAAAAATTAAAGAGAATTTACAAAGATGAGGATGATACTAGTTAGATAAGGCCAAGAACATGCAAATTTCCTGAGAAATGGGTGTGTAAGGACAATTTAATCAGCTTATTTTACATTCAGTTAGAAGGGATCAAGTGAACTAAGGTAAACATACATGAAGATATTTACAATGACAGAGATTTACATGTTCAAATATCACTACAAGAAGTGAGTCTTATCATTTCCTCCCTGATGAGAGGAATTTATCCCCATCTTCTATAGTAGATGAGGATTGGTGCGAGTTTGGACATCAAGAAAATTATCTTTCAACAAAATTAGTTTTAAATATGGAATAATAACCTCCATTTGAGTTGTGGAATCCTCTTACTTCATGTTAAACTACCCATATAGCTTGATTTGGATCATGTTTACAACATTATGGATGCTAAGTTGAGTTGAGAGATCTAAGCAAAAACATTAGGGAAGATTTGTTGGAGAATAATGTAAGGTTTGTATCTATTGGGTTGTAAATTTTGACATTTGTTGTGAAAAAATTGCTTCTTCAAATGAATCCAAACATGATCACAAACTTGAAAAGAATAAGTTGCTTGATAATGATCATGAAGTTGCTTGAATTTGGCTTAAGTCTTCTTGATAATGTCTTAAATTTGTTGAAGCTTCTCCAAATTTTGCATAGAGGAAGAAATTTTTTTCTTGCTCATGTTGATGGGATGTTCCAATGCTTATTTTATTGATGATAGATGCAGAGGACATGGTATCAGGTGAGATTAACAAACTTAGTCTAGTGTAGTGCCCACTTCCCTTTGACACTTTTGGATACTGATCTTGATACTGTTGATTATATTATGGACATTATAATGGTTTTGATTTAGTATGATGTTAGATGTTAGACCATGGAATATTTTGATCTTGATTCAATTATGATGCATGATGATTATTAGTGACACTTTATATGTGGATGATGATATATTGTTTGACATGGATATATTATGGATGTTGTTCGACATGTGATATCGGATATTGTGAGTAGATCTAGTATGGAAATTATTGGATGATGATATAGTTGTTAATTAAATTGAAAATGATAATGTTGATTGCTTGATGTTGTTGTGATTCAGATGTATAGATGATTTGAGATTTTATTTATATCATTTTGGATGTTCTAATATGGCCACGAGGCCGAAGGAGGTATTTGTGTTTTGCAAGTTAAAATATCACAACAATATCGGGGGATTGGAGACCAACCATATTGGAATTCTAGATGAATTCAACAAGGTCACCATGACAACTTGTATTGTTGTGTGTGTTTGTATTTTGTTAGGGATTCCCATGGGGGGACTTCCTTTGAATGTGACCAAGGGGTTGTATGTAATTATTAATGTGGTTTCTTTTGATTAATGTTTGTATGTGTTTATTTTTGTGGTGCTTTACCCCTTTCATTAGTTATTATATGTTGTGTTAATGTTGTGAATAACCATGTTGTTAAAATAAACAAATCAAATATGTCATAAGAAAGTAATTATGGAAGTTGTTGGCTCTTAAATTTAATGTTGTAAGAATGTGTAAGTGACTTTGTAAGTGATGTGTAAGTTAACTTCTGAGTGTGAAACACTCCACCTTCTTGGAAATTCGAATTTGTCCTTGGAGGCTGAATTTGGAGGCTTGTGGGACAAGTAAAACTTATCCCATACCTCTTAAATTTAATTACCAACCATACCTATGGTTGGAGGGTAAAATTTAGACCTTCTTAATGCATTTTGAAATGACTTATTGTAAGTTTTAATTGCACTTTTCTTACATGTTTTAAATTCAGTCCTTTTGGGGTATGGGTTTGTTTTGGAGTGTGTAAGTAAATCTGTCATTTTATTTATTATGCATTGGAGAATGAAGTTGACCTTGTGTTGGGGTTGAGGATGTGTGATGTGGCATCCTACATGGATCCACCTCACCCTCTCCTCTTCCCTCTTCTATAAAATTTGAATTCCTTGCCTTGTTTTGGGTTGTTGAACTTTTGGGAGACTTCTTTGGGGTGAATTTTCTTGTGGATTGGAGCGCTTGCTTTTGGAGAATTTGAAGATTGTTGCATTTTTGTGTTGGCTATTTGGATTGATGTGCATTGGATTCAAGCTTGCTATTTTGGAATTGGAACAACTCCATCATGGAGAGGTAATAGCTTGGCTCTTGAAATGTCCTTCTTTTATGAATGTAAATGTTGTTGTGTGAATGTTTTGGTTTGTTTTGTGGGTTGTTGGGTAGATGGCCTAGGAATGGTGTAGGAGAAGGCTATGGGGTTTATTTTGTGGGAGGCACAAGTGTGTTTTAGGGAGGCATAAGTGTGTAGGGAGTTGGGATTTGGGTTTTACCTTACAAGAAATAGCTTTCATTTCTTTACTCATTATGGGGTGCCATAAGAGGTTGGGGAGGCATAAGAAAATGGGAGGAATAAGGGGTACTTGGGGAGGCATAAGGTTGTGTTAGGGGTGTGTTTTGGTGGTTTGAAAATAGGTGGTGATACCCATTTTCCCATTGGGAGGCATAAGCAGCATCCCCCATAGTTGCTTACTCCTTTGGCTTGCTTGATGAAGCCTTAGTTTTGATTGTCATGATTTAATGTAGTTGCAAACTACATTCTATTTTGGACTATGTTTTTATGTGAAACAAAATGTTGTTTGTGTGTATTGTGGAGGCCTTGTTGTCATGAGTTGAATCACATCCTTTATTGTTGTATGGTTGGGGCTTGGGGAAAATGAAGAAGGATGGATTCTCCTTTTCATTGATATCTTGGTTGGGTGGAGATCGTTGCCTTTCCCGTACCTTTTTTGTGATCAAATTGAAAGAATGAAGAAAACCAAAAGTTGTTGTTCTGCAGCAAGGAAAAGAGACAGTTTGAAAGTCCCTTCTTGAGATTAAGTTTATTGTAACCTTTCCCACCTTGTTGTGGATGATTTTTATATTAATTGCAATGGGAAGATACTTTGTATTGACAATGAAATTTGAAATTGAAAATTAAAAAGTTATACTCTGTTTTCTATTTTTGGAAAGAAGGTGAAAGAATGATACATACTTTGTATGTTATATTTTGAAAATAAATGGAAAGGAAGTTGTAAGAGTTTCATTTGAATTAATAGAAGTGTTTTTCCTTGTTCATATGATATTATTTCCATTGGAAATCTGTGTTTATACAGTATGAAATCTTTGTTTGGAAAGTTGAAAAGTGAAACACGTGGGAAGAAAACGGATTACTCTGCCTTGTTTAAAATATATGATTTTGGAAAGAATAGAAGTTGCATTCTTGTTTTATTTTTTGATTGAAGGGAAGAAAACACTTTAAGACTAGCATGGAATGAATTCAATGTTTCATTGCATGGAAAAAAAGAGATAATTCAATCTATGTTTCTAAAAGTGTATAAACTTCTTTTACTTCATCATACTTGCAAAATTCCTTTATCAAATGTTCAAAAAACCATGTTGTTAGATAAAAAGAAAATGAATTATTCAATTGGTATTAATGAGGTCAAAATGATTCCAAACCATGCTAAATCACTTAGGAAAATGTCTTTAAAAAAGAAACTCTCAAATCAAGCCAAGGCAAACTACAGGCCTTTTGTTGTATAAAAACTGGTAATTTCGAAATGCAATTCAATCCAAAAAATTCACACTTGCAATCTATCCTAAAATATTCCTAATGAGAACATCCATGTCTGTTTGACATGTTAAAGAAGAAAGAATGACAAATTTAAAACCAAAAACTCTTATAAGTTAAAGTTTACCAGTCTTTCTTAAAAACCTGCAGAATGTTTTCTCAAATTTGACCCCTTATACTTTATCAAAATCTAAAATTAATGATTCCTATGCAAAAGGACATCGAGAGCTTTCCAAAAAGTCCTCATTTTCCCAAATCATATCTCCCAATCGAAAGATTTATGACCATTTGAAGTTTTACTTCATTTTGGCCACAAAAAAATCTAGCCAATTCAAGAAATTTTGGAAAAATTTCCCCCGCGGACCTACCCGTCCCAAAATTTCCCTTTGGCATCTTGACGGGCCCAAGAAAATGAACTTAACCTTTTAAAAAATTTGCTTTGGGAAAATTTCCAAATTTTCCCGCACATCTCCGCCGGACCGAGCCAATCAAAAGCTGCCACGTGGCCTCACGAGGCAACGATGGAGTTGCGGAAACTTTTTCACCCTTAGTGTTTTTCAAAATTTTGGAGAAATTTTTTAAGTTCCTCCGCATCCCCACCAACCCGCAGCCAATCAGGTGCTGCCATGTGGCATCATGAGGCATCGGTAAAGACCAGACTCATTTTTAACTTAGTGTTTTGGAAATTTTGGGAAAATTTTCTAAGTTCCCAAGATTCCCGCCGGCCCACAATCAATCGTGGTGCCCCGTGGTGTTTTGGGTGTCATCGGCGAGGCGTGGAGATTATTCTAACTTTAAACCTTTTTCCTTTTAAAAACCAAAATTTTCTAAGTTTCTTCGATGGCCCGTTGACCTGACCACACCAATCGTAGAGCTTAACACGGCGTTTTTAGCGTCATCGGAGGTGCAGAAATTTTTATAACTTTGAAATTTTCTTCCCTTAAAATCTTAAATCCTAAAAGTTATCCAACGCCTTGTCGACCCGTGACCAATGAGATCATGACACGTGGCGTCATTTGGGTTCGGCGGAGGCACACGTAAATTCTAACCCTTTGCATTTTTAAACCCTAAAGTCTAAAATTCATAAGTTTCCCTAAGAGTCTTTTTCCACATCGAATCAAATCGGTTGACACGTGTCCTCTTCCGCTCTCACTCACGGACGCGTGGGAGGCAAATTGTGCTCTTGCCTCAAAAAGGAAAATGTGCCAAATCTCTTCCCACTCCACCGGCCCGCGCATGGGAAAATTTTCCTCCCTAGGCCCGCGGACTTACCTTTGGGAAAATTCTCCTTCCAAAGTCCATGCCCATAACTTGAAAAATATAAGGAGTTAGAAGAAATTCTTTATATCATTGGAAAGGTGAGGAAATTTCCTATCTAATGGGAATTATTTAGGAAGTTTTGAGTGCTTTAATTTTAATAAAAATCAAGTTGAATCTTTTAATCCTGTTAGAGAGTGGGTTAGTGAAATTTTCCTCCACACCTAAGTGGTTATTCTAACCCCATGTTTTTACCTCGTTTTTGTCAATAATAGTGGTAGGGGGAAATTATCTAAGCTATTAATTCTAGTTGGTCTTGAATATTGTTTGTGATAACTACTACCTTGTAATCTGGTTGTTGACACTCTTAACCAAAAAAATTATTCCATAATTTTCCTAACTAATCCTAGGTTGTTCTTGGGTCTCAAGTGGGTTGTTTTAAGTGGGCATTACACTTGGTATCAGAGCAGTGGTTCAAAATCTTGGACCATCGGGCACACTAGAAAAACTTGAGACATGAATTTTTAACCTAGTGTAATGTTGCACCTAGCACATTTTTAAATCTAGAAAATAGTTTGGTTTGGAAATTGCTTTTTGTAATCATGGAAACTAAGTAAGACCTAAAATAATGAACTAACTCTCATTTTGTTCTATGTAGGAGGCACAAAAAGATGAGGAGTCTTTTCACATAGACTTAGACATACCACCTCTAGATCATGCGGTAGCATCCATCCTACCACAGATCCTACAGACTCTTCATGATGTTAATGCCGCTTTACGCGGAGGATCAGTAGGAGGGCATGTAGCCAAACATGATAGAGTCACTTCCATTGAGGGACATGCACCTCCTCCACACAGTGAGGAGCATGGAGGAGATAATTTCCATGGAGAGTCAGCTAGATCCGAGTCACCACAGAGGGGACATGGTGATCTAGTCTTAAGACACAGAGAGATGTCCCAGAGCCCTAGGCTTAGGGACGAGTATGCAGAGAGGCCTAAAGAACGTCAGACCATAGCTGCAGATCACATCAGGGAGATCCTGAAGCTTCGGCCATCACATTACTCAGGTGACACATGTGGATTTCAGGAAGAGGCCTGGTTAGTGAGCTTGAGTGGTTGCTTCAAGCTCTATCCTTGTTCTAGCAACATGAAATCTCGTGTTGCGATCCATCTACTAAGGGATGGAGCAGGAGTATAGTGGAGGATAGAGGAGCAGAAGCTCCATGTTGATTCTAAGACACTTATGTAGGAGCTCTTTGAGGAGCATTTCAGGACCATATATTTGTCACGGAGGTTCATACAACAGAGGATAGATGAGTTTCATGACCTCCGACAAGCATCCCTCATAGTAGCAAAGTATGAGAGTAGCTTTCTGGATCTACTCCACTATGTTGAGTACATGCAGGATGAGTAGGTACGGATCCACATTTCATCCGGGGCCTGAATCTTAACATTGGGGTGTGCAATACATCCATTTCCCACAAACACTTACAGAGGCCATTGAGAAGGCCTACATATCGAGGAGACTCAGGAAAGACCCAAAGAGGAGCTAGAGACCGAGTCCCAGGACACGCATACAAGCAGATGCAGAGATTAGATCGAGGGGTCAACCTCCTCCTCGTGGTGGATAGGGTTCAGCACAGTCCTCTTTCAAACCATAGCAATAGTCCCGCCCACCTTATAGACCTCCTCAGAGGTTTGATGGACAGAGAGGTCGAAGTATGGGACCTCCTCCTGTGGGTCCCATCACGACACGAGGTGGACCTAGAGCTCACAGTTAGTAGGAGCTCTCCAAGAGAGACCGCATCGCAAACCACGGCTGGATCATCGGGATCCACACCAAAGACTTTGATAGTACCAGCCAAACCTACTACATAGGGGAGAGGATCAGGTGGTTGTTTCAGTTGTGGTGTTGCCAGACACTTTTGGAGAGACTACCCATAGAACCCTAATAATAAGGGTAAGACATAGATATCTAAGCCTACTGTCGGTGACATGGGACGCAGCCACAGGATTTATGCAAAGGTGGTTGAAACCACTAGCCGAGCACCAGAGCACAGTTATTGAGACTACAGGTAGCATTGGGGGTATTCCTACCTCCATATTGTTTGACTCTGGTTCTTCTATTCTTTTATTACACCATCTTTAGTAGAGTGATGCAGGCTGGTGGTAGTTAGGCAGGGTCATTGTTAGGACATTGAGATGGCTTCGAGAGCCAAGATCTTTGTAGACTCCTTAGTTAAGGAGTGTGTTGTGGATTTGGGACCTTTCACCACTACCTCAGATCTTCGTATCCTTCCTTTGGGCTCGTATGGGGTCATCTTGGGTATGGATTGGTTATCTCGCTCACAGGGCCGTGGATGGATTGTTATCACAAGACTATATCTTGTGCAGATGACCTAAGAGTTGAGTTGGTGATTTATGGGGTTAGAGACCCATTTCTATTCACACCATCTCTCGCTATGCAACTTAAGCGGTGTGTGCGATAGGTTGTCGATGTATGTTGTTATAATCGATGACGCCAGATGATCCGAGGATGGGTCTAGTGGACCATCGCTAGATGATCATCCCACTCTGAGAGAGTTTCTAAATGTCTTTCCAGGGGAGCTACTGGGGTTTCCACCCCCACGTGAGATTTATTTTCATATAGATCTGGTTCTGGGAGCAGATCCTATCTCATGAGCACCTTATCGATGACCACCCCAGAGCTCTGTGAGCTCAAGTTGTAGCTGAGGGCCTTCTAGAGAAAGGCCTTATAGTCCTAGTGTATCCTCTTGGGGTGCACCGGTGATTTTTGTGAAGAAGAAGGATGGATCCTTGCGGTTGTGTATTGATTACCACCAATGAATAAGGTAATGATCAAGAATCATTATCCCCTTCCACGTATTGATGACTTATTTGATCAGATGAAGGGAGCCATGGTTTTCTCAAGATTGATCTTAAGTCAAAGCTATCATTAGTTGAGGATTACTAAGGCGGAGACATTCATAAGAATGCCTTTCGTATGCAGATATGGGCACTTTGAGTTCACAATGGTGCCTTTTGGTTTGACTAATGCCCCACAATATTTATGAGTTTGATGAATGGGGTATTCAAGACCTTCTTAGATCACTTTGTGCTCATCTTCCTTGATGAAATTCTTATTTACTCACGTATGCACGTGAGGAGCATGAGGGGCACCTTCACCAGGTTCTTCAGTGTCTTCATGAGTAGTAGCTTTACGAGAACTTGGAGAAGTGTGCTTTCTTTCAGTCAGGTACAATACTTGGGTCATATCATTTCTAGGGAAGGTATCACAGTCGATCCTTCCAAGATTAGAGCCATTATGGATTGGCCAACACCCACTACTTGTGATAGAGGTGCACAACTTCATGGGATTAATAAGTTACTATAAAGATTTGTTCAAGACTTCTCTCGGATTGCGCACCCCATCACTTCCCTTCAGTGGAAAGGGAAGAAGTTTGTTTGGTCAGACATATGTGAGCAGGCCTTCAGGACACTGAAGGAATGTCTCACTACAGCACCTATTCTTACGAGTCGGATCCACATGGTGAGTTCTTTGTATGCACAGATGCTTCATTGGCAGGCCTTGGAGGTGTGCTGATGCAGAGAGGCAGAGTAGTGGCCTTTGAGTCTCACAAACTCAAAGATTATGAGCTTAATTATCCGACTCATGATCTTGATCTTGCTGCAAGTTGTGCATGCCTTGGTTCGATGGAGGCATTTCTTCTTGGTAGGAGATTCACACTCATGACAAATCACTTGAGTCTTTGCCACCTCTTCACGCAACCCAATCTAAACACTCATCAGCGGCATTGGATGGAGTTGTTTTGTGAGTATGAAATGGAGATAGAGCATGTGAAGGGGAAGGAGAATGTGGTTGTAGATGCTCTTAGTAGACATGGAGACATGTGAGTATGGCCACTTCAGTGGGCACAGATTTACGGAGTAGGATTCTTCAGCAGCTTCCTCTTGACAGTTTCTACATTACAGTTCGAGCAGAGATCGAGTCCCAGAGACCCCTTGAGGGAAGTTTGATGGTTTCTCACTAGAGGAAGATGGTCTTCTCAGGCACAGAGGTCGGATTTATGTTCCCAGAGACGAGGCTTGAGGCAGGACATCTTGACAGAGGCACATCATGCACCCTATTCATCCCATCCTAGGGTGAAGAAGATGCACGCTACCTTGAGACAGTTGTACCACTGGAGAGGACTTCACAGAGATGTGGCTCAGTTTGTGTCATGTTGTTTAGAGTGCTAGAAAGTGAAGGCCGAGCATCAACATCCAGCTGGCCTTCTCTTTCCTCATGTATACCGAGTGGAAGTGGGACACCATTTCCATGGACTTTATAGTTAGGCTACCAATGTCGAGATATCACCACGACACCATCATGGTCATGGTTGATAAATTAACAAAAGTGGCTCATTTTTCTCTAGTGAAGACCACTTATATAGCTAGTGCAGTGGTATGAGTCTATCTTGATGATATTTTTAGGTTGCACGGGATTCCATGGAAGATTATTTGTGACCGCGACCCTTTGTACACTTCCCATTTCTGGACTACCATGCAGCATGCCCTCGGGACGAGGATTAATTTCAAGCACAACTTATCACCCCGAGACTGATGGACAGACCGAGAGGGTGAATCATATTTTAGAGGACATGCTCGGATGTACATGATGGATCATCATGTGAGATGGGAGGAGTACCTGTACTTGGTGGAGTTTTCCTACAATAATAGTTTCCAGAGTTCTATAGGTATGGCTCCTTTTCAGGCTTTGTATGGTAGAGAGTGTAGACACCCCTTAGCTGGGACAGTTGGAGGATAGGGTATCTCTTGGACCAGCCCTTTTGCAGGACATGGAGCAGTAGGTAGTGATGATCAGGAAGAGACTATAGGAGGCAAAGGACAGGCGAAGAATAAGTACATAGATCAGCATCGGATCGACCGTAGCTTTTATGTGGGCATGAAGGTATTCCTTCGTGTCAGGCCACATAAGAGCCCTATCCATTATATAAAATGTTCTAAGTTTGATCCTAGATTCGTTGGTCCTTTTGAGATCTTGGAGTGTATCATCCCTTTGGCTTACCGTCTAGAGTTTTCACCTAGCTTGTTTCGCATACATGATGTGTTTCATGTTTATGTTCTTAGGAGATATATTACAGATCCTTCTCATGTGCTGGATTGGACCTCATTGCAGGTGCAAGATCAAGGGCAGGTGATGGTGAATCCCATTCACATTATCAATCGCAAGAACCTTGGGCCTTCGAGGCAGAGAGATTGATCAAGTCCGGGTGCAGTGGGACAGATATGATGAGACTGCAACTACTTGGGAGGATGCTACATTATTACGAGTTCATTTTCCACATTTTTTCTAGTGACTTCCAGGAGGAAGTCGAGTCTAAGGGGAGGGGGATGTAGTGCCCACTTCCTTTGACACCTTTTGATACTGATCTTGATACTGTTGATTATATTATGGACATTATTATGGTTTTGATTTAGTATGATGTTAAATGTTAGACCATGGATTATTATTGTTCTTGATTCAATTATGATGCATGATGATTATTAGTGACACTTTATATGTGGATGATGATATATTGTTTGACATGGATATATTATGGATGTTGTTCGGACATGTGATATTGTATATTGTGAGTAGATCTAGTATGGAAATTATAGGATGGTGATATAGTTGTTAATTAAATTGAAAATGATCATGTTGATTGCTTGATGTTGTTGTTTCAGTATCTAGATGATTCAGATATCTAGATGATTTGAGATTTTATTTATATCACAACAATATCGGGGGATTGGAGACCAACCATATTGAAATTCTAGATGAATTCAACAAGGTCACCATGGTAACTTGTATTGTTGTGTGTGTTTGTATTTTTTAGGGGTTCCCATGGGGGAAATTCCTTTAAATGTGACCAAGGGGTTGTATGTAATTATTAATTTGGTTTCTTTTGATTAATTTTTGTATGTGTTTATTTTTGTGGTGCTTTACCCCTTTCATTAGTTATTATATGTTGTGTTAATGTTGTGAATAACCATGTTGTTAAACTAAACAAATCAAATATTTCGTAAGAAAGTAATTATGGAAGTTGTTGGCTCTCAAATTTAATGTTGTAAGAATGTGTAAGTGACTTTGTAAGTGATGTGTAAGTTAACTTCTCGAGTGTGAAACACTCCACCTTCTTGAAATTCGAATTTTCCCTTGAGGCTGAATTTGGAGGCTTGTGGTACAATTAAAACTTGTCCCATACCTCTTAAATTTAAATACCAACCATACCTATGGTTGGATGGTAAAATTTAAACCTTCTTAATGCATTTTGAAATGACTTATTGTAAGTTTTAATTGCACTTTTCTTACATGTTTTAAATTCAGTCCTTTTTGGGTATGGGTTTGTTTTGGAGTGTGTAAGTAAATCTGTCATTTTATTTATTATGCATTAGAGAATGAAGTTGACCTTGTGTTGGGGTTGAGGATGTGTGATGTCGCATCCTACATGGATCCACCTCACCCTCTCCTCTTCCCTCTTCTATAAAATTTGAATTCCTTGCCTTGTTTTCAGTTGTTGAACTTTTGAGAGACTTCTTCTGGGTGAATTTTCTTGTGGATTGGAGCTCTTGCTTTTGGAGAATTTGAAGATTGTTGCATTTTTGTTGGTTTTATGGATTGCTTTGCATTGGATTCAAGCTTGTTGTTTTGGAATTGGAACCACTCCATCATGGAGAGGTAAGAGCTTGGCTCTTGAAATGTCCTTCTTTTATGAATGTAAATGTTGTTGTGTGAATGTTTTGGTTTGTTTTGTTGGCTGTTGGGTAGATGGCCTAGGAATGGTGTAGGAGAGAAGGCTATGGGTTTTATTTTTGGGAGGCACAAGTGTGTTTTATGGAGGTATAAGTGTGGAGGAGTTGGGAGTTGGGTTCCACCTTGCAAGAAATAGCTTGCATTTCTTTACTCGTTATGGGGTGCCATAAGAGGTTGGGAAGGCATAAGAAAATGGGAGGAATAAGGGGTACTTGGGGAGGCATAAGGTTGTGTCATGGATTGAAATTATATATATATATATATATATATATATATATATATATTGCAGTTTGAAAATGTGGTGATATCCATTTGCCCATTGGGAGGCATAAGCAACATCCCTCATTGTTGCTTGCTCTTTTGGCTTGCTTGATGAAGCCTTAGTTTTGATTGTCATGTTTTAATGTAGTTGTAAACTACATTCTGTTTTGGACTGTGTTTTTATGTGAAACAAAATGTGGTTTGTGTGTATTGTGGAAGCCTTGTTACCATGACTTGAATCACATCCTTTATTGTTGTATGGTTGGGGCTCGGGGCCAATGAAGAAGGATGGATTCTCCTTTTCATTGGATATCTTGGTTGGGTGGAGAGCATTGCCTTTCCCCTACCTTTGTTGTGATCAAATTGAAAGAATGAAGAAAACCACAAGTTGATGTTCTGGAGCAAGGAAAAGAGATAGTTTGACGAAGTCCCTTCTTGAGATTAAGTTTATTGTAACCTTTCCCACCTTGTTTTGGATGATTTGTATATTAATTGCAATGGGAAGATACTTTGTATTGACAATGAAAGTTGAAATTTGAAATGTAAAAGAGTTATACTCTGTTTTCTATTTTTGGAAAGAAGGTGAAAGAATGATACATACTTTGTATATTATACTTTGAAAATAAATGGAAAGGAAGTTGTAAGAGTTTCATTTGAATTAATATAAGTGTTTTTCCTTGTTCATATGATATTATTTCCTTTGGAAATATTTTTTTGATATACAGTATGAAATCTCTGTTTGGAAAGTGGAAAAGTGAAACACGTGGGAAGAAAATGGATTACTCTTCCTTGTTTAAAATATATGATTGTGGAAAGGAATAGAAAGTTGCATTCTTGTTTTATTGCTTGATTGAAATGAAGAAAACCATTTAAGACTAGCATGGAATGAATTCAATGTTTCATTGCATGGCAAAAAAAAAAGAATAGTTCAATCTCTGTTTCTGAAAGTGTATAAAATTCTTTTACTTCACTGCATACTTGCAAAATTCCTTTATCAAATGTTCAAACAACCTTGTTGTTAGATTAAAAAACAAATGAATTATTCAATTGGGCTTAATGAGGTCAAAATGATTCCAAACCATGCTAAAGCACTTAGGAAAATGTCTTAAAAAAAAGAAACTCTCAAATCAAGCCAAGGCAAACTGCATGCCTTTTGGTGTATAAAAACTGGTAATTTCGAAATGCAATTCAATCCAACAAATTCACACTTGAAATCTATCCTAAAATATTCCTAATGAGAACATACATTTTTTTGACATGTTAAAGAAGAAAGAATGAAAAATTTAAAACTAAAAATATTATAAGTTAAAGTTTACTAGTCTTTCTTAAAAACTTGCAGAATGTTTTCTCATATTTGACCCATTATACTTTATCAAAATCTAAAATTAATGATTCCTGTGCAAAGAGGACATCAAGAGATTTCC
The DNA here is from genome assembly GCA_018340775.1 of Taxus wallichiana var. yunnanensis. NCBI lineage: Eukaryota > Viridiplantae > Streptophyta > Pinopsida > Cupressales > Taxaceae > Taxus > Taxus wallichiana. The sequence goes on along the minus strand of CM031235.1, from coordinate 145,948,090 downwards.
AAAAATTCCTCATTTTCCCAAATCTGAGCTCCCAATCGAAATTTATGACCATTTGAAGTTTTACTTCATTTTGGCCACAAAAATCTAACTGTCAAGAAATTTTGGAAAAAATTTCCCCACGGACCCACCGCCCCAAAATTTCCCTTTGGTTACCTTTGGCATCCATGTGGGCCCGAGAAAATGAACTTAACCTTTAAAATTTCTTTGGGAAAATTTCCAAATTTTCCCCGCATCTTTGCCGGCCCGCAGCCAATTAGAAGCTACCATGTGGCCTCACGAGGCAACGATAGAGTTGTGTAAACTTTTTCACCCTTAGCATTTTTCAAAAATTGGAGAAAATTTTCTAAGTTCCTCCGCATCCCCGCTGACCCGCAGCCAATCAGGTGCTACCACGTGGCATCACGAGGCGTCGGCGGAGGACCGGACTCCTTTTTAACTTAGTGTTTTTGGAAATTTTCTGGGAAATTTTTCTAAGTTCCGCCGCATTCCCACTCACATTGCGACCCAATCAAGTCTTTGCCATGTGGAGTTTTGGCCATCGGTGGAGGCATGAATATTATTCTAACTTTAAACCTTTTTCCTTTTAAAAACCAAAATTTTCTAAGTTTCTCACGACGATGACCCGTTGACCCATATCCAATCAAAGCTTGACACGTGGCGTTTTGGGCATTGTCGGAGGTGCGAAACTTTTTGTAACTTTAAAATTTTCTTCCCTTAAAATATTAAATCCTAAAATTTTTCCAACACCCCGTCAACCCACGACCAATGAGATAATTACACATGGCATCATTTGGGTTTGGCGGAGGCGCGCGTAAATTCTAGTCCTTTGCATTTTTAAACCCTAAAGTTTAAAATTCATAAGTTTCCCCACCAGTCTTTTTTCCCGTAGCAAATTAGAGGTCGAGACGTGTCCTCTTTGGGCTCGTGGGCATGCGGAGGAAAATCGCGCTCTTGTCTCAAAAAGGGAAAATGCGCCAAATCTCTTCCTAATCCACCGCCCGCGCATGGGAAAATTTTCCTCCCTAGGCCCGCGGACTCACCTTTGGGAAAAGTTTCCTTCCAAAGTCCGCGGCCCACAACTTGAAAAATATAAGGAGTTAGAAGAACTTCTTTGTATCATTGGAAAGGTGAGGAAATTTCCTCTCTAATGGGAATGATTTAGGGAAGTTTTGAGTGCTTGAATTTTAATAAAAATCAAGTTGAATCTTTTAAGCCTGTTAGAGAGTGGGTTAGTGGGAAAGTTTCCTCCCAACCTAAGTGGTTATTCTAACCCCATGTTTTGACCTTGTGCTTTGTCAATAATAGTGGTAGGGGAATTCTCTAAGCTATTAATTCTATTTGGTCTTGAATCTTGTTTGTGATAACTACTTGCCTTGTAATCTGTTTGTTGACACTCTTAACCAAAAAAACATTATTCCATAATTTTTCCTAACTAATCCTAGGTTGTTCTTGGGTCTCAAGTGGGTTGTTTTAAGCGGGCATTACATCTAGTCATTAGTTGATAGATGGAATGGAGTAGAGAAGAAATACTAAAAATCAATAATGTTCAAAAGTGATTGCCTAAAGTAACTCAAGAAAGTGAAGCCAAACAAGATCACAAACATGAAAAGAGTAAGGTGTTTGATAATGGTCATGAAGTGGCTTGAATCTGGCTCAAGTCTGCTTGATAATGTCTTAAATTTGCTGAAGCTTCTCCAAATTTTTCACAGAGGAAGAATCTTTGTCTTGCTCATGTTGATGGGATGTCTATGGAAATAAAGGATTAATTATAATCTTATAAGGTGCCAAAAGTGGGAAGTCATAAAAAAATTGAAAGGAGAATTGGGAAATGAGATATGGGTAGCTTGTTAAATGATATGCATTATTCCAATGTTTATTTTACTGATGATAGATGCAAAGGACATGGTCTTAAGTGAGATTAAAAAACTCAGTCTAGTCATCAGTTGACAGATGGAATGGAGTGGAGAAGCAATACTAACAATCAGGAAGCTTCTCCAAATTTTGCACAGCGGAAGAATATTTGTCTTTCTCATGTTGATGGGATGTCTCTGGAAATAAATGATTAATCAGAATCTTATAAGGTGGAAAAAGAGGAAAGTCATAAAAAAAATTGAAAGGAGAATTGAGAATTGAGATATGGGTAACTTGTTAAATGATATGCATTGTTCAAGTGCTTATTTTACTAATGATAAATTTAGAGGACATGGTCTCAAGTGAGATTAAAAAACTCATTCTAGTCATTAGTTGGCAGATGGAATGGAGTGGAGAAGTAAAACTAACAATCAGGAAGGTTCAAAAATGATTGCCGAAAGTAACTCAAGAAGCAAGAATCACAATGTGAAATGATAGTAAGTGACAACCTGCAAATTGATGACCTTTGGAATATCAATTATCTTGGTGCATAGCATAAAGATTCCCATTTTGGAAAATCAGCACTCAAACACAAGGATGCACTCAAGTTGGTGTTAAGTATTCGGAATGTGGTAGACCACTAATGAAATACATGGAAATAAATTCCTGTCATCACAAAGATATGTGCAATGAATGATACGTTCAAATCTTCTCACTGAAAGTTTCATACTAACTACAAAGAGAACAATTGCAAATTAAATCCTTGGTATGTTTATGTAGGGAATGAAAATAAAAGTAGCACCGAAGATGTTGCAAAGTCTTCTACATGCCAAATTGTCCAAAGCATAGTAGGACGAATGAGCCTAATTTGGTATCGCTGGGTTTAAGATGGTTTCCTCATCTCTGGTGCA
>CM031235.1:145932828-145942828 GCA_018340775.1 Taxus wallichiana var. yunnanensis | reverse complement strand
GTTATGAAAGGATAAGAAAAAAACTAAATAAGCTAACCAATAGAAAAAGATTGAATTCCATATTCAATAAAGTCATTTCAGTTTAATGAAAACACTCTTTTCATGGATTTGGTAGTCTGAATGTGGGAGGATGAAGTCAAAAAGAAATTTGAAGAAGTAATATATCTTCAAATAGGTGGAGACATTCCACAAAAAATAGACCGGTTGTCTACTATGGCCCTCTATTAAAAGAATATGGTAGTCTAGATAATTTAAGTTCACCTCCTAACTATAGGAAATCTATAATATTATTTTTAGTTAGCTTTGTGACATGCATATTGTGTTAGCATGAAATTATAGTTTTCCTCTATATTCAAAAAAATATACAAATTCTTAAAGCTAAATGAAAAGGTGTAGGAGACCTACATAGAATAAAAGAATTAAATGATTCTAATTTGAATCGATTGAATGTTTAAAAACCAAGGTATATGTCTATCAAAACATCGAGGATTTACCATATATTTCCATTTCTTAAGAGAAGTACATAAAATACTTTGGTATTTGATGATTAGGGGAAAATGAAATATTGTACTGATTAAAGTTTGTAGGTTACATTCCTTGAATAAATTCAGTATGGATCAATGGAAGTCTCCAAAGTTTATCCCAAAACCATTTTATCGTAACAGGAGGAGCTCGGTAAAATAAAATGTTTCAAACATTTCAGAGTCTCGGGGTGGAATGTTAAAAAATCGGGACCTAACTCGAATTATTATTGTTATGTCCCATTTTTTACATTTTTCCTTTTTGCGAGAGTTTTCATAGGATCAATCTTTAGCATCTTCAATAAGGCACAAGCCTTCAAGATGTGGAGGACAACCAATGTATGCATTAGTAAAAGTAGAATTAGTATGTGGCGTTGGTGAACCTCAAGAGAACTGGTGCATAATTTTCCTCCCTACATTTAATGAAACAAAGGAACGACTGCAAACAACAAGCAGAAGCATTTACAACATGTGGCATGTTTCTTAGGTACTAATATCACATTCAAAGAACCTTCCTATGAGCACCTTTGAGTACGTTATTCTAGAAGGGTCCATAGAATCATATCTTTTATAAATTATAGAAATAAGTTGTTAATAGGTTTCAAAGCAATGTTCAACTTTAGAGGTATATTTTGCAATATATTTTAAAATTGCTTGTCTTGATAGAACAAGTTGTTAATAAACATTTGTGTGCCAAATGGACAACATGTCAGGATTGTGTGTATTTAATCTTTCGTCATTCTAGGATGGTATGTATTTTTTTCTTCTCGAATCATCAACATAAAGCAAGGATTCGGTTTGTAAAGACCACAGGGTACAATACATACATTGAAGTTCAAATCCTTTTTGTAAGCAGGTTTGTTTGCTACATTTTTTATGCCTCTGAATGCTATTCACCAACTCCTCATAATATACAATGAAATCAGATGAAAGTATTCAATCAATATCTAGAAGGAAAGGGTCAAGGAGACGTTTTCCCTTGTGTTCCAAGAAGAAATGTATTGATCAAAGTATTTTCTTACCTCTTCAAATTCCTCGGTATTTACTCAATTTAAAGTGTCAACGTTGGGTGCAGTTTTCCACCAAAGGAGGCCATGGACATGTGTAGAACCTCAGTATTTCCACTCATATTTAAGTAGTAAAAGAAATGGATATAAGCAACAGACTCTATTTTTAAAATGTGTCCATATAACTAAGGAAGCGTAAGTTGAGCGAAAAACCTATACCAATGGTCAACGACATGCATGTGTTTTTCTAGAATTTCCTTCCTAAAAATTTTGAAACACAAGTGCATGTATAAATATGTGAGGTGAGGATTCGAAACAAAATTTACAACTCTCAAATGTGAGCATAGCCAAACATCCAACGGCAACATTCCAAACATAACTTTGGGAAATTCAGACCATTTTGTATCTTCCACACTTAGAGTGAAAAACAAGGCTTGTGACTCTAACTGTACAATCATGTCAGTCAATTCAGACCGAGTCCTGTTCCAATAAGACCTTGTACCATGGAGGTTTTCCCCAAATTGCATCAAATGTTTGAAAATCCTGGAATTTGGAAGATCTCTTAGTGTTTGTTGTAAGTCCACCACTGTAGCCGACATGTGGTCTTCTATGTTATTTTCACAAAAATAGAATTTGTGTTTTGGCTTCAACAGCGCATGATAAGATTCAAAAGGAAGTAATGGAAGCGTGGGTGTTTTCCAAATCTACCATCATGATACTGCATCAAATGAAGAACATATTCATTCAAATGAAGCTTCCTTAAACATAACATTTTGAACATCACTTTCCCATAGGGAAAAGAGAATGGAATGCCATTGTAAAAATCCCTTCTGTATTATACTCGTTCACAGGTACTATAACTATGTCTGGCCAATTTATGGGTACAGTGGGAACCCAACTGCGGTTGGAGGTAATCTCGAATAGTGTAAATTATTTCAATTTGTGTGTTAGTAAGGACATTCACAAATGAGGAAGGTTGATAATGCACATCATTGGCTAGGGGGATGTCCAAGTGTTCATCAACAACATGTGAAGGTTTTTCAGTAGGGTCATCAATTGTTCTATGTCTCAAATAGGTGAAGACATTACTAAGGTCTATGTGGATTTCAGAGACCACAACATTGTCAACAAGGACATCATTTTGTAGTATGTTATTCCAAGTCCTGCATGAGATGCACCCTGCAAACAAATAAATCATATGCTCTATTTTCCTTCCCCTTTCTTTTCACCACCAAAATGTCAACATCACTCACCATGTCCAGTAGAGTACGTGTAATTAATCGATATCTTGTGGGAAGTTGATTGTATGTCCAATATATGTAGTGCCCATATTTTACGCACCCAAATACAACATAAAATACCGGGATAAATTTTTTTTTTTGTCTTACATTGATCACGACACACAACACAATAAGGGCTCCAAGTAGGAAAATCGACAATGTATACGATACTTACAAAAGTCATCAAATCACATAGACACATGATAACACCAAATACATGCTAACGCTACACTTTTCCCAACGGAAGGTTGCTAGTAAAGACCCAACCACAAGAACATGGCTTCAGGAACGGCGAACCCACAACACATCATTTCCTTAAATGTATTTTTGGTTAAAGTTAACATTCCAAGGACATTGTTATGTAAGCATAATTATCTCCCTTTTTTTTTTCCTACAAGTTCTGAAGATTCTTTTCACTTTTCACTTATTATTCAACCATTTAATTTTGCTCTTTACCCTTATGACAATCTTCAGAACTTACATAATATGTTTCCATATTTCAAAACGCCTACAAGATTCTAATTCTCTCATTCTTATGTTAAGATTTTGCTTCTCAAACGTTTATTTAATGGCTACAGTCTTACCCTTACACTCAAGCGAAAGTGACTTGATGTCCAAAACGAAATCAAGGATTTGACGGAGATTTAGACACAGGGCAGCTTTCCACCAAAATATTTCTCGATTCACACTATATTTATTTCTCTACCATTGCTATTATAATTTGAAAACTTATTGAATTCCTATAAGAGTTATATATAGCTAGGTATACATATCTTTTGTTTTCTCATAATTTGGTCGCACCAAGGTGACTTATATTCTTTGAAACACTTGATTATGTTTAATTAAGTTTTAAGGACTTCATGAGGGACCTCAATCCTAATCTACACTCTCGTTCTCATCTCGGGATATGCTTATACATCGCACTATGGTCTCGTTCATAGCATTCTTGTGAAATCAGGAGTTACAGAAGTATTTGACTACCATCTTGAAGGGGTATATGGTCGGAAGAATTGTAAACCATACACGAACCACAAGTGACACCTCCTAATCAGCTGAGGTTTGGTTTCTTCCATTATGCACTCAATGATCTATGCCTCAACTATATAAGAGTTTAAGGCAGGTGGACAAAATTATACTAAACCACATTCAAGGACATACCAAGGTGTTATTTTGATAGAATCCAGGGTTGCACCGCTTAGTCGTTCCTTCGAACAAGGACTCATAAGGTGACTTCTAAGGTGATCTTCAACACTCAGCATGGTGTTGGACCTGAAGAGAGGACATTCTTCTCGCGATTACCAAAACTAGAAGGAAACCGCATACTCTGGATAAGGTTGGACCATGTTATTCCTAAAATATGGGTTCACGACAATGTCGCTAAACCTAATGACTATGACGGTATCTTATGCTGACGAGGGTTTTATTTACCTAACCTATGAGGTCTCATCAAGTGCAAAGTTTAAGGTCGTTCTTCGGTTTTAATTTTCTTATATGGTAGAACGGGATCACACATACAGGCAAGTTATGCACGAATATTTTATTAGGGTTGAGTGTTCCCATTAAAACTCATTATTGTGTTTGCAAGGTAAGGAGGTAACCCAATAATTAATTTAATCATTTATTAAATACTGAGAAGATACTACAATGTATTAACTTCGATTTCAATTTACTAAGTATAAATCAAACCCCTTTTTGCCATACACAACTAAAAATCAAATTGAACTGGTGAGTAGATGCACATTTCTTAAGTATCCCTAAAACGGCATATCATACATATTAACAAATTTCATTTATAACTTTTCAGTAACAAGAGACTACAATACATAGTCATTCATTTTACAATGACCTATAAAAATTACAATAATAATAGTTAAATTACACATCGCCCTTTGTGTCATCAATCATCCATCCCGCAAATCCCACGTGAGCATGATATCGGCGATAAATCGCGGCATGGTATCCACCCTAAAACAACCATAATTATCATTTTTAGTTCCCTTTTACATTTGACAATAACTACAATATGCAATCGAAATAAAAATAAAATCTAGAAACATGTAATCATTGCATTTCATTTTTTTTCATTTTATAAACTCAGAAGAGAGAGAGAGAAAGGAAGAGAGAGAAAATATCATTTTGTCTAAAGTTCCAATACACACAAAAAGTTTCATTCTAGTGTTTTAAACAGTTATTTACGTGTGTTGAAAGTTTCCAAAGGGGATTTGGCAACCCTACGAGGGTCCGCAGCTTTCTACTTTTACATTTTCTCACTAATTACAAAAACGTTCAAAACGGGCTCGGAGGCTAAGAAACTGCTTCCAAAAGTTACCTTCCAATGAGAACGCCCTCCACAATCAACTTGCTACGTGTTCCCGGATATACCAAGAGTTCATAGCAACTGACGGAATTGAAAAAGAGTGCACGGTTTGCGTTTGGCGGCTAGTTTTCCGGGGCCACTGGTCGTAGTTCACCCAGTTGTAAAGAGACAAAAGTTAGCTCGAATGGCCCAGAAATCGTGTCCCAAACGACGTTCGACAGATGCGCACACAATGAGTCTCTTCCTACTAGTTCCCCTATATAAGGAGAATTCGTCAGAGCCGACGAAAAGGAGGACTAAAAAAAAAACCATGTTCAAACGGCGACAAGCTTTCTGGAGTGACAAGGCAAAAATGGACCAGTTTGACCTCGTCAAAACTGCGATCGGAGGCCTACAAAACAGCTTCGCCAAACTATCCCAAAATTTCTCTTTCCTATACTGAAAGTTCCATGCATTTGTCTAGTGTAATCGCTAGAGGTTTGTGAAGACAGGAAGTGATTTCTCTTTCCAGGTTTCAAATGGCGATCCAAAACGAAAGCCAACTTTCTAGTTTTAACAACTTTCTACTGTTGTAAACCAGTGTTACAGGGCTCCTAAAAGGGCGTCAGAAGGATGTCACATGATCGTTTCGGTCAAACCAAAAATCAAGGCGACTCCTCGTATACCAAGGTACCCGAATGAAACTTCACATCTCGTTTCCAGAGTTGCGAAGGGTACTTAGTGAGTCTCTCGAAAATTGTAAAATTTAACTATTTTAAGTAGGAAGAAGGTCATCTTAATCAATGGAGAGTCAAATTTGTCTGGTCGATAAAACGATATTGAATAGATCAAAAGAGTAAGAGTTTTCTAGATCATCTCGAAGCGAGGGTGATAGTTCGTGGTTTAAAATAGGCGAGTTATAATGGCTTCGAGAGTTGCGACACGACACTAGATTGTTTTGCAATGAGTTGAAGGGACATTTAACTATATTAAAAGTCCTAATGATTTAAAATTATATTTAATTGCAAAAGAGAACTAAAACACGAGAATTATGAGAGGTAAGGGAAGAAGGACCATGCCTGGAGAACGAAGTCGGTCGAAGCCGCAGGCTTTGGTTCACATCTTGCTTGGGCACTTCGCCAACCGGTTCATGAGCCTGGATCTAACCTCCACCACGTCACACCAACTTCCCGATCACTTGAATTTTTCCAACAGAATAAGTAGTTGCTTGAAAGTTTCTGAGCTTTTTAACATACCCACTTCGTACAAATCCTGTTAATCGATGATGCAGTGTATGAGGTGCCCCAAGCTAGTTAGAACGCATACAAGCAACAAGTCCACCACACGACCATCTTGCTCCAAGACTCACATTTCGGCACAGGGAGTTAGGATGCTTGCAAAGGTTATGAAATTTGGCTTTCACCCACCATAGTAGGTTATGAGCACGCATATCTCCACGAATGAATCCAAGCTCAACCGATCTTTATGAGCACCAACTTGTTGTAAACCACACTTGCATACAGATCTAACAAACCATGGTTGTGCATACTCTGCAAATCATGTTGTCCATGATAAAACATCTCTCTGGGGTATTACATCAGTCCAACAGATCACAAGCCATTTTTATTTATTTTTTAACACATCCATCTTGTGCATATGTTGCCATCATGGCATTCCATGAAACAACATTTCTTTGAGGCATTTTATCAAACAGTTTATGCGCCTTTTAACAGACCCATTTTTGCATAACCTACTATCATTGCAGTCCAGGAGGCCACATATCCTTCAGGTATTTTGTCAAACAGTTCACAGATTCCACACATTGCAAATGTATTTGCCAGGGCGCTTGGAACTAAAACACTCTAAAATACCTTCTCCATAAAGCTTGGGCGGATGTCCGAGGCCTGCTCTAAAGCTCCCATTTTGACAGTGGCTGGGAGATTGTTGGAAAGAGGCAGCAGGGTTGGAAAGAGGGTGTGGAGTCTGCTTTACACGTACCATATGCATTTGCTTGGAAGTTTCCAAGGCCTTTTCAACAAACTCATCTGTGCCTGTCTTGCCCTCGTGGCCTTCCCTGAGCCTGCATTTCTTTGAGGCATTCTATCAAACTGTTTTATGCACCTTCTACACATCTGTTTTGTGCATACACGTCGACCAGGGTAGTAGCAACTACAACATCTGACAAAAAAATGCCTCTCCAGTTCATGTTTTGGCAGCTGTCCACGCGGGTCCTAGAACTCATTTTTTTTTCTGAGCGCGGGAGGCGCGTGCAAGTCGCGAAATCTATGGCACCCCATGAGATGCCATCTGGTGATTCATTTCTGTGAAGAGAACAAAATGGCGCCCAAACACATCCGTAATCCTCCAAGAGAGTTGTCTCGTTTTTTTTTTTCATTGGGTCCATACAGAAAACAACACCCCCAAGAAAAGTGACTGCAACATCTGACAAAATTTCCTCTGTCCTTTCTGCCTTGAAAAATGCCCCTTAACGCATGAGTCGAGCCACGACTTTTGTCTTCTCTCAAACGCGCGAAAGCACCACAAAGAGAAAGTCTAATTGTAATTCTTCTCAAGGGAAAAAAAATAGAACCACCATGTAATTTAACTTTTATTTTATTTTATTTTATTTATTATTATTATTTTTAAAACGGAGGCATTACAATATATTTTTATTAGCCCCCACATGCATACACCACTTGCAAGATAGAATTAACCCTTGCACCAAGGATCTCTTCAACTTGAGTGATCATACCGAGAACATAAGGTTGTTCACCGGGGTCCATGCTATTAGCAAATGAAAATCTATGAACCCATCTTTTCGTAAAACACCTATAACATTAATTTTTTCCCTCAAATAGTATAGTCTTTATACCTGGATATCTCTCTAAACATATACAACATGTTTCCATTGAACACAGGTGATCAATTCTTGACCGGAAATGGCATTGTTAGTCAAAAAACTTGGGTCTATGAACAATGTACATATTTGTTTACTAATGATTCATATAAGTGGCAAAAAGAGAGGAAGATGAGGGAAAGCATTGAGATCCACCAACAAAAACATCACGGAATTCGTACAAGGCACGGAAACAGTGATATATGGTTTTGAAAAGTGCAGCTAAGCCCGTGGAGAAGAATAATGTTCTTGAAAACGATGTCTCTTTTTCTCTTCTTCTTTTATTTATTTCATCTTTTCGTGCATGGTAGCACAATCTCTGCATTTTATTTTTGCGTTGCCTTTTATTCTAAATGACTCATAGAGGGTGTGCGATGTTTCTAGGATCTCCATAGGAATGTACCAAAAAGCACTTTGTAAACAAAAATGTTCGTGGGAAACGCGGACCAAACATCGTGTCAGTGCGCAATAGGAAATAAAGAAAGAACATATAATTTTCTGCATAGTATTATTTTCCTTGGTCATGAAAATGACAAAAAAACTACATGTTGTTTAAAAGGTATTCATCAATTTTATGTCACGATGAAGAAATGAAAATTTGTACAACAAAAATGTGCAAATACATGCAATTCAAGAGGCAACCAAGAGAAACCATTCAAATTATAAGTATAGAAGGAAACTATTCAATCAATTCCTAGTCAAAATTATATCGACCAAAGTCTTGCAACATAATCTATGAATGGAGAACAAAGTCTCTAAAATACAGGAACCAATCGTGTTTTTGGGTAAAAAAACAAATCATCATAACCATGCAACCAACTGAATATTACAAGCTATGAATATAGGCCACCTATATATCAAGTATGGGCAATGAAATTGTTAGGAAATAATTGTTTAGTGTTCACATTAGTATGGGTATTAAGATAATATAATAATTATATGTTGTAATATGAATAATTACATAAGTAATTATTCATTAATATATAAATGAGTTGTTATTAACAACTCATGTTATTTAGAGAGTGTATTGTTACGTGAGTAACAATCACTCTTGATATGGAGTTTTGGGTGTTTTAGTTGTTGAGCCAAACTCCTAAAATATAGGAGATTCTTGGCCTATTTATTTGTATGGAGACCCATTTGATTGATATGAGAAATATAAAAATATTATTTTCGTGATTTAATTTTGTAACTCTGTCCAAATTTTAGATTTGGTATCAAAGCGAGCATTTTCAGAGGAGGGTATTAGTTTGAGATGGAAAACGTGAGATTTTGATGGATGATCATGGGCACTTCCTCCATTGTTGATTACCCAGTCCATGATTAAATTGTTCATTTGGTTGGAGTTGTTATTGTTATATAATATTCAGATATTAATGTTCAACCATTTCCAGATCTGTTAGGGACTGCTATATACCCCGAATGTGTTTTTATTTCTATGTAAGGTTGCATCCATTCTGTGAGTTGTACACGACACCGAATGAAGGAGACGTCTCTTAAGTTTTTATTTGGTCTATTTTTTTTAAGTGTTGGATCCAACGCCTGGGAACTGATATGTGGCAGTTGATGTAGAGTTTATGAGCGTTGCAGACACATTGGGATATTATAATTCTATCCAAAGATTTGCAATTCAGAATTGAAATTCATTCCTTTCTGCATGTCTTATGAATTCAATCTTGGGATCTCCACTTCTCACCTCATTGACTCTACAATCGGGTAGGAGATTCACATGCTCTTATGCCACGTATCAGGTTTAAAATCCTCGTGTCACTCAGTGGTAGATGTTAGATAGTCGATGGTTTTGCATCATATATATTATCTGATCTCTGCAATTCTCCCATTGGCTATGAGTCATTAATTTCAACGTGGCTCTATGTAAAACCTGTGTGACTATTGGTTACGTGCACCGAGATGATGAGTGTGATAGTCTTGGTCATTATATATGTTCATTTTTTTCTTGTATTTCATGCTTCTTGTATATATCAAGGCATGTTGTTTTA
>CM031235.1:145832828-145930328 GCA_018340775.1 Taxus wallichiana var. yunnanensis | reverse complement strand
TGTGTGTGTGTGTGTGTGTGTGTGTGTGTGTGTGTGTGTGTACACACACACATATATATGTATGTATGTGTGTATATATATATATTAACAACTCATGTTATTTAGAAAGTGTATTATTAAGTAAAAATCACTCTTGATATGAAGTTTTGGGTATTTTAGTTGTTGACCCAAACTCCTAAAATATAGGAGATTCTTGGCCTATTTATTTGTATGGAGACCCATTTGATTGATATGAGAAATATACAAATATTATTGTCGTAATTTAATTCTCGTAACTCTTTCCCAATTTTAGAGAAATAAGGAAATGAAAATACATGAAATAATTTTGATGTAATATTAATTCACTTGATTTTTTTGTAATTTTTTTATATTTACAAATCATATCTTCAAATGAAGTGAGTAATTTTTTTCCCATGTAAAGGGCACAAAGGAAGGACAAGAAAGCTGAAAAACAACACAAAATATTTTTTTCCGACAATTGATGTGAAGCATTCATCAGTTATTACATCAAAAAGCCACTATAAAAATAAAGAGCCAAACGATCATGAAACCAACAAAAAATAATCGAATCTAAACATGTTGTAGTCAAAAGAAGAGATAAAACTACAACAGCATTTGTTTCCAAGAAATCTATTCTGAATCTAGTTTTTGAGAGATGGTGGAAATTTCTGTGATAAAATTACATTCTCAATAAAAAAATTCAATCTTTGTTGCTTCCTAGATAAAAACAGAGGTTCTTTGTTCATCTCTATGCAACTCCTTTTTCATTGACAATTCGAAAAGGAATTGTTGGGAGAGGATGCAAATCAAGGATTTTTGTGAACAAATAAACATCCTCCAAAGCTAAAGACAAGGTCCCTAATGAAAGTCCCAAGATTGTAGTGGTGACATCATTAAAGGCAGTTTCATTCCATAATTCTCTAGCATGGTCTTGAAATTCAAGCTTTAAAACATATATGTACTCATAGTCATTCAATTCCACATTACATTCGGGTAGTGCCAGTGCTTTAGATCGATGTTTGAATCACCTTTTCCTCTGATGTTTCCCTGAGGACATATAAGGACATACCATGTAGTAAAATTTTCAAGATCAATTTTTATAACTATGCATTTGAACTACACAATATGTTTTCTATTGGATGTCACCATTTCATGAATTGTGGAAATGTGAATCCTGCTAGGAAAAGTGAGTTTCGGTGCATTTTTCTTTGAAAGTGAAAAAGGAGGTATACGAAACCCACCTTCATGAAACCATTCTTTTAACTTTTGCACTTCGATTATGTCAGGATCAATAAAAATACGTGTCATGCCAATTGTATCTATTGTAATGACATTCCAATCATTCTTTTGGCCGGACTTTATTACAAGGAAAATCACATGCTATTCATCACATAGCTACTATAGTTGGGTCCCCGATCATCATAATGCAATCCCCTAAGTGTGATGTCAACATTGCATCCTGGCATGTCCGAAAGCTAGAAATTTTTTTGTTTATCTCAATTATATCTTTTCTCCAAATGAAAGACACTACCGAGACCAAAGAGAGAAAACCAATGACATAAACTATTGTGGAGGGGGAGACTTGCAATCTCCCTAGTTGCTGTTTGAAGAAGAATCCAACATTATTAATGTTATATAGTTCCTAAAAATTTATGTTTAGCATCAAGTTCCTCCATTCAATAGCGTAAAACTCAATGCTACCTACATTCTTTCCTCCCTCTTCCCCCTTGGATGGATGATTATGACTGGAAAATGTTAGACCGTGGTTTTTTATTAGATAAGGCAAAAAGTAGGGATAGGCTCCCAAAGGCCAAACAACAAAAGATAGCAACGTGAACGAGAAAAGGCAGAACAACAGAGAGGAATAGGACCCCGAGTTAAACAGGCTTAACTAAAGAGGGGGTCCACATACAACAAGCTAGAGAAATAACTAAACCATAAGAAAAGACAAACCATAGAAGTTTCTCGGGAAGGAAAGTCATGAGACAATCCAGAGAAAGTCTGCCTAGTTAACTTTGCTTTTAATTTTTTTGTTGAAAGTTGAACCATCCCTGGGCTCTACCTTCTTGTTGGAATCCGGTTGCATCCTCCTTGAGTGGTCTCCTGCAACCTCCTCAATCTCCTCCTCCGTCAACCCCTCCTCCTCAGACTCCTCCTCTTCCTCATCATCAGAACTTATCCACCTCCTTTTCTTCTTCTCTTTTCCACCACTTCCAAATGATTCCTCAAATCCCAAACCGAATATCCAAATGCTTTATATCCCCTAGATGTTATTCTAGGCTACACATATTTTCTTAGTGGTTTCGATGCTATCAATCATACCCTTCCTCACCACAAAGTTTGTCTCCTCCAAGACCCTGGACCGCTAATTCCAGGAATCGAACCTTCTTCTTCCACTTAAGATTATCCTTCTCACCCTCTTGGGAATGTTTTCTTTCCGATTCGAAGACCCACTTCTTGATTATTCTTAACAACTTCATTCTTCTCCTCCCCCTATTTGGAACTAAGGTTACCTTCCCTCATTTTATCCAGGCACTCAGCCAGAGTAATATCCTCGGTTTCATCAATAGGGGAATTTGTTTATCCCGAGTCGGGTTCCCATTGCGAAAAAAGAAGGATGAGGCCCTCGTGGATGGGAAAATCCACCTTACTCTTTTGAAAATCCCTCACCGAAAAGGTCGGGATAGGAAAAGATAAAAAATGGATACTGAGAAACTTCTTATGCCTAAACATGTTCAAAAATACAAATGGTGGGTATAAATCTTTTGATACTTGCCCTCAAGAGTCAAGTAGTTCATGATGTGCAAGAAGACCTCTCTCCACACTCCTAAAATGCAGGAACGAGAAATACCATCAGTGTATAAATGGACAGTTTCCTTACTAACAAAGAAGGTGTTGATTTCATACTCTCTCTAATTCCTATCCTTGAAAATTTTCAGGCCATCCATATCCATACCAGTCACACGGGAAATGGCTTCCTCCGATGTTTCCATTTCCATACCATGAACCACCGCTTTCCCTTCCTTCCACGCCATATCGAACTCCGGGTAAGCGATGGATCGTGCCATTGAATTCTAGAAATGAAATTCATGAATCCCCGTCTGATAGGTGCCACATTGTTTTATCCTCCTTAATACGGGCATGGCTGAACGACTCCACTCTAGTGCGATCTCCTCCCACGGTAGCCGAGAGACAACACATCACGAGAACACGACCCTACGAGATTTGTAATATTTGAAATTAGGCTTCTCTTTCCTAGGATAGCTTAGGACGGGCGTGGTTTTGAATTCTTGGAAAGTGAACTCATTAATCTCCTTCGCTAAACTTAAGGTGAAGTGCTTACATCTTATCATGATTAATAGTATCATTAATATGTGCTTTGGTATGACCTCACCTTTTTACCATACCTTGTACTCATTGTTATGAACCCCCACATTTGCAAGTTTGTCTGCACAAGCATTTCCTATCCGGGGAATATGATTAATGATATAGGAATCAAAGTACTTAAGGTTATCTTTAGTATCCTTTATAATATTTCAAAAGGACCAATTATTGTCACTAATCTTATTAATAGCATTTATAATGATGAGAGAATCACCCTCGATAAGGATATGTTTAATTCCTTTATTCTTGGCGAGACTAATCCCAGGAGGAGCCCGAGCTTCAGCTACATTGTTACTTTAGGTCCCTAGAGGGCTGCATGCAGGGCAACAATTCGGTCGCCATTATGATCCCTGATTATGCCACCTCCCCCTACCAGGCCAGGGTTACCTTTAGAGGCTCCATCAAAATTGAGTTTGAATTTCCCCCTTTCAGGTTTGGACCATTTAATTTTAGTGGACAGAAAGCTGACTTGAGGTGGAATGAAGGTGAACTAATTGAGCACTTCATTCTTCTTCTTTGTTGGAAGCTACCTTTTTGGCCTTCACCTTAATTAGTTTCGAATTCTCTTTAAAGGAGGAAATCAGCCCAAGATCGACTTTCCTAAAGTTTACCTTCGATTTCTGAAAATTATATCATTTCTAGCCTTCTATAAGCTCCAAAATAAATGAGGTAGAGCCATTTTCAAGCAGCCTTAAGGAAGGGATACTTGTAAGGGCACTCCCATTGTAGGCAACAATCTTCCATGGAATCTTGATAGACCCATTGGACCTAGGACAAACCCATTGGACCTTGAAAAACTCCAGGCCACATTAGACAAACCCAACCGAGTAAAGGGGCATGTAATGAGGAGGTGGTTGACACTTTCCTCCTCTTTTTGCAAAGGACACACTTGTTTGGGAGAAACATGCCTCGTTTCCTCAAGTTGTCCACTTGTGAGGATCTTATTCTGAGTAGCCAACCAAAGGAAAATGTTGACTTTAGGAAGAAAATATTTCACCCACATCTATCCCAATACTCCTTATTTCCAAAATTCTTGAAATTGAGGAGATAGGCAGATTTAACAGAGAGTTTTCCAGAAACCTCTTCCTTCCGAAAAATAGAGTCCTCACTTTGTTGGAAGAGGGGAATATACATATTCGGGAGTTTCGAGTTAAGATCATCAAAAACTAAGTATCCCCAGAGAATTTCGGGGGTGGAAGCATCTTCTCCCAATGGACCAGTTTGTTAGACAAACTCTAATAATCCTTGACCCACACTTTACCATTGGCTTCAAAAACCTGTGCTGCAGATCTCCCAGGCTCATCCTCCACAAGAGGTTTATTAGAGATCCAACAATATCTCTAAAAGCGTATTCTATCATATTTCCCAATGTTCCATTTAATGGATTTTCTTAGGATCTCCCTAGAGGAAAGAAAAGAATTCGAGAAGAGGGAATCTTTAGGGATATTGTCTTGCAAGAAGAAAGTCTCAATTCTGCTAGTAGTCTTTAAATATTGCTTTTTGATGATATCAATCCAGAGACCCTCTTCCTTAATAATTCTCCACCCAAATTTTGCCACCAAAATTTCATTCATGAATCTCAAATTTTTTAATCCCAGACCCCCAAAATCCTTGGGCCTAGTCACCTTTTCCCGGGGACACGGAGGAATTTGTACTTCTCCTCAACCACGGCCCACGAAACCTTTATGAATTTTTTACAAGATATCCAAAATATTACCCGGAATCCAAAAGAGGGACATAACATAGATAGGAACACCTTGAAGAGAGCTTTGGAGAAGTTGGATTTTTCTGGCTTGAGATAGGAGAATCCCTTTCCGGGAAGAAAGCTTGTTGGCCACTCTCTCAAGAAGGGAATTCTAGATGGATTGATTCAGTTTTTTGTGGTTGAGAGGCATCCCCAAGTAAGAATAAGGAAACTTCTTAATCTTACATCCAAAAATATGGGCCAGTCTCTCCTAGAAAGGATCATCCACATTGATGAAGAAAATAGCACTTTTGAGAAAGTTGACCAAATGACCGAGAGACCTCCTCGTACTCGGTCAGAATCCCTTTAAAGGAAATAGCTTCCTGAATAGAAACCTTCCCCAACAAGAACTTTTCATCCATAAACTGATTTAGGAAGACAGGCGGAAGGCCGTTAGAGATTTTGAGACCTTCTGAGATATTAAGAGAAACTACACAATAATAGAGTCTCGCTTGGGATTTCGTCCACAATCGTGTAAAGGAAGGGAGAAAGGTGGTCTCCTTGTCTAATCCCCCTACCAGCTTGGAAAAATCCTTCCATTTTTCCATTGATCAACACAGAGAAACTGGCTGAAGAAATTCAGGCCAAAACCATCTTGATGAAGCAGACGTCAAATCCCAACTTGGACAGAATGGTCTTGAGGAAAACCCACGAAACTCTGTCATACACTTTGTGCATATCCATTTTGACCAACATGACTAATCTTCCGAGAGCTTAATGGAGTGGATGGCTTCTTGGATGACCACAATGCTATCAAGAATTTGGCCCAGGGGAAAAAAGTGCCTTGATTCGGAGAGATGAAATTGGGAAGCACTTTCCTGATCCTGAGGGCAATAATTTTGGTAATCAATTTGTATCTGGTATTACAAAGACTGATGGGCCTGAAATCTTTCACATCATTGGCTCCCGTCACCTTAGGAATAAGAACAAGGAAATTATTGTTGATCTATTTTAGAATCTGACCATTGCTGAAGAAAGTTTGGATCATCTCAATGACCTCATTCTTGACCACTTCCTAGAACTGTTGGAAAAAGATGACCGGGAACCCATATGGTCTAGGAGATTTATCCGGATCCATGTCAAAAATAGTGTATCTGATTTCTTCTTCCCCTGGAATGAGCCCTCGAACTCACAATTTTCTTGATCAAAAATGACATTCTGGAAGAGTCCAATGACCTTCTCCCAAGAAGTACTATTAGGATCAGCCCCAGGGAGAGAGAGATCCTTAAAGTATTTAACAATGAACTCATTAATTTATTTTTCATCTTCTGTGAGGTTTCCATCATTATTCCTTATCTCTTTGATCTTGAGCTGATTCGTCCTAGAGGTGGCCGAGAAATGAAATAATTTAGTATTTCTATCACCCTCCTTTAGCCATTTAACTCTAGATTTTTGCTTCCAGTAAACTTCCTCCTTGGCCAAAATTTCATGATAGTCAATGAGAATGTATTGATCTTGACATTTGAGGGCTTGGTTCATACCATCATCCTCCATTAGCTCCTACATAGTCCTTAAATCTTCCTCAATTATGCTCTTTGACCAAAAACTATTCCCAAAAACTTCCTTATTCCATATCTTCAGATTTTGTTTGATGTGCTTCAAATTTCGCCATAATTTGAACATTGGAACCCCATAGGCGTGGAACCCCACCATTCCTGAATACGTAAATGTATGTCTGGATGTTGGAGGAACATTTTTTAAAATCTGAAAGGTCTAGCTTTTCTAGGGATAGACAGCCCATATTGAGGATGATTGGATTGTGATCAAAACCACCTGCAGGCGGGCGGAGAGGGAGTAGATTTGATTGATCGAGACGAGGCATGTTTCACTACAAATCTATCAAGTCTGATCTAAATATCCTCAATATCCACAAGATCATTAATAGCTAAAAAATCAGCAAGCTCATTCATGCTATCCATATAGGAAATAGTTCCCCATTTTTTATCTCCTTGGGAGAGAGGGGTGTATAATTCCCCTCGACCATCCAATCCCCATATTTAAAGAGGGGTATACCCTTAGAAATAACTCTCCAAAGATTCCTTCTACCCAACACAGAGTCGGGGGCATAGATATTAGAGACTATCCGGGATTTATTAGAAGATAAATTAGTGAAACCCATCGTAAGATGGTTGAGCGAGGAGAGAGTAGAACCATACCTTTGATCGAGAGAGGATTCCAGAGGGTGAAAATACCTCTTGACACCCCTTCCGAACTAACTCCCTCCCAAAGACCTTCTTTCCGGACCAGTATTCCCACTTCTATAAATCTTTCCGTACTCATCTTTGTTTCTTGTATCATCAAGATATCAAGTTTGTATTTGTTCCTAAAATCTTTCAAGATTATTTTCTTACTGGGGTTATTCAACCCTCTAATATTCCAAGAGAGTAAGATCATTTATTCTTTGATTGAGGAAACCTAAGTGGTTTTTGTATCCCTTTATCCATATCTTTCTTAACCAAGGTCTCCCTCTTCTCCTTGTTAGATTTTCTCCCTTTAGGAGTTAAATCTTTACCCACATCAGCTCTAAAATTACTTTTGGTAACTAGTTTGGTTCCTTTTGTAGGAGTAATAGGGAGGACCTTGAATCAAATGAGTCCTGATAAATACCTCCCATCAAGAGATCAAAAGCATTAGAAGTTGAGATTCCTTCCTCCTGTCTTTGGCCAAAAGAGCTTTGTCCATAATGGATAGATCTTCCAAAGAGATCCCTTGGGCCACTTTAGGATCATAGTTTCCCTCCGACTCGAGATAGATATTCCTCTTCCTTCTGTTTTATTTTTGGGAAGCAATCCACATCACACCTTTTCTCACTTTCTGCTTTACTCCATTCAACCTTGTTCTTTGGATCATCTTCTCTAGCTTCTTCTTCAACCTCAGCCTCTATTAAAGATACAACGGCTATAGATTCCTTTGGGATATCTTGGTTCTTTCTAGGTTCCTATCTGAGAGTTCTTCCATTTTGCCCCACTATTCTCTATTCTGTATTATCTTTAATGGGGCCCTTAATTGGAGTTCTTGGATCGAATTCCTGCTTCTTCTTCTGAGAAGGACATTTATGAGAATCATGGCCTACAAATTTACATTTGTAATGACAAAAAAAGAGACGGGTGAACTCAAACCTTTGCACCCACTCTCCAAATTTGGAGATTAGAGTAATAGTTTCTTCCAGCCCCGCTTCTTCTTTCATATTTATGTAAAATCTCACGTGCGTAAGTCTGGTTCTAGATTTGGTAATTGGATCTATCACTATGACGATCAAAACCTTAGGTTACCAAAATTCAAGAGGCAATTCAAGAAGACCATGGTGAAATGTGAGGAAAAACTAAGTTATTTTGACAATTTGACTAATATAATAGTAAATTGACAATGACATAAGATCAAAAATATAATATTTAACCAAAATCAATTGACAACATAAATTAATTTTATGGTGTACTATGATGCATTTGGGGTAAGTGCACAAATTTGGGGGACCAAAAAGTGGACAAACACCAAAATAAAAATAAAAATGTGTATGCATTCTATTATTACACAATCGCATTTTAATTTCTTAGGTTTGGGATTTACCAAACCATAACACGTACGCATTATGTCTGCTATAAATAAAAAAGAGGCACAAGCCTCAATCATTTTATCTCCCTCAAATGCGAGTTTCAGAGCTTAACCGTGCCCTTGCATTTTGTCATTCAACTAGATCTCAATCTCAAATGATCATTTCTAGATTACTTGGGAAGATCTCGAATTGATGATGGCATCACGGAGAAGAGGTAAGCACAATTCATTTCTCAAAATTGCATTGAAATATGATAATTATATATTAGAATATGAATTGAATAAAAAAAAATTATTATTCATTTGAGGTCAAGGGAATCAACCACAACCAAACCCTGTTCTTCCTATTATCCCTCCCAACCCTCCCATAGTTGCTTAACATCCCCCGGGTAGTCAAGAAGATTTAGCAGCCCACATAGTTGAAAAAAAATTGAAATTGAGGATTTAATCAAAAGAATGAGGGATTCACAATCTACAAACCCCCACTGTGCCTCTCTTGCAAACACATTGGAGGCATTAATTTCTCAATTTGACGTGGAAATGGGGAAAATTGATCATTGGACAACATACGAGAGGGGTTGTAGGGTTTATTATTCCAAAAAATTGTCATATGTGGATGTAAAGAAAAATGAAATTACAAAATACCTCATATGTGCCTTATTCATGGACCCCAGCACTAATTTGTTTGTTTTGTTGTCATGCAAATGGTTTCCCATCCATTAGTGCAATAATAATTTGATTAAAAATAATTTTTGGGACCGATGGTGGATGGTGTTTTATTTTCCACCTTGCAATAACAACGAGGTGCCACTATACTTTCTAAGGAAACTCTATTGCAAGTTTATCCTCAACGAGATCCCAAATTATTTTGATTTATGAGATTTCCAAGGCCGAGGAAAAGTATCTGCACAGGATCGACCAGGTGCACAACATGCACCTATTCAGTAGGTTAGAGTCCCCACACAAAAGCCCCCTCACCTTGAGACTGTCCCTCTAATAGTGAAGGAGACATTAGAGATTGATATACTCCACATGATTCGGGGGCTATATGTGACCCTTATTTGATATACGAGGAGATTTATGAGCCGGATGCTCGCGGAGGTACATAGAGTATTCCCTCATAGAGTACTAACATGAGGCCACATCTTTTCTCGTCATGTGGTAGTATATGTTTGGGGCCCAAGGAGGATGATACTTTCATGCATACTGATTTTGGTGGATTTGGTGCTAGGGGTACACACGATAATGTCACTATGTCGGATGCCTTTTAGATTGAGACATTTGGATTACGCGATCGGCATCATCTTCGTAGGTATTTGTTATGTTCTATTATCTGTGTTACAAAAAGTTTGGAGTGCTTGAAATTTAATTATATATTTTAATTTTTTAAATAATTTTATTTGTACATGTACATGCATTGATATTACAACATACAGGAGGCACATCTTCATCCCAACCACAAGCGGCGAGCACCATGCGTACACATACATTCACAGAGGTAATTTAGAATGTTAATTGTGTAAAATTTTCACATACATGCAAATATATATATATATATATATATATATATATATATTAGTTTTGAAGTCAAATATATGTATGTTCTTGTATGTTCATCTAACTCACGTGATACATGTTTGATAAAGATGTTGACTTCACTAGACACCCCACCATCTCTGCGACAAGTAGAGAAAGGTGTTGCCACTGCGATTTCATCTGCGCAACAACTCACTGAGGTATTCAAACAACATGTAAATTTTGTTAAATTTCTCATGTAATTCATATTATGTTAAATTACACGTTAGTAATCTATTTTATTGTAGAATTATTAAATTAAGTTAATAATGTCCTTCATTGTGTATATGCAGGAGTTACCTATGACACGTAGTAGCCCTGTTCATTTGATTCACAGGCGTGGCAAGGTAAAAACAATAGTTCTATATTGATAAAATTAGTTAAAATATTTTCATTACACATACATGTACTTAGTTCTATTTTGGCTAATTCTGATGTTATATTTTCTTATCTTGTGTGTATGTAGGGAACTTCAACCCCCTCCATTTTTACTTCGAGGGCACGGAGTCCTCCATCTCGTCATCTTCGTACCCCCGCTCATACTCCAGAGGTCTTGATGACTCATCTCGAGCGTGAGATGCAGATTCGGCATGATTGAAACTTGCGGTAAGTTTTTGTATTTATGTAAATACTTTCATTCTATCATGGTATTAAATACATGTTGAAAACATATATAAATTAAGTTTTGACAAAAAAACATTGTTTTCATTTACAGGTGAGTATTCAGTGGAAGAGGACTCGTAGAATGGGCTTGGATGATCCAAAGTCATCTCATAGATATCCATCTTCATCTAAGGAAGGGCCTTCTTCGAGAAAGGCCAAGAGAGGGAAAGATTTTGATGATTAAGAAATATATATGTCTTACATGACATTTATTTTATATGCCTATGTGCATGGCATTGTATGTACGCCTATATGGCATTTGAACTTGATGGTAGATTACCTATTTGGGCAATTTTATATTTATTATGCACATTAAAATACTATTTGGAACTTGATATTTTTGTATGAGACCTTACATTTCGAGATTATTTTTGCATGAAACTAATATGATGTGCACTTGATATTTTTGTATGAGACCTTACATTTCTGGGATTATTTTTTCATTTATTGGTGATGTACATGTACTAGCATTTTCAATGTATAATATGCATCAAACTTTGGATATCAATATTTATATAATGTATGTATATAAAAAGTTACCTGATATGAGAAATTATTCATTCAATTTATCAAAGTGTATATATGTGTATTTACCTTACTTGCACCCACTACATTCTTCTTCAATGCTTCTTAGTATTATCTCTTGTTAAAACACATGAGAGTCGTCACAATTTTATGCCTTTCATTTGTCAATATTTTGATAATGTATCTCCATATGTATTACTCAAATTCTTGAGAATGTCTCCAAATGTAATGACATGTTGATTCAGATACTCAATGATTCTTGATTTTCTAATCCTATCCAATTCATGTTATTACCTTTAAATCTGTAGGCATTTGAAGTTATTTGGAAATCACATCACACCCTTCACTAGGCTTGATGAATACCCCTATATTTTTGAAGGCTCTTTTGAAAGCATCCATGGGTTTATCATATCATAAATTATCAATGAATGGAAGGTCACTAAGTCGTAGGCCAGCTGACTCCCATTCAGAACTAAACACAAAAGATTTACTAGGTGATTGATAACTCCCATGTGTTCTTAGACATTCCATTATCAAATTCATTCTTAATCCAATCTAGTAATCAAACAAGAACTCCCGGATGAGGTGTCGGATCTGACGAGACATTTTTCTAGGTCCCACAAAGTCTGAGAAATCACTTGTCGAAGATATAACGTGTTTTGGTCTTAGGGCTCTTAAGGGACTACACCCGGACGAGGTAGCCCAAAGCACGTGGAGCGTAGGGAACCAAAAAAATCTTACCCTAGTGTTCACCTGGCCACTCGACGTGTTGGCATAGTCGGTTCGGCGCCAAGAGCTTCTGTTTGCAAAGTATTGTGTCTAACAACCTTACACTAACTCAAACTACAATATTTCGCGCATTTACAAACAATAGGACAACAAGAGAACCGAATGGAGATGGATAAAACCTTGAGATTATTTTCGTAGAGAGTCCCAATGTGGAGGTGTTAGATCTGACGAGACGTCTCTAGGTGCCACGGAGTCCGAGAAATCACTTGTCGAAGATATAACATGTTTTGGTCTCAGGGCTCTTAAGGGACTACGCCCGACGAGGTAGCCCAAAGCACGAGGAGCATAGGGAACCAAAAAAATCCACTACTAGCATTCACTAGGAAATCTGGACATGTTGGCATAGACGGTTGGGTCCCATGAGCTACCGTTTTCAAAATATAGCGTCTGGAAGCCTTACACTGACTCAAACTACACTATTTCACGCGTTTGCAAACAATAAGACAACGAGAGAACCGAATGGAGATGGATAAAACCAAGAGAATATTTTGTAGAGGGATCCAACATGAAGGTTTTGGATTTTATGAGATGTCTCTAGGTGCCACAGAGTTTGAAAAATCACCCATCGAAGATATAACGTGTTTTGGTCTCAGGGCTCTTAAGGGACTACGCCTGGATAAGGTAGCCCGAAAGCATGGGGAGCATAGGGAACCAAAAAAAATCCTCCACTAGCATTCACCGTGGCTATCCGGACATTTTTAATAGACGGTTCGGTCCCACGAGCTACCGTTTGCAAAATATAGCATCTGGCAACCTTACACTGACTCAAACTACACTATTTCGCGCAT
The DNA here is from genome assembly GCA_018340775.1 of Taxus wallichiana var. yunnanensis. NCBI lineage: Eukaryota > Viridiplantae > Streptophyta > Pinopsida > Cupressales > Taxaceae > Taxus > Taxus wallichiana. The sequence goes on along the minus strand of CM031235.1, from coordinate 145,917,308 downwards.
TTACAAACAATAGGACAACGAGAGAAAATAATGGAGATTGATAAAACCACAAAATTATTTCGTAAAGGGACCCAACATGGAGGTTTTGGATCTTACGAGACGTCTCTAAGTGCCACGAGTCTGAAAAAATCACTTGTCGAAGACATAGTGTGTTTTGGTCTCAGGGCTCTTAAGGGACTACACCCAGACGAGGTAGCCCAAAATCACGGGGAACGTAGGGAACCCAAAAAAAATCCTCCACTAGCATTCACCATGCCATCCGCATTTTTGGTGTTGACAGCTTGGTCCCACAAGCTACCATTTGGAAAATATAGCGTCTGACAGCCTTACACTGACTCAGACTACACTATTTTACGCGTTTTGCAAAAAATAGGACAAGGAGAGTCCAAATGGACATGGATAAAACCATGAGAGGCTTTCGTATAGTGACCTGAAATGGAGGTTTTTAATCTTACGATACATCTCTAGGTGCCACGGAGTCTGAGAAATCACATGTAGAAGATATAGCGTGTTTTGGTCTCAGGGATCATAAGGGACTACGCCTGATTTGAGGTAGCTCCAAAGCACTTCACGGACTATAGGGAACAAAAAAATCCTTCACTAACATTCACTGTGCCATCCGGACATGTTTGCGTAGATAGTTCGGTCCCATGAGTTATTATTTGAAAAATATAGCATCTGGCAACCTTACATAGACTCGGACTACACTATTTTACGTGTTTGCAAACAATAGGACAACAAGAGAACCGAATGGAGATGGATAAAACCACTAGAGAATTTCATAGATGGCCCTGACATGGAGTTTTTGGATATGATAAGACATCTCTAGGTACCACAGAGTCCGAGAAATCACCTATCGAAGATATAGCATGTTTTGGTCTCATGGCTCTTAAGGGACTACGCCCAACGAGGTAGCCCAAAAGCACGGGGAGCATAGGGAACCAAAAAAAAGCCTCCAATAGCGTTCACTAGGCCATCCAGACATGTTGGCATATACGGTTAGGTCCCACGAGCTACCGTTTGTAACATATAGCGTATAGCAGCCTTACACTGACTCAGACTACACTATTTAGTGTGTTTGCAAACAATAGGACAATGAGATAACCAAATAGAGATGGATAAAATGCAAGAGGATTTCCTAGAGGGCCCCAACATGGAGGTTTTGGATCTAACGAGATGTCTCTAAGTTCCACGGAGTCTGAGAAATCACCTGTCGAAGATATAGCGTGGTTTGGTCTTAGGGCTCTTAAGGGACTACGCCCAGACGAGGCAGCCCAAAATCACGTGGAGTGTAGGGAACAAAAAAATCATCCACTAGCATTCATCAGGCCATCTGGATGTGTTGGTGTAGATGGTTTGGTCCCATGAGCTACCATTTGCAAAATATAGCGTCTAGTAGCCTTACATTGTCTCAAACTACACTATTTCGTGCGTTTGCAAACAATAGGGCAACAAGAGAACCGAATGGAGATGGATAAAACCATGAGATTATTTTTTAAAGGGCTTATATGTGGAGGTTTTAGATCGTCGAGATGTCTCTAGGTGCCACGGATTCTGAGAAATCACATGTTGAAGATATAGCATGTTTTGGTCTCAGGGCTCTTAAGGGACTACCCATGGATGAGGTAGCTTGAAAGTACGAGGAGCGTAGGGAACCAAAAGAAATCATACACTAGTGTTCACAAGGCTATCTTGTATGTGTTGGTGCAGATGGTTTGGTCCGATGGGCTATCATTTGCAAAATATAGCATCGACAACCTTACATTGATTCAAACTACACTATTTCGCGCATTTGCAAACAATAGGACAGTGAGAGAACCGAATGGAGATGGATGAAACCATGATATTATTTTGTAGAGGGCTCATACGTGTAGGTTTTTGATCTGACGAGATGTCTCTAAGTGCCACGGAGTTTGAAAAATCACATGTCGAAGATATAACTTGTTTTTTCTCAAGGCTCTTAAGGGACTATGCCCAACGAGGTAGCCTCAAAGCACTTTGGGAGCATAAGGAACCAAAAAAAATCCTCCACTAGTAGTCACTAAGCCATCTAGACGTGTTGGCATAGACGGTTCGGTCCCATGAGCTACCTTTTACAAAATATAGCATCTAGCAACCTTACACTGACTCAAACTGCACTATTTCCCATGTTTGCAAATAATAGGACATCGAGATCACCGAAAGGAGATGGAAAAAAAAATAGAATAGGATTTCTTAGAGGGACCCAACATGGAAGTTTTGGATATGACGAGATGTCTCTAGGTGCCATGGAGTCCGAGAAATCACCCATCGAAGATATAGCGTTTTTGGTGACAACCTTGAACAAAAGTCTATTTTACAAAAACTTGTATAACTTAAACAAATGACCTAAATTTGACCTAAAATTTTGTAGGAAGCATCATGACACATTCCTCTATCATCTCCCATAATTTCTTGAAAATAATGGTCCTATATTTTTCCATCCCATCTCATTTGCATGATACAATAGTGCATGTTAGAATAGTGTAAGGTTATCCGATGCAATATTTTACAAATGGAAGCTCTTTAGACTGAACCGACTGCGCCAATACATCAGGGTGGCTAGGAAAACACTAGGGTAGGTGTCATTTAGGATGCCAAAGCTATAGGTTCTTTTGGACTACCTCGTCCGGGCATAGTCCCTTAAGAGCCTTGAGACCAAAAAATAACTATATATTCGACGGGTGATTTCTCAAACTCTGTGGCACCAAGATATGGCTCTTCAGATCCAAAACCTCCATGTCGGGGCCCTCTATGAAATCCCCTTCCAGTTTTTTTTCCATCTCCTTTTGGTGTGCAAAATAGTGTAGTCTCAGTCGGTGTTAGGGTCAGCGAGACGCTCTACTCGGTATATATATTTTTTTCAAACAATGTCACTCATGGGACCAAACCATTTGCGCCAACATGTCTAGATGGTCTAGTGAATGCTAGTGGAGGATTTTTTTTTGATTCCCTACACTCCCCGTGCTTTCGGGCTACCTCGTCCGGGCATAGTCCCTTAAGATCCCTGAGACCAAAACATGTTATATCTTTGACAGGTGATTTCTCAAACTCCGTGGCACCTAGAGACATCTTGTCAGATCCATAACCTCCATGTTGGGGCCCTCTATAAAATTTTCTGATGGTTTTATCCATCTCCATTCATTTTTCTTGTTGTCCTATTGTTTGCAAACACGTGAAATAGTGTAGTTTGAGTCAATGTAAGGCTGTCAGACACTATATTTTACAAACGGTAGCTTGTGGGACCCAAACTGTCTATGCGAACATGTCCTGGATGGATTATTGAACACTAGTGGAGGCTTTTTTTGGTTCCCTATGCTCCTCGTGCTTTCAGGCTACATCTTCCGGGCGTAGTCCCTTAAGAGCCCTGAGACCAAAACATGTTATATCTTCGATAGGTGATTTCTCAGACTTGGCACTTAGAGACGTCTCGTTAAATTCAAAACCTCCATTTCAAGGCCCTATACAAAAAGCCTCTCACGGTTTTATCCATCTCCTTTCGTTTCTCTCATTGTCTTATTGTTTGCAAACATGTAAAATACTACGCTTGAGTCGAGTGTAAGGCTGCTAGAAAAATACTTTGCAAATGAAAGCTCTTGGCGCCAAATCGACTACGCCAACACGTTGGGAATTTTTTTTTTGGTTCCCTACGCTCCCGTGCATTCACTACTTCATCCGGCGTAGTCCCTTAAGATCCTTGAGACCAAAACACACTATATCTTTGACGGGTGATTTCTCGGACTCAGTAGCACTTAGAGATGTCTCGTCAAATCTAAAACCTCCACGTCGGGGCCCTCTACAAAATCCTCTTGCGGTTTTTATAGAGATTCTGATGAAGGGAGGTGTTGGTGTGTGTTATTTTCATATCCATTCAATTATCTCTCTTTGTCCCATTGTTTGAAATGCTCGAAAGAGTGTAGCTCGAGTTAGTGTAAGGTTGTCCATTGCTAATCATCTGAATAATATAGGTGGTGAAATGAGAATTTTAATAAGATTTTTTTACAATATAGGTGGTGAAACGATAATTTTTATTTTTGTTCCTTTCTAATATTTAATTTCTCTTGCCTTCACTTGGTTTCAGAATAATAAATTCTCTCTTGTGATTACTGAACCACGTGAAGGTGGAAGATTTTTGGCACCACTAACCTATATAAACATGTTAGTAAGTAATTAAATAGAATTTTAAATCATACGAATTTAAACAAAATCATTAAAGTAAATATTCAAATTAAATTCATGAAGAACATACCTTTGCAAATTCAATCCAATGAACCACAGGATCAACTATACTCTTGACAAGAATAAGAGTTGCTTCATGATCGACTCACGAACCTTCCAAAAATTCTTGTTTAATGGCCGACCTCGATATTTGATCAATTTAATATTTGTTGCAAGAACCAAATGTGAATAGTGAAGTATCTTTTGATGTACTTCATAGTCTTTGTAGTCATTTTTACACCCACCAATGAATAAGGAATCCCATGCACGTCGACCTATCACCCAATGGGATCTCAGGGCTCACCGAGGCATGCGCGGGTGCCGAGTCTCTCTTTTATGTGAGTTGAGTGGGGAATCATTATCTACGACATAACCTTAATGATATCGAATGGTAACGAGACATACATTCATCATAGGGCTCGAACGGCCTCTAGACCAACGTAGTCATCCCAAACAAAAAGGTACTTAACAGATTATAGATATGAACCAAAACAGAAGGGAAATGTATAAGGGTTTGTATTCATTTACATAGCATACATAAAATAGAACCATAGAGACATACATATAAACCAGAGTCTATTATATTCATATTCCATCATGTTTGATAACCTCATTGCATTCATCATATTCATCACAGACTATCATAGTATGGCAGATTGAAGTCATACATCATAACCGGATTTGTGTCCTTCAATTCATAAAAATAAAATTACAACCCCAATCCCTTGATACATCCTTATCCTATATATCATCTACCCAATCCTACATATTTCTCATAACATTTCACGGCTCCGCTCTCTCTATGTGTGTCTCTTTTTCTTCTGCGGGAACTTGTATATATAGGCTTCATCAATCACCAACTTGCCTTTCGGGGATACGGATCATGTCACCAAGTGTCTAGGTGGTCCTCCATGGGAGCATGTTCCTTCATATATGACCTCTCCACTTCTTGCAATGATATTATTATGGAATCTTTTATCGCAAGGTATATTATTTTCATGGGCACCAAGTTTTCGTGGATGGCACCTTATCCACTCGCATGCGTAGTCGGGTCATGCATTTCTCGTGTCTGCCCGATATACTGATTATGGATAAGTCTACAACCTTTGTTCTATCTTGCGCGCACGTGTCATGGGTTCTTCTAAACCCCTCCTAAAACCCTATCCTTTATGCCTTCTCCTTGCACACCCTTATTTAATCAAGCCTTGCACACCCACTCGCCTCTTGTACTTATCTCATACTTTAGGGGACCCAACATCACCCCACACTTCACCTATTCTCCACCCTCGGAAACACCTTTTAAAGAATAAATAATGAAAAGGATTCTCGAAGAATGAATGTATTGGGGAAATAATAGAGGAATTAAGAAATGGGAAAGAATGAAAGAATGGGGAAAAGTGATCACTGTTGCAACAGTAGAGGGAAGTCCTTTACCAAATCTGCCTCCAACTTTTTCCAGCATCACTTCATTTGGTGCCCTTTGGGAAAAGGTCTTCGACTAGGGTACTCACCTCCTCAAAGCCTAGTCCATCTCCTTGGGTGTTCATCATTTCAATAACCCCTTATAATTGCTTGCCCACATCCTCAAGCGCATCCATCCTTCTTATGTTTTTGGGTACAGCTCCTTTAGCTTGGTTTTAATTGAACCTCGCAAGGATTCAATGGATTCTGATTTCTTCTCAACTTCGGCCAAGATCCTATCCCTTTCCGCTCTATTCCCTTTGTTTTTCTTGGAACTCCTTGACCTCTCCTCGTGAGTGGCGACCAAAATGCTCGCCACTCTATCCCTTTCTACACAATTATCATATGTGGCCTTAGCAGATTGGGTGGCAATCTTTACATTAGCAAGGACTTTACTATACTTGGTAATGATTGTTCCTGACAACCTTAAACTTGTCCTCTTTTTCTAGGCACGCCGACACTTCTTCCATGGATTCTAAGGCCGGTAGTTTCCTCTCCATAGTGAGGACACGGGTCAGTCCTTTAGGCAATCCAGGATGGATCTGCATACTTCTACGCATGGTGGTTTCAGTCTAGATGCTTCAAAACAATAACATATGTGATCAAATCTATCTTCTTATACACCTCACGTACCCTTGCCTTTTCATCCTTAAATTCACATTTCAGTTGAGTGCTTGATCAATTATTCTTGCTTCAAATCTTTGGCCTTCTTAGTGAGCTCTTCCTCATTCTTTTCTAGCTCTACTTCTAGGAACTTTACCCTATTTTTCCTTCCAAAGAGTTTGGCCTCTACCTCAACTAGAGACTTTGTTTAGCGCATTACATATCTGCTCATCTGAAAGTCATTAGGCATTCACCAAGGAGATGATTCCCTTTGTTTTAGGAACCTTCATGAGTGCTCCTTGACTAACTTTAAATTCAAGCTCATCAATGTGGGATTCAAATGCCCAAGACAACATCTTCCTCGTCCGAGGGTATGCGCCTTCCTCATCAAATGATGACATATCCAAGATTTACTCCATTGGTATAGTGCCTTGGAAGTGCATGTGCAACACCTTGCTTGGGTCATCCACATAGCCCATGACTTGTCCTTGTTTTTCCTCAAGGCTCTTTCTTTTGAGCGCGCATCCCTAGGAAAACTCACAGCTAGACTGGGTCCTCCCCACACTATCTTGCTCTTTTCCAATGTTCTCTTCATCAATCTCCTTTAGCACCTCTTTTTTGTTCTTCTCCACCTCCTGCTCTACCAAGGCCTCAATGATCCTAGCCACTTCCTTCTCTGTGGCTTCATCAATCTGCTCCTTTTTGAGGCTTAGAGTCTTTTGATCCCTCGTGCTTACTTCCTCACTTACTCCTTTCTCTTGAGAGCCTTCTTCTTCCCGATAATATTCCTTCTTACAAATTTTTAACCATCCTTCTCTTCCTCATCCTCCTCCTCGGAATCATGGACTTTGAACATTGGATGGCCTTGAACTCCCTCAGGTTCATCATCTTCTTTCTAGCCTTAGCAGGCCTCCAAGCTCTCCATATCCCCCGAGTTGGTATTCTCTGCCACCTTTTTCTTTTTCCTGATTGGGGATTCCAGTACAGGGGACTCTTCTTTTTCTCCTTCTTTTGGTGACTCTCCCTTCGCGAGGGGTCGTTCTGGTGCCTCCTCTTTTGGGGTCTTTTCTCTCACCGAGGACTTTTTCTTGCGCGCATAGGTACTGGGTTTTTCGCTTGCTTCTGGTGTTTCTATTGATTAGAAGTTTGCACACTTGGTTCCTTCTTCGCCACTTCTTCTATTTCCCTCCTTTTGGGTGTGGGCTTCCTTCTACCTATGGGGTCTTTTGGTATGGATACATCATTCTCTAAGTACGCACCCTTCTCAAATTTTGGCCTTATGCGAAGATACACCCATGTCGCGGTCCTTCTTGCAATGGGAAAAGTTAGGGGCTTCATCATTTGGACCTCATGAGACACTTACTTCTCAACGTACATGCGCTTCTTGGGGTAGACTAGTTTCCTGCGCATCTCCCTGTGGTCTTGGTCCACTTTGCTAAGGTCAAACCTCAACTTCTTAGCCTCCTCGAACCTGTTTACTCCTGCTTGGAAGTACTGAGTAGTGAATGAAAAATGGAGCTTACACCAAGGGCTCATGGTTTCATCCACCAAGTGGAACCTACCAATGCAGTAATGCTGGTATATTGCAAATTTTTCCTCTCCATTTGTAAGTGTTGGCATTTGTTCTAGAATTCTCCACTCCACCCTGAATGCATCCCTTTAGCACTTATACCACTTCTCCATGCGCACCTTGTGGGTGGCCATCACAGTTTCACATGTATATTTTGTGAATCTCTTCGCGGGCGATGGATCTTCCTTTGGATACTCCCAAAAAAACCTATCAGCTCCATCAGGTACTCTGATTTCTGAAAACACAATTATCAGGAGGACATTACCAAAATGTATCTTGTCACCTTCCTACACGCTACTGATAATTTCATCTGCGATGAAGGAAGATAAGTTGTAGATGGTGCCTTCTGATATCTTCCGTATATATTTAACTAGGCCTTATTTACCTACGTCCACCTTTCCTTGGTCATTTATCTTTGTCACTAGGTGCACGGCCATTTTCATGACAGGTTATGGGATCTCCACAATATCAAATTACCGTGACCACTTCTTGTAGTCGTATGCAGTGATGATCTCTTTTATGGCATCCTTGTCACTCAAGTCATCATCTATACTCTCTTCTTCACAGATGAGGCCTATGAACTTTTAAATTAGCTGAGGATTTATGCACATCTTGCGCCCCGCGAAGTAAAATTGGTCCTCATGTACGTGCGTGACATCATCCATTGATAAAGGCGATCAGGATTTCCAAAATAAGGTAGCTCGTAGATTTGCAACAACCCTGCCTTCTCCAATTTCACTTTTACTTCGTCACTATAAATAGGCATGCCCTCCAGCATCCTCTTATTTGTTGGGCACACCAACTCCAGCGCCATCTCCTTTAATATTGTGCTGGTGTGATAGTTGTAATAAATCACCATCATTTTTCTAAGGTGGGACTCCCACTTTACTTTCCAAGCAATACCCCATCCGAGTATTGCATCTCTACGTACCACTCTTCATTCGTGCTTGAATGGTAGCTGTTTATTTTCTCTTGCCCTTGCCCTTCTATTTTTTAGGTGACATAGTTGCCTTCTATGGTTCCATAGTGCTAGTTATCTTAACACTTCAACATCTCCTGCTTTCCCCACTCATATACTCTTTCCAAACTCAGAGCTCAATCTTGTGAAGAAACCCTTCTAAGTTCGTGCCCTAGCTGCCAAACCCTAACTGAAATAACTCTTCCATAAGATGATGCTTCTCCAAAACTACCTCCATGCCTGTGTACTCCTTTCCTACTAGTTTGCAGATCAAATCTAGTCACTCACGCTTAAATTTCTCAAATTTTTCTTCACACAGATCATCTTGAGAAACCCTAGTTCACAAGAGCTCTTCTTTCTTCGTGTTTGTAATGTAAATAATGAAGTGCCCGACCTCCTATTTATAGTTTCTCCTTCTTCCTAGCATTTAATGCTACTTTACCTACCACCTTACTTAAACACTTATTGCAGATTTTTCCAATAAGCCGGCCTTAAGTGCCTTTACTCACGCGCCAATCTTTGCATGGACAATCCTACAACCTTATGGCACATAAATAACCATTTGATAGAAGACTCTTACGCGCGCATCAACAGCACCGAAGGCACTTCTTCCATCCTTCTCCTAATTTTTGCTCTTGCCTACCTCGTGTTGTTCTTGTGCTTCTTCCTCCTTTGTACGTGGTTTCCCTTGAAGCGTTATCCTGACACCAACCATTCTTGCTCATCTTTCTCCCATGCACTTCTTTCTCCCATGCACTTCCTTCCACAAGGCCATTCAACCAGGATTTTTGAACGTAATTCCTCCCCGTACCTTACACTTTACACTTAATTTCACATTATTCTTTATTCACCCCACACTAAAATGATGTGGTCCTCTGTGCATATAGATCCTTCAAAATTAATGAGGTTACCAAAGCATCCAAAGCGCAAAAAAAAACAACAATGAAAAGGGAAACACAAGAAATAAAATGCAAGAAAGGAAATGCTAAACTATCTAGCAATATTGCCTTATTACAAACACCAAGAAGACTTATTTATAAGTAGGGCTTGACCTAATTCCATTAAGTGACTTGACAATCTCATTCCATCCAAAGTGCTTTTAACTGCATGCACATGAATTAAGTATATACGAGATGATATAGGGCCCCAGCCAATGGACCATCAACTTCCTAGGATGGTGCAGAAACTTGGAATCATATAACAACACCAGCTTCCCAACCTCAAATTTATTGTTCTTAATGTGATGATCATGCCATGCTTTTTGTTTAGCTTTATTGATTGTCTGGCTCCACCTGGCTAATGATCATCTCTCGTCCAACTTCATTAACTTATTAATTCTTTCCTCCAAGTGCTTGTTCGTCATTGAACCCTCCCGCACACGTTATACTCAAAGAAGGTAACATGAATTCAACGGTATGACAACCTCTACACCAAACACCAATTGAAACGGTGTGGCCTTATTCAACCTTTTATAGGTTGTTCTATATGCCCATAGAACTGCTGATACTTTGTCATCCCAATCTTTCCTACCAACGTCACAAATCTTGGTCAGGGTATGACTTAGTATTTTTTAAATACCTCTATGGTTCCATTTGCTTGTGGATGGTACATGGTAGTCTTATGGTGAGCCACCATGAACTCTACTAACAGAATTCTTATTGTCTCATTTAAAAAATGTGTACCCCTATCACTAGTCAAACTCAAAGGGCATCCATACCTCATGATAATGTTTTCCCATAGAAACCTTGCTACTGTCACTGATGTACAGTCCTTAGTTGGTGCTTCCTCTGCCCATCTTGTCAAGTAATCCGTGTAAGCGATTACATAGCATGATCCAGTCCTACACATTGTTGGCGCAATATGGCCTACAAAGTCTATAGCCCAAGTCTCAAATGGCTCAGCGCTAGGGATAGGGCGCAAGGGCATTTAATCTCTTTGCCCTGGTTTTCCAATGCACTAAAAATGATCACACACCTTTCAGTATTCTTTACAATCTTGATATAGGGTTTCCCACCATAATCCAGCTAGAAATATTTTACGTGTAGTGGCATCACTTACGTAATGCCCACCTGCACTCCCACCATGTGCCTCCTCTATGATAGCTAGGCACTCATGTTCTAGCACACACTGGCACAAAACCTCATCACTTTCCTATCTTGTAAAAATCCCCACCAATCAACATGTAAGGTGCAACGTGCATATGGCTAACTACTTTCTTCCAATGTCTTTATCCCCTTTGGTGCCAAACCTATTTTGAGAAATACAACGATATCTTCTAAATTTGAGGGCGTGCACCATAACCTAAAAAACTGTACATCTGGCATGGTAACTTCAATGATTTACGCGTCCTCTCCCGAGTCAATTTTAGACAAATGGTCAGGTCCGAAATTGTTCTTCCATGGCTTGATAATCACCATGAACTCAAATTTTGGAACAAGACCCACCGACATATGCGCCCTTGCAGGATGGGCTTGTTTACTAAGTATTTTAGTGTCATGTGGTCGGTATAGAATATAAACGATGTTTCCAATAGGTACTTCTAGAATTTGTGAAGTGAGTAGATCATGGAAAGTACCTCATGCTCAGTTAGTGGTATAGTTTTGCTCTGCTGGTGTGAGATTTCTGCTCGCAAAGCATAAGGGATGATCAAAAATCCCTTCACCAGGTTGTGCCAAAACTACTCCAATAGCCATTCATGATGCATCCACATGTACATGGAAGATTTATCCCAAGAGGAAAACGTAATATGGGTGCGGTGATAAGCGTATCCTTCAGGGTTTCGAATGCCTTATGTTGTTCCTCGCCCCACTGAAAAGTGCTTTTGTGCTTCAGAAATTCTTCCAAGGGCGTGGCTATCTTGGCATATCCATTAATGAACTTTCTATAATAACCCACGTGCCCAAGAAATTCACGCATGATGCTCTAGCTAGTAGGCTCTTTCAGTCCCTACAATGACAAAATTTTTGAGGGATCCACTAAAAACCCTTCCTTACATATGATATGCCCCAACAGCATCCCAAATGGGGTGGTAAAGATACACTTCTTTATGTTAAGGATATCCTCAATCATGCCGACATCTTTCAAACATCATTCTTAGTTTATCACAATGGTCCTTTACTAATCCATACATGGTCCAATCATCTAGGTATACTTGAAGGAACTTGTGAATGAAATCCTATATTTCTTATACCACAATGCGCGAGAACACAACAGGTGCATCCTCAATCCAAAGGGCATAACTGTATAAGAAAAACTTCCCCACTCTATGGGAAAAATTGTTTTCTTCTAGTCCTCCTTCGTGATTCTCACCGATAGTGGTAGCCCGAAACCCATCTATGAAAGAGTATATTTCACACCTAGCTACTCCTTCCGAATCTCTTCGATGAAGGGGTTAGGAAAGGGTCAATGATGCACACTACATTCAAGTATCTATAATCAAAACAGATCCTAATCCTCCCATCCTTCTTGATGCTGATAACCATGGGGCTTATCCATTCCAACTCCTCTACGGCCTCAATGATTCATGACGCTATCATCTTATCAATTTCTTCCTTGACCCTTACGCACAAGTTGGGATTCATCCGATATGTTCTTTTTTCTGATTGGGCATGCACCCTCTTTCAGCTTAATCTTCATCTCTCCTAGGATTGGTGGATGCCTTTCACTCATGGTAACCTTGCAGGAACAAATCCTGGAACTCACATAACGAGATCAATGATCTTATAGACTTATTTCTCCGACCGTAGTCTTCGATGATAGGCTCCTTAGGTTCTACTTCCAACCCAATGTTAACCTTCTTCATTTTCAAAGGCTCATGGTAGGCACGCGTACTCTCATCCACACTATCTATCACTTCGCGCATGCCTACAGAATGGTTAACTTCCATATTATCCATCTCCTCACCATCGATTACATACACCATCTTACCCTTTTCTTTTTCTCTCGCACACACACGCTCAAACCGTACCTCCTCAAATTCATCTTCACCAAAGCATTCCTCCAATCTTGGCTCTCCTAGCAAGTCTAGTAGCCTATATTCCGCCATTGGACTATATCCCATCGTAAGGAGCTTGACCACCTACAACGCCCTATCCACCGATGGTTTTGTGCTTCAATAGTCAAATGCTTGGACGAGATCAGCCGCTAATTCCTGCCAATTTCCCGTCTCGCGGTGGCGTGTCTCAGAGTGTACATACCAGGCATGCGCATAACCTTGCAATGTAGAATACAACTTATGTGTCCATAGGGATAGTGGCAAAGCTTCTATGCCTTCCCTCCAGGCTCTCTCATAGGCTTGGATGTGGAAAGAGGCGGGATCCTTACCATGATAGTCTTTGATGGTGGTGGGCGTATTGCTTCTAGAGAACCAAACAAAGAAGGCAATTCTCACCTCGTGCCACTCTAAGAGGTTCTCGCGGTGTGTAGCCCACCACCATGCTGCAGTGTTGAGAAAGACATAGTTTAACATCCCTCTTCTTTCATCTTCATTATTCCACTGAGCTTCCATCTCTTGTAAAAAGGTCTCAGGGTAGGCTCCTCCAGAGTACTTGGGAAACTTCTATCCTCCTAGATGCCTAAGCGAGCACGCCTTGGTCAACCGTTTGACAGATCCTCTTAACTGTCACTGAACCAAATCATAAGTCCCGTGCACCCAATTATCACATGTGATGCTGGTAGTATCACTTATGGATTGTGAATATTCAAACTGGATAACCCCCTCGGTAGGATGGATTATCTCAGGGTCTCTTATAGAGCGCACATAAATCTGGTCAAGGACCTCTTCACCTAGGGGCTATGTATAAGATGTTGACTTCCCATATGTAAGGGGGATAATAACCCTCTCTTCCTTGTTCTCAAAGCTGATGTACCCCTTATTTAACCACAAGTCAACATTATTTTTATAGCACCATGGGCACTCAAGTAATGCTGAAAAATTATCCACCTCGGCGAGTGCCAAGACTTCAAAGTCTCCAGTAAACTTGGCCCCCTGAATGGTGATAACTGCATCCTTCAAGACTCCAATGGGCATGGCCTTAGTCTTGTTTTCCATATATAACACATTTGAAGATGGTTGTAATGTGGGCCTTCCCATTTGATGTCATGCATCCAGTGTTATAACATTGACCTTAGCTCTTGTGTCAATCAATATATTATAGATCAACCACCCATCCATAACGGCATTCAGCGTAATTTCCTTGTCATAATCAAGGCTATGGGTAGGGAGGTTTGTATGCAGCACCTTCCTCTCACTCTCTGCTCCGACGTGTAGCACCTTCTCCCGAAGACACTCTCCTAGAAGGTGAATGATATTCTCCTACCTCAGCATCTTGCACTTCCTTAACCTCATCCAGGTCCTTCTGTGGAGCCTCAACACTTCTCCTTTACTCCTGTTGTCTAGACTACTCCTTCGACACTAGATTTCTCCTTGCAAACTTCCTATAACATCCATATTTTCTGGTACACTTCCTTCTAGTGAGAAGGGTCGGATATTTCCCATGTACCACCTCCTCTCTTGAATCTAGAATTTTCTGTCTTGGCAATTCCTTGGCGTGTGTGACTTCTACCCGTTGTGGTACTAGGACACGTTTTAATCCCGACCCATGTGCCACTCACGGAATCCATTGCATATCAACCTTCTTTATACTTACCATCTCGGTGCCCTTGTCCTTCTAGGTGATTCTAGCTCATGTGTTCAAAAACTCAAGACACTCCTCATACTTGTGCTTCTTTCTACACCATGAGAACTGCAATAGATCTAGACATTCACGCCTGTAGTGTTCTATGGACCCACCAGATTGTAACAGTGTACCTCGCGAGAACTCACTTCTCCCTCCTCTACAGCCATTATGACCATGGGATCCTCCGAGAAAACCCCTTCCATGTGCCCCTCCCTCTGCATGTCCTTCATAACGGTAGTCATCTTCCTTAGAGCTACTGGCAATGCTGGTCTGGCACACACCATGATCAATGGCCTCATGGATTTGGTCAATAAGCATACAATCCTTGGTATCATGGGTTGTAGATGTGTAGATCTTGCAATAGCAAGACACATTCTTCCTGATTTCCCACTACAGTAAGGGGCACCTACTCACATCATGGTCCCCATGAAAAATCTCACAATCCACTGCCACGGTGCATACCGAATTCCGGGGGCAATTACCCTTAGTATGCCCTTCTATTTCACAATCTATACACCAGAGACCACTACAAGCCTCATGCGTGGAGTTAGCGGATATTTTTCTAGTTGTTTGGCCATCGCAGTGATCTGGGCCTCCAAGAAAGGGCTCACTCTAGTGTCAACACTTCCAACTCCTTTGGCGCATAAGGTAGCTTCCAAAGCCTCATGTGGGTTAGTGAATGTCTTGTGTGACAATTCCCTTCTGAATGGTGTGAGAAACCCACCAACAAACCACTAGGCATGCTTGCGATGGATGGATGTCATAGGATAACTTTTATAGGATTGTTTTAAATCGAGCGTCATATTCCCACACACTCTCTCGCCATTCCTGTTTAATTTCCTTGAGCAACTGATGTTTTTCTTCTCAAACTCAGGGATGTGGAATTTTGCTAGAAAGTCATTCTTCAATGTAGTATAATCCACCATCATCTGATTGGGGTCATACTTTCAGTACCAGATGTGCACCCCCTTGTAATGTGTTTCAAAATGGCTTGCCTTCCATTCTGGGGTAGTGATCCCCTTTACGTGCCATAACAGCTAGCACTTGTGTACATGTTCCGTGGCATCTTCTATGCCTTGGTATTCTAGAAGATGTAAAGACATCTCAAAGAAAACTTGAGGAGGTGGTGAGGCCCTTGCCCTCCCGATCCATGTCTTTGATTCCCTCCGGTGTGTCCCCCACCAGATCCACTGGATCCACCAGTCCTATGCCTCCAAACCCACCAATTCCTCCTCCTGATCCTCCAACACTAGGTAAAGGTCCTGAGGTGGTCACTCCTAGTGTCCCCAACATCCCACTGAACCGCGTGCCTATGGTCTAAGAGATTGCTCCATTGTCGATGAGTGTCCCGCACCACTTCCGTACATGATCCTCGCACTTTGCCCAAAAAATCCTCTGAATACAGGAATGGCATGTGCAGCCATAGAGGTTCCAAATGTGATATTGTACCTCCTGGGTGTAGATCGATCAACTCCACTGATGCCAATTGGGTTGATAAGACTTATAACTTGATTAGGGAAACCAAGTGCCAGGGGTTGGTTACCAGTGTGGGTTTAAATGCATGCCAACTTTTCTCCTCTCTCCATGCGACAAACTCTCATCAGAAGCTGAAAGGGATTATCTCATGTGCTTCCCAAGATGGGGTATCAAAATACTCGGGATCCACATCCTCCATGAAATTCAACTCCCTCTCGCAATGTCTCCTCCATAAATCCATCATACTTACAACTCTACGTTGTCTAGTCATATCCTTCTCCCATCTTCACAATACTTGAGTCGCTTCTCTTCTCTTTCCTTTTCATCTGCAACTTCGCCTTTTCCACCACCCTAGATTCCTCACCCCACGCTCGCAGGAGTTTATCCGGCCATGGGAAATGCCTCTAAACTCAGGGTAACTATCAAAATCTTCATTGATAGAGGAATAACGTGCAAGAATGATCCTCTAGGCTCCCTTAGAAACTCAAACTCAACAACTTCAGGAAATAATATGTAGAAATGGCGTACTCCAGAGTGTAGGTTGTCAACACTCCTTTCCACCACTATTCAACAGCACGTGTTCATGTCAGATCTTCATTTTACAGCCTCTGATATTCATCTTGGGTCCACACGCTGCTCTATAGTACCAGATTTCTCTGGACACATATGTCGAAATCCATTCATACAGTTCTACTAGGAAGCAACAAAAAAATGTTTCATACAAGTCATGGTAGAGGTTCTCTTCCACCCACCTCACATCTCCCCATTGAATCTACGAGAAAAAATTTACTCTCCAGCTCCTGAACCATGATTCAACACTCTCTAGAGTTAGACATTTTGTCATCATTCATTACAAAAATCATGATGTATGCCATCTCCCACTACAACTTTGAAAAGAGGTCCTGGCAACGAAACCAAGATGTATTCATTTTTACACCCACCAAAGAACAAGGGAATCTCATGCACACTTTCCTATCTCCAAGTGGATGATGGGCGCTGTGGGTACCGAGGGTGTCTCTTTTATGTGACTTGAGTGGGGAAGCATTATCTACGACAAAACCTTAATGATAGCGAATGGTAACAAGACATACATTCATCATAGGTCTCGGAATGGCAAACGTAGTCATCCCAAGAAAAAAGGTACTTAAAAGATTATAGATATGAACCAAAACAGAAGGGAAATACATAAGGGCTTGTATTCATTTACATAGCATACATAAAATAGAACCATAGAGACATACATATAAACCAAAGTCTATTATATTCATATTCCATCATGTTTGATAACCTCATTACATTCATCAGATTCATCACAGACTATCATAGTATGGCAGACCAAGTCATACATCATAATTGGATTTTGTCCTTCAATTCATAAAAATAAAATTACAACCCCAATCCCTTGATACATCCTTCTCCTATATATCATCTACCAAATCCTACGGAGTTCTCGCAGCATTTCTATAGGGCTCTCTCTCTCTCTCTCTCTGTCTCTTTTTCTCTCTCTCTCTCTCTCTCTCTCTCTCTCTCTCTTGGGCACTTGTATATATAGGCTTCATCAATCACCGACTTTCCTTTCAGGGGCTACAGATCCGTCACCAAGTGTCCAAGTGGTCCTCCATGGGAGCATGCTCCTTCAAATCCGAACTCTCCACTTCTTGCAATGATGATCTTCTGGAATCTTCTATCGCAAGGTATATTCTTTTCGTGGGCACCAAGTTGTCAGGCTGGCACCTTATCCACTCTGCATGCATAGTCGGGTCATGCTTTTCTCGTGTCCTACCTGATATGCCAATTATGGCTAAGTCCTACAACCTTTGTTCTATCTTTCACCCATGCCATGGGTTCTTCTAAACCCCTCCTAAAACCCTATCCTACACACCTTCTCCTTGCGCGCCCTTCTTCAATCAGGCCTTGCATGCCCACGTGCCCTCTTGTACAAGTAGCTCATATTTTAGGGGCCCAACAGTCTTCAAACAACCAAATGTTTAATTTTTTTAAAGGATATTGTCGAAGCCAAGTTCCAGTGACTACCACTGACCCAGTGGAATACTCAAGGTCTTCACCATCAATGAATGTGGAAGTCAAATTTTTTTCCCTTCTACACAACGAGACAACAAGTAGTTTGTTCCCTCTTCGTTAAATTATGTCGCAAAAACATGCCCTACATCAAAAGTAAAACTGAAGTCAAATTTTAAATACATTAATATTTGACCATTTAATAATTTATAAATCTAAAACATGGCATGTACATATATGTATGTACCTTGTTGCACTAAATCGAGAGACTTGGTTAGATTCGGGTGATGTCATTTGATCTAAAGACCTGCAAGTTGTAATGCTCGTGGAACTTGATGTGTGTCGAGTGGAATTAGAGGTCTACAAGTCCATTCATCCACCCACCGGTGTGACTCATGCTCATTCCACACAAAATCAATGCATGATATACAAAAACATGTCATGCACCTAGTATAAATAGTCCAAGCATTTGCATCTCGAACCACGGAATGAGTGCATATCACTTGATCCTACAACTATCATACAATTTTCAAATTTTGCCGATGTTGTTCCTCTATCAAACAAAATTATCTATGAACCGTTGATATCTCTTGATATTCATGGCCCATATTCTTGATACACCAATCAACAATGTTTTTGCATCTGTAAATTTAGCACCATCCTTGAACTTTAACTCTTCTCTTGCAAGTGATCTTTTCACACATGATCCCACACCATCATGCTCTCCTTTTCCATGCCCTACCTTAGTAAAAATCCATATATGTCGTACATTTGTTTCTTTTGCATTCTGCTTAGCCAATAAAACATCTGTGCATTCTTGAATTTTGATGTGCGGTTGTCCAGACCAAATGTAATGTTGATCGAAACTAATGTTCCTCTCATTCAAGTTCGCATAAAACACTGAAACACCCTTGTACATATTCTCAGTACAATGTGTCCGATCATCACCGATGTAGAAATGATAATCTCTTAATATTTTTTGATCTTGCTCGGTGCTTTTTTGGAGAGTGCATGAATGTTATATGCACGAAAATAGCAACTTGTACTCGAGTTATACTATTAAAACTAAACCTCCATTTGTGGGCTACAATGTGTAATTCTCTGCGAAGTCAACTACTGAAAAAATAGTACTAAGTGGGAATGTGTTCTTACTTAGCTTGAATTTTTCATCCAACCATCAAGCTCTATGTGTGTGCCTTGCATACTCATAAACAATTTTCTCTCTGAATTTGACCATATATTATAATATAGGTAATTGTTTTGTAACAAGCTCACACCTCTTAGATTTTTTTCCATCTTTTAATTGATATGCCACCAATTTATATTTTCTAAAACCAACCAATTCTTTTCCTATTGAATCTGTACTCTCATGGATACAAATTTTCAGATTTGGCAAGCCACCACATACATTGCACGTTCCATCAGAACATGCTTTGTTATAAAAAATTTGTCTAGTTGATTTTTCAAAAAATATTTTTGGAATAAATTCCCTTGAAGATTTTGGTGGGACATTTAATCCACACTCCTGCAACATGATTTTAGTATGCAAAACATGACGTATTTGACAAATAACATCCTAATGCATTGAAAATTCAACATGATGCCTACAACAAGTGGTACGTGAGTGATTAATTTTCACATAAAAGGGTTTTATCATTTCAAAGAATCATTGGCTAATGTTAATTTATGGATTTTCATTCTTAAACTTAGAGAAAAATTATGTTTGAGTCATATCTAAGAAATGTTTTGCACACGATTCACAATTACAAGAACCTATTCTTATTTTTACTATATCCCTTCTATTCGGTGACACCCTTGTGTTCTCATTCCAAAATTTTACAATTAATTCTTTTAGAATATCGATGTATTATTGTCTTTACGTGGAATTCTGCTAGAGAAATCCCAATAGTCAGTGTTATTGACTAACTCAAGACGTTTACGTCTCTCTATTTCTTTCATTAGTGTTTTTCTATTTAGCTTCAAAACATTGCTTGTTTTTCTAATCAAGCATTTATTAAGCTGTTTATCACTTACTATACAATTAGTAAGTGAATGCCGTGTAGCATTACTATCTTTGGTACGCCTTTTTCCACCTACAATTTGGTATGTTTTATGTATGTTTTCAACAATCGATTGCATTTTGATCAACAACATTAGATGTTCTTAACCCTAGGGTCTTCATTATAGGTCTCATCTTAATTAATTTCATTAATGTAACAAATAATTGACATATTTGTGTGTTATTTAAATTCTCAAAGTAATTATCCCAAATTCCACTAGCTTTTCTTCTCGCATTTCTTTCAGACATTTTTTTAGGCATTGGTTTTATAATGTTTTCATCAATTTCAATTAAGTGAATTGGTTTTCTTCACAAAATGGAAGGAGGTGTTCTTAGAGGTGAAGATTAGTTTACAAGGTTACTTTCTTCATTCAGTGTTTTCATACAAATTTTGGGGTTAAAATTTGGATTCTCGTAAGGGTTCAAATATTAGATTCATATCAATTTTTTCATCCATACCAACATTATCATTCAATTCAATTAGTTTGAATAAGAAAGCAAGCAAGAATAAGAACACCTCCACTCCTTCTCAACCACATCCTTTGACATTGATGCACTACACATGCCTTCATCCCTTTGCTGAAGTGTTTTAGTTTGACCACTCATCCCTCTCTCCATTTTCCATGCTTTCACACATTTTTTGCTTTGTTGTTCACCTACATATGTTGCACCTAAATATTTTCAATTTTTTTGTACATATTGCTTGATGTATGCTTCCCAAGCCCATATTGACTCTTGTTGAGCTTATTTCCCATAGATGAAAAAGCAAAGAAAAAAAAAGGTGACCCAGAAAAAAATAATTAACCTTCCCATGATGGCGGTTGAACCTTAAGTGCAACCGACTTCAAATTCATTCAATTTTGTTGTTGCATCCGTTCAAGAATAGATGTATATAAAAAACCCTTCGGCTATAAGATAATTTCCTATTGCATGTGGGAGGGATGAAATGGAGCTTGACATCCCTCTCAAAGCTTACATTGCATACATTATATGTAGGAAATATGAACCGCATCTATCAGAAGACGAGGACCCTGATGAGGCAGACATGAATAATGAACTGGGACTGCCCGATACAAATGTTGGTAAAGAGAAGATGGACAAGGAGGATTCCAACCTACCAATCAAGGACTACGGCGTAATTCATAAATAGGTCGTTATTAGTTCTAACACTCCTTTTCCTTTACTTTTATCCCTTCCCGTAAAAAAATTCCAAAAATGTGTTGTGGATTGTTAAAAAACATTCTAACTTTGCTTATTTACCTTTGTTTTGCAGATCTATGTAGCAAAAAAATACACCTATGTCCGTACTTTATAATTTTGTATGTATGTTTTCTTTGTTGGATGGATAAATTTTGGGTGCATATTTCGATTTTTTGGTGAAATTTTAAGGCACATTGTTCCCTTGTAAAAAAAAAAACCAAATCATCTTTTTCTTGATGGCTATTTAAACACTTGAATTTTAGTGATGTGTCTAATGCCCCTCCTAATATTAACTCTACAAACTTCTATTACACGTGTTTTTAAAATAATTTGGTATGATGCATTACACATAATTAGAAGAAAACACAATATATAGTTGCTTGTTATGTGATTCTTTAAAACTAGTGCATTTAATTATATTCTTTACATTTTCTGTTGCTTTGTTGGGATATGAACATGTAGAAATAGGTGGAATTTTCAATTCTTTCTTATGTTGACTTCTTGTGGTTATCATGACCTACTTTTTCCAATGAATTGCTACACTTTTCCATCTTCAGAAACACCTGCATGCATAGGTTTGTATGCCATGATAGCCAAAATGAATGGGCATATATCACTATTAATTTCCACTATTAGAGTATTGAAATTATTGAAATTCTTAATGATTGTTTAGGGACATTGATTACGTTTTAATTTATATTAGAGGATTCCTAACATGTTCTGCAAGAATAGAAGGATCCTCTACACATGCGGATCACCAACCCTTTCCGTTAATTGATTAGATTTGCCGCGAGGTTGTGAGATAACTCTCTTATTAGTCTTTGTCTAGGGAAACAACTATATATAGATCCCCTCACCCTTCTATATCTATATATTGAGATAGAGGGGCGTTCATCGGCCAAACCCCCCACCCCACCCCACCCCATATATCGGTTCGGTTCGGTCGAGTGTAGACAAACTATGGGTAGTCAGTCTGGACTACACTCTCCATAGTCCGTCCGTCAGATGAGATAGCGAGGAACGTCTGCCTCTATCATGTCTTGAAGGATCCTTATTCATGTGTTATGACCTTGGAGAAACTCTACAATGTTCGGGAATCTTGTTTGCAAAACGTATTGACTATTTCCTCGAAAACACATGTATGAAAAAGATAAAATGCAACTTGCAAAAAAATAATCTATCCTTTTTTTCCTTCACTACTATTGAGTTGTGTTTTAAAATATTACATTTTTTAATATTATTTTCATTTCTTAGATGAAGAAATAAAATGGGAGCCGAATATTGATGTTGATGACTACCTTATTGCCTTGTAAATTGGTAATATATTTTAAATGCTCCTCTTCTTTCCACAATTGAATACGTTGTTATAATTACTACAATCTTTCTTTATTGATTTTAATGTTTAACAATTTTCTCACTAGTATGTTTACTTAAGATTATTGAAAATCTCTATTTTCATCATTGATTAAATATGTAAGAAAACATAGCCTTCATGACTTTTTATTCACTACCCCTTTACATAGTTGTATATATTTTCCCTAATTTCAAGCTTAGATTATAGATGTTGGTACAAAATACTACAATCCTTTAAATTTCTCTTTGAAAATGTTGAATGGAATATACCATTCACATATAGATGGTAAATTAGAGGTGAATGTGTGCATCATGAGGGGTTCATTAGCTAGGAAATATCCTAGCACGTGAGTTCATATTGAGGTAATTAAAATTAATAAAAGTCAAGTCAATATATCGATAGACATGAGGGGGTGAAAGGGTTTAATTTATTAATATTTTGAATCATGTATTGGGGGTAGGTTAGAGAGGTGGACCAAAGGAAAGGGAAGTTTAATTTTAATATAAAACTAAAACATTTGGACCCTAGTTTTTAGTACTAAACACCTTAAAATTGCAATTTAAGGAGTGTGGTCATAAAGTTACATTATAATCTCCTTTTGAATAAAGAAATCAAGAAATAATAAGATGGTCGAAAACTAAGATTGAGTTTTCAACACAAGTAATATTATTTCACCATCTTAATTATTTGAAGAACTATTAATAAATGATTAAAGATTAACATTTATAAGGTACTTGGTAATAGGTCTTAAATGGATTCAAACTATCTTTCGAGAGAAAATACATATTAAAAAAATTAAGTAAGAAATATGATATATTTTTTGTTTAATATATCAGGGTAGAAATAAAAAGGGGTAAATAAAAATGTCATGGAAAAATGGGTAAGTAAGGTACATGGAAAATATAGGGGTATTTTCATTCTAATAATATAATGGGAGGGGATATTATCAATTGAATAATTAGAGGTAAAAATTAGAATTAAGGTTATTCTTTAATACCCTTCGAATGAACGTGTTATACCATACTTTTACTAAGTGAACCCCCGTGGTGTGCATATAATTACGTAATCGCTAAGCTCATGAAAGAGAAGATCTTAAACAAATAATGTATTTCTAGAGATTAGATTTTATGCAACAAATGTGGTTTACCATTTTCATGATTCTAATGTACAACAAATCCTTCTAGTGTGGCGAGCATGGTGAGGCATCACACCTTCATGTATTGTAGTCTTTTTCATCTTCAAATTAGTTTTGCATAGTTATACACTTTGTATTCATATAAATATTTTTGCTAGATTATACATATAATAAAATGGACTTGTCATGCCACTTACTATTTTTGCTAGATTTTATGTCATTCCTAAGTTAGTTTTCTAAAATAGAATTTTCCTATTCAGTTTTAAAATTTTATGGTTAATGCAAGATAGATTCAAGACCAGCTTGAGGTATGAGATTTTTGTGAATCTTCTTACTCTTTAGCACATAAAATGGTGTTCTCATTTATGTTTGTATACTATTTTTATTAAAAATTGTATTGTCATTTCCAAAGTATAGTCCACTAAACTAATTGTGTGTTGTTCTCCATAATAGATGTTGGTGTCCTGCTGATTGGAAAAGGCCTAATTACCTCTGACACATATAGGTCACTTGGAATCTTCATATGGGCTATCATGAAGGTGTTAAAATCAAGGTATGTTTTTTATGGATTTGCAAATTTTTTGCTATTCCAGTATGTATGTTGTGGATTGGGTTGTGAACATCATCCCCAATATATTTTTAGTAGGCTTAGATTCATAAGGAATTCAAGGGAACAAATTGAGTAAATAAGGGGATATCAAGGTATGGAAATTTTTTATGTGGGTTGATGATCTAATAGAATATAGACTCAATTCATCAACTCATATGTTTTCCCCTTCCACTTATTTTTCCGGAACTCCCCTTGAAATGTGATCATACAGTTTTTGATTTGTTGTTAAGAGAACATTACCTACCTTCGTTGTTAATTACTTTTCCTGCTGCTAAAATTTCTTTTCAGCTGGATTTTTGCAATCCAAACATTTCAGTTTTAAAAAAACAATTGTCAATGCCCCATGTTGATCAAGGTAAATTACTTTTGGGTTTTCTTCGATCTATTTGACAACCCCTTCATTTCGAACATTTATATATTTACACTTATATTTTTGTTGATTGTGTAGATTTTCAAATGTCTAAAGGACCATAATATTAATTCTTCGTCCTCCTACTTTATCTGTGATGGTTTGGCCTACTACACCTGCCTGAAGTTGTATTTATACTTGATTTTTACTTTTATATGCAAGTAACTTACAGGGGTGCACGAAATATTCATTTAGATGATGGGAAGGTTTATTCCTTCGCACAAAACAACGTCACACAATACTTCATTACCTCAATTCATTTTAATGGTCATCGGAAAACCTGGGCACCCTTGCAAAATTCACCAATGGTTCGAGTTGGGTTGCAAAAGCATAAACTATTAATTTCTTTAATGGTTTTAGTCCCATTATCTTTTCAAAAGAAACATACAAGAAATAAGCTAAATTAATGCGACACTCTTTGAATAGAAATACAACTCTTTTCCCTCTACAAGAAGCAAAATGACGTGTTCTTAACATTCGTTAAAAACAAATTACTTTTTAAATTACGTCAATTAATTCTTCACATTCACACTTGTTCTATTTTTCCTTCATAAAATATGTCCAACTTTTGTATTTTCCAATTTTTTTTTAAAGTATGAACATCAAATGGACATTTTTAAATTCATCCTCTTTTTAAGCGAAATGAATATTCATGTGGTGAAAATCAAATATGTGTAACTTTGACCATCATTGAAAAAGCCATAACTTCCTTAACAACCATCACCACAATCCTGGAAAGCTATTTAACCTTTACACACCTGAAAACTAGGAATTACTGAACATTGTTTCCTTGCGAAGACAAGTTACTTAAAAACATATTGTTCGAGGCACTTGTGTGTGTCTCAAATTCCTGCTTCTGTATGTTTCGACGTGTCTCTGTCGCCGATTGATCCTCAAATTACCCACCTGTTACCCTATTGGCATCTCCATTACACCTCGTGATGAATTGCTGCTAGTTCAATTACTTTCTCATAATCAAACATTTCGAATTCCCTGCTTCTGTATGTTTCGACGTGTCTCAAATTCCCTGCTTCTGTATGTTTCGACGTGTCTCTTTCGCCTATTGATCCTCAAATTACCCACCTGTTACCCTAATGGCATCTCCATTGCACCTCGTGATGAATTGCTGCTAGTTCAATTACTCTTCTCATAATCAAACATTTCGAATTCTCTCCACTTTAAACCCATATGAAAGAAACACACTTTTAAATATGACAAAAGGTTTTCCCGGCGCGTAGTGGAGTAATAGATTCTGAAACCGAAAGCGATGCGGTTTAGGAGGACGAGATTTCAATCCACAGGTCAGACATGGATGATTCTCAAAGTATGAGATGGACCATGAGGGCACGGCATCCTACCCGAGATGCCTGAGATTAACTAGAAAGAACTTCTCCAGAAAATTCTAGCAGGAGCTCCGAGCTTGCTGGTATACTCTCAGCCTGCGTTAAAAACAGGAACTTGAAATAGGTTACGAACATTAACAAGGCATAATGGAGAAGGGACGAGATTTTTGTCATATGACGTGATTTCAACCGGCAGTCGTGTATAGACTGCGGATGCATACGGTCTGTTTGCTAGAATGATCCCAATGGCTTACTGACTGTGATCTGTTTGACAAAATGCCTGAAAGAAATGTGGGTTTCGTTTTTGTTTGCCTGGATTATACTTTAACTTCCCTTCCCACCACAAGGATCTTCATTGTGAGATACCAGAATGACTGGTAAATTGAAGTGAACTAAATGCCCAGAGCTCGTGGAGAAACTGGAATCCAAGTGGAACCTGTAGGAATTTGCCGATGCAGAGGAAGAGTGCTCGAAATTTCAGAGAGTACATAATTAGGTCAAATTCCTGCGTGAAGATATTTCCGACACCTCTGTTTCCCGTAAAAAAAGTTTAAAGATTTCAATAATCCTCTCCGGAGTAATTTGCAACTTGAGGGCACACACTTGTCTGGACGGAGAAGTTTTTGGAGGTTGGAAACAATGTTGGAAGGACATTAAACGTGGACAATTCTTTCCTGTCCAATTATAATTGATCTGTGGCCAAAGTCCTTGTTGAGATTGATAGTAGAGAAGGTCTTCTTGAAAATTTGGAGCTGGTCTGGCGATTGGGAGTTAAACTTACTCCCAACAATTGGATTATATAAACATTCATTTTAGATGTGCACGATGCCATTTCTGTGATCATGTTGTTGCTGATTGCTCTTGTCCACCAATGGTGGCACAAGAACTCAAAATTTCACTCTCAAGTCCTTCTCTTCGGAGAATGGACATGGTTACATGGGTTTAGGTGAGACATTACGAAAGATTGTTGCTCTAGCAATTTGAAAATGGGGGTGTTTATACCAAACTGTTTGTTTTCTCCATTCTTTGATTCTTTATTAATTTGTCTCAATTTTCCGTAATCTCTCAGAAAAAAATTGGTTTAATTTGTCAAAATCTGTAGTATGAAGTCTAATTTGATCTGTAAAACATTCACTCATCAAATTCCCAATTTTCGGATACTTAATAATGGAGTTTTGATTTTTCATAAAATAAAAATTGTCGTTAAAACTTCAAAAGCTGAATTTAACTGATAAAATAATGAGCAAAGAAGTAAAATGCACAACAATAATGCAAACCACTTTATAATGGAGCTAACTCAATTTGGGCCACATTTCTGGGTCCGAAAAAGCTCATTAACCAATCTATTATGATGAAAAATTGCCTTCTATAAGTACACATTCATCACAACACTATGTTTGGTCCACAAAAATTCTCTACATAGCCTCTAAGAATATTTTTGTTGAGTTGTGGAGCACAATTACTTCAAATTAGCATGCAATAAGAAACTTGCAAGAAAACACATGAATCGACATTAGTTATGGAGGGACCGACATCGGTCAAGCAAGGAGGAACCGACATCGGTTAAAGCTAACCGACATCGGTTACTTGTGTGTGAGTATTATAATTAATTCATGGGAATTAGATCTAATTTTAGCATACAAGCAAATATATTAATTGTAATTGCATGGCTAAGTGCCCTAAGTTTGTATACGTATAAGCATGAAAGGTAGGGTTTAGAAGTAAGAATTAAGAAAGAATTAAAGAAGTTGATGATTATTGTGAGAATAATTGTGATAGAGAGAATTCTTGGAAAAGAAGCAAAAGCTTAAGAGAAAGAAAATATTACACATCTAAGAAGTGTGGAGGATTGTAAATCTTAAATTGTATATCTTGTGAAAGTTTTGGATAATAAATTGGCTTGTTTCTTGGTGGATGTAGCCCACACTGGGTAAACCATGTTAAATCTAGTGTTGATTTATATCTCTTGTTTTGTATATTTCTTTTGGTAGAATATCTCGGTTTTATTTGCATGTATGCTTAGATCTCGATATATTTTCTCGCATAAATTGGTGTGCTAACCCCAACACTTTGAATCTATCTCCAAAGAATTTCTGCAACAAAACTCTTTAATTTTCTCTAAAACCCTCTAATAATGGACTTGAAATATTAAAAATTACCCATCAAATTGAAGTTCTCTCCATTTATAATGTTTAAACACCAGTGGTGTAGCAGACCCAAGGCCTTATCTTTTTGCACAAATGGTCACAGGGTCGAATCCCATCCTTAGAACATTGTTTCTAACTTCCCATAGCCGGAAAATAAACATTAAAACCCATATCCTCAATCACATAATCAAATTTAGGTCTGTAGCCTAATGGTTTGGACCTAAAATAGGTCGTGATATGTCTCGGGGTCAATTCCCATAGAACAACCCTTATCTTTTTTTTGGGTCAACATATTTTATATGATGAGAGAAATTCCACATTGATCGGCTGCTAAACAACGAAGGTCTTTTTAAGGCTTGGGTGGATAAGTGTTCACGTGGCTTCAGCCACACTTATGTCTGCTTGTCTTCTTTGCTTAGCTCATTAGGCTTCACGCTTAGCTCAATATTTGGTTGGTTGGTTGGTACATAGAGATTGTTTGAGCTCGTCGGTGGTTGTGGTGGCTTCTTGTTGGGTGATTGTGCAATGAGTTGTTGAGCTCGTTGTGAGCTAGTCGCGGTGAGGTGGATTCACCGGTGTAACTATGTAGCTCTACCATGCGGCGATGACTTGGCTCACCAAGTTGGAAAGTTGGAGTCTTATAGCTTGGCCTCCACTTGTTGAGTTAGTCGTTAACGTGGTCTTAGGTTAAAAAGGGAATTAGTCCCACATGCATATCAAACTGATCTTCAACAAAATTTATAATCAATAATGCTTACTATATAGTGTGAAGAAAGGCGACATGGTTCCCCTCCGAAAAGAGTAGACCGCACTAGTTGTAGGGCCCTTAGTCGACACAACATGCTAGCCCCACATTGGTATCGAAGAATAAAGCCTAAAACCAAATTTTTGCATGAGAAAACTCTTCCACTTTTCGCAACCACATTCGTCCACTTGTCGTGCTGACATCATGCCACATTATCTTTTTGAGCCTGATGTTTTATTTTTATCAGTTGGAGAGAAATTTCACCAAGTTATATCTTCTCTTACAATGTCTATTTCACCCCATTTAGAGGGCGTCGAAAATATCTCAATGAGAAATTATGTATGCAAAGAATTTCAGATATTGTGTAGACCATCTGACCTATGGGTATCCTCTAGATCACACCCCCATACTGAGGAACTTTTGGACCATCAAAAGTCTTCATTCTCACAAAATCACTAAAGGTACACTTCCTCTTTTATGGCTTTCTACTGTCTCTTCTGTTAAACATAATCTCTTCTTGCAACTCATCCAGTAACTTAAAAGCAAAATATCAACAAATTGAGCTTTCACTTCTCACCTTGATTCACGATCATCGATGGTTATCTCTCTCAATACAAGGCTAACTCTCCCAACATGGGGATGTATCTCAGAATGTACTGGCATGTAATGAAGTACTTATTTTCTCATTTCTTGGAGACTATCTATCCCAAATTGGAACCTACAAACCCAAGTGACAAAGAGAGTACAAAACTCCCTCCTATCTCTGCCAACTGACCTTCTTGCACTTACGTTGTCTTGGTATTTTTAAAGATTCTCTTAGCTTCTGCATTGCTTATATGCTAGAATGAATTTCTTTCATAAGTGATGTTTATATTCTCATTGTTGTTCAATATTATCAACAAGGGAAAAATAATACATTACAATAATAAGCAGTTTCTTTATAATTGTATGTTATCATCCTTTCTCTTTCATTGAAATATGTTTGTACAATTTTCCCTTCTTTGGTCTTATAATCAATTACGAGATATATGGATTTTAGATACTCTTCCATTTACAAACATTGCTCGAATTGGGTCTTACCAACATGCATATAAGAAATTGCACATGTATTAAAAGTACATTTTTCAAATGGAAGGAAAAGAATGCCAACATACATTCATAAAACAACAATACTAGTTATACCTTGAATATTGATTTGGAGAACCTTTGTTTTAAGTTCCCTATTAATGGAATTCATATTTACCCATCTTATCAACTACTACAAGAGTTTGTAAGGAAAATATGTTAATTTTAATGTTAATATGCATTTGAGAATAAAACTTATACAACTTTCATAATCACCTACTCATACGGTGCTTCTCAAATGAATGATTGCTCCATATTCACCCATAATGAGTGATCCACCTCCACACTTACTCAAACAAATGGGGTTAATTTCCTTCATATTTAATGGAAACACAAAAGTGAATTGGAGGTTCAAAAATATGCATGTTAAATTTTTTAGCTAAGCAAATATACTATCCATAAAAGCCAATACTATCTTACCAACCCATTATGATGGAACCTTGCCTTTGGTTTCTCCTTTTTACTGGGTTCTTCATTCAATAGGGTGGGCTTCTTCACTTTATTGAACTATTAGTGTTTTTACCACTTTATTTTTCCAGTATTCGAATGAAGTTGTGGATGGAGGTTCCGACATTTTTCAATCCAATGTCCACTCATTTTAGAATGAATGCAGTAATTCTTGCCATTCTCCACATTTTGTTTTGGAGAGTGGTATTTATTAATCTTCTTTTTTAAGGATTTTCTCTTCCAACACATGGCCACATAATGGTTATTTAATCCACAAAAATACATGGAAATGCATACCATAAATTATGTGTTAACTGACCATTCTTTGCATAATCAAAGTAAACATTGGAGTATTTATGTTGTCCATAAATTTTAGGACTTTGATTTTTGCAAGTATGATGAGGGGAAAATATGTTATCTCCTCTTTTGGAAGGTTCATTTCACTTTAGAGATGTCCAAAGATTCTCTCTAGATACTTTTTCATGACTAGAAGGTTGTTCCTTACTTGATTTCAACTTGCACTCAGGTAAGTGCATGGAAAGGAGGGGCCAAAACTAAGTCTTAAATGGAATTTTTTTCACAAAAATAAAAAACTTCAACTTATACGAGTTATTTGAGATAGTTACACTCAAAATTTGAAGATGTTATAAGAACATGAATTGTAAAATTTTGAGTTTAGTTTCTAAACTACTACTTTTTTTAAAATGGCTAAATGTAAGTGGGTTAAAGATATAAAATGTCAATAGGCACTCCCATTTTTGAGCACTATTTAATAATTTTGAAAACCCTTTGGTAAAAAGATAAATAGGAGTATCTAGTTTGGGATAATTAAAAAAAAATTAGTGAGTTTTTTTTTATGATTTCCCAAGTACAATGATTTTGAAAATTAAAAATAATGGATAATTCACCGTATCCCCTAACTACCTTAAAAATATTGAAAATTAGATTTTTTTGAATATGTCTAAAATTAGTCCTAGTTTGGGATCGTATAATTTGTATTCAATTTAGAGAAACGAAACAAAAGATACATGACAAAAGAAAGACATTTACAATCACTAAGAATAGATGTATAAAAGATAGTTTGAAATAAATATGAATAGAAACATTACAATATTACAATATATATATATATATATATATATATATATATATATATATATATATATATATATATAGAAAGACGGTAGTTTTCTTTAAGTTGAAGGCATATTTTTAAGAAATATTACAATCGTTTTTGTAGGATTTATCATGGTGAAAGATGCGTTTATGCATTTTTTTCAAAAACACGCAAGTTGTTGTGTTGTAACAAGTCCAAGGCTCAGTTTGAGAAACCAAAACATTTCTTAGCATAAAGCAGGCTTGGTTTGGGTGCATAATTCAAGTTTAGCACATATGCGTTCCGTAGTCTATGTGTAATGTATGTGTTTGTGAGAGCATTTTATTTAAAATAAACAAATGTTTAAAAGTAGACATTATTTCTTATACTTTCAGTTTATTTTAGTAAATATAAGAAATTAGGGTCACTTTGCACCTTATGGAATTAGTCTCACAGCTCTATGAGTCACGGTTTAGGAGATTGTTTTTCATAATCTCATTTGGTCAATATATAGATATTTATCAGGATCTCAACATTTGACCTTAAGGTTTTAGGGTTTAAATTCTACAATTGATGTCTATTTTGGGAAAGAATATAGTCATTGTTTAGGTTTTGGGGCCTTTAGATTGTTTACTGACATTTGTAGGAGTGTTAGATGTGTCAAAATTAGATTTTACAAACCTCACAACTCTCAAAGATAACAACATTTGCTCAAATATATGGACTCATGAAATGCCTTATAATACATAAAAATTAAAAAATATGTACATTTTTTTATTAATTTGAAAATATTTGATGACATCTACAAATAATACTCCCACTATTAGGACTGTTAGAAAACTCAACAAAAATCTTAAAGCTATTACAATGGTGTTTCTTCATGGCCATTGAAGAGTTTCACTTGTTCCATGCGACTCATCTTGTCTCTCTACTCCTTATCACTCTAGCCCCTCAAATGGTATACTTGACTCACTTCTTGCACACATTATGCTTTTCACTTGTGTAATCAATGTGCATTATACAGTTCAACTATTGCATAAACCATTCATGAAATCCTTGCATAATCGTCACCATCACCCAACTTTTGTTTTGCAAATTCCTTTCTCCATTATCCTTCTCACCATCTTTTTGTGTGCCCATACTTAACTAACATTGTACAATTTATGTAATGAATTCAATTCCTTTGTGATACTCCTGCATCACAAATTGCATCTTCAATTTCAATCGAATTTACTTATTGATCCATGCCTATATTTTTAATTAGTCCAAGATGAAGTAAAAATCAAGTCATATAGTCCCAATAAGCTTCACGTATGGCAATTTAATCAATATTTATTCTCTTATCGAACAAATCAGCTAACTATGTAATGCATGATATAATTAGGGGGACAATTGAGTCCAAATTCAATGTTTTCATGTAAAATAGCTAGCATGAAAAATTGAAAATCTTAAGCATGAAAACTAAGCCCCTAATTTAAAATTAGGCTTCCCAATCAATGTGCATCATTCCTCTAGCCAACCTAATTTAAGTTAAACCTTTACCCTGTCTCAAAGCAAATTATTAAAAAGGTTCTCAAGTTTGTATTAGTGTGTAGGGATGATTACCCAAGGTGATAAATTAATTCAATAAGATTTAATGAAAGATAACTTCCTCTGAGGCCTAAAAAGACAATTTTGGCCATTTTGCGGTTACTGGAAAACATCCTCGAGGAATGTTTAGAGAAATTATAAAGAATCGAGTCTGATGTTAGAGAGCATTAAAGGTTTTTGAATAAATTTAGGAAAATTTAGGAAATAAAATCTCATTTATGAGCCATCTGTTCAACAACATGTATTTAGAGAATGAGAGCTTCAACAGTGAATGTTATCTTCTCCAAAATATTAAGAGAGTTCATGAATTTTTTAAGAGGAAAAAATATGAATTAGAAAGCTATTAGAATCCTCTACAATTTGGAAATATAAAATTTGATCAAAGGCTTAAGGATTTCTTGAGATATTTCAATCTTTTGCATCTACCCCTCATAGTTCAAGAAGGAATAGGCCCTAAATTTTTTTGAAGAACTAAATTTTGATAATTATTCCGTTGAACTTGAAATGTGACTTGGAGTCAAAATTATATAATATTTGACCCAAAACCATTTTTGCAAGATCCTGTGGAAAAAAACTCAAGCTTGGTGTCTAAAAATGGACATCCAAGGCAAATTTGTCTTTCCAAATAAGGAACAGTCACACTTTGGACACTCTTGTGTCCCATTTTCCCCTAAGGGACAATATGAACATGAGGAACACAAAATTCTATCATCATACTCCTCTCCAAGTTACACTTTAGACACCTAGGTGTCCCCTATGTCCCCATAGTGCAAGGGGACAAGAAGGACCTCATCCTAATTATGGAAGAAGGGAGTCAAATTGGTTGAATCCATTCATTAAAAGAGATATCATGGGAATAAAACTATGACAAGGAACAAATCAGGGTGTCAATGTGTGTAAAAGGCAATCACTTGGAAAACGAGTGTAATAAGGAGAATCATGAGGTCTGTGAAGGATCTGAAACATCAAGAACCTCACTAAAATTCAAGTCATCAATGGGAATGATCATCATGATCATGATGCTAAAGTATCACCTTGAGTGGTGACAAAACTCATCACGAGCTCAAAAATTATGCATATCTCTTAAGCGTGTTTCTAAACACTTAATCAATGTTTGACGATGTGCTCACATCTTATAATTCAGGGAGTGGATTTTTCATTGCTTCAATGCAGTTGGAGGTCAAGAACATAGATAACACCCTCAAACATTACTCCAAGTATCATGTAGGGATCAATCCTTCCGCCATGAGAGGAAACCTATTTACATTAGGAGAAATTGAGCAAAGAGGTGTCCAGATACTATAAACATGTTTCCACTCAGGTGATATCTTAGTTATGGAACTAAATAATGAAGTTAAAAAGGGTTTCATCATGTTCAAAGGTGAAATTGGAATCTCATAGAGTAAGTTGAGGATCATATCCTGACTCTTCCATCATGTTTAAACCTCTTCATGGAACAAGCTAAGATGAGATATTCAAGCTACTGAGGTATTTAGGAACAACATGTGTGAAGGATCAAGAAATCATCGATGTTATATGAGATGCATATGAGAAAATAGGTGTATGAGCATCTTGAAGTTGATTCTATTTGAGGATAATTATGAAGCTAGGAGGGGTAAGAGGATGATTTTCATATAGAGTACCATGTATGAAAGAATGAGAAATCATCTCAGTTTCACTTAATTCCACTCACTTGGTAGTGTTCTTAAACACTTATTTGAACCTTTTAGTGTGATAAAACTTAAAAGAGAAAGGAAATTACAACCACCTCATTTCAATCCAACAGTTTCCACATGACAAGAATTCCATTCAATGAGAAATCCTTCCATCTACATGGTGAAGACCTATTTTAGTAATTAATAGATAATCAAAAATGGTTTGAGCATCATGGAGTTGATTTTTGGTCACTAGGGTGAATTGTGGAGGCCTAGAAAAGTAAGAGAGTGATCCACACTCTTTCCTTGTAATCAAGAGATAGAATCCTATTACAATCACAATGTAGATATCATAACAATGTTTCTAAACAATTATTCGATGCTCTGGAATATCTCATAGAATAATTAAATTGTAATCATAATACCTCCGTTCATCAGGTCGTAAGAGATTAAAACTCTCATTCATGAAGCATTTCCTCAAAAGTCCATTAGAAGAAGATTCTTCATCAACAATATCTTTCCCATGTCCAAATTTCCATCTCTCTCTTCTTTTATCTCATCCCTCACACTCTCTCTAAAATTCTATTCCTTCATTGAGAGTGTATTTTTTTCACTCTTTCATCTTATTCAATAAAGTTACTTAAGTTGCATTATAAAAGTCCCTTTTCAACAATAATAAAAGTACTTACTTTTATTCCTAGAGAATTTGAAAAGTCTCATGATGTTGAGATGAAAATTCATGTCCTGACTTTTATCCGAATGTGTAAGGGGACATGTGGGATACCAAAGTGCGTTCCCCTATGGAGGAGTGGTTTACATCACTTAAGTTATGACTTGAGGTGTTAAAAACATGCTTTCAACTCATGGTAACTCATTTTTACCACTTATTTATGATGAATGGACCCATGGAGGCCTTTTGGAGGTCTGATGTCCCCTTGTCCCTTTTTCCAATAGAAAGGGGACATGGGGGTCAAAAAAATGTGCTCCCCTATGGATGATAAATTTTGTCACTCAAAAACAAAACCTAGAGTATTAAGAAAGTGTTTTTTAACTCATGAAATTTGGCACCATCTTAATGAGATCCTCACCCCTGATAAACAACAAGTATATTTATGATAGTCCCCATTCCAAGAGGTACTTATCAAAATTTGTAAATATCCACCTATCACTATGTGGTGACCATCTCTCTGGATCTTTCCTCATAGGAATGGTAAGGAAAAATTCATGCTTACGAAGGACCGATTGACGGTTGAATTACGAATCGGGAGGAAGGGAAACCATATCGGTCACAATTTTGGTCACAAATTACATTTTGGTCTCAATGTGTTTCTCATCTCATCAAATGGGTTGATCAAAATATTGAATCATTATTCATTCAATCTCCTACCTTCACCCATATCAAGATTGGAAGGTTTTCGGTCTCACATTTCATTAGTCACTATGTTTCTTAGGTGGAAGGATCATCATGGTTGTATTGTGCAGGATATTGTTTCAACTTCTCATCAAGTGCACGAGGGTAAAAATTCATGGAAGTGTTTTATGAATTGTATGGATTGGTTCAAGTGAAAGAGGGAATTCTTCATTGATCTCAGTGGTCCATTTATCAAGTGATTCTCATTTATTTTCTCAATGTACCTTATAGGGCTACAAAAATACATCATTTTAGGAGGATTCTTCAATCATACAACTAATTATTTCAGATAATGATGTAGTAGGGGTCCATAAAACCAAAAAACACATCATACACTCACATTTATTTTGTTTTGTATGATGTTATTGATACCAGCTAATCCCT
The DNA here is from genome assembly GCA_018340775.1 of Taxus wallichiana var. yunnanensis. Taxonomy (NCBI): domain Eukaryota; kingdom Viridiplantae; phylum Streptophyta; class Pinopsida; order Cupressales; family Taxaceae; genus Taxus; species Taxus wallichiana. Next base: position 145,880,597 of record CM031235.1, on the reverse strand, counting down.
AAATCTCATCACATCATCGTAATTAAGTTCATATGACTCAAATAGGGTAAACTACCTCTCTCCATGAGCCAATGTGTGGATGATGTTATGAATGTTTGAAGCATGTATACAATAATTTAGAATACTCCAAGACTTTAAGTTTTTAATAAAACCCTTATGAATTTCTATTCTACCATAAGTCTTAGTCCTAGAAATGTATTGTGAGAATTTTGGTGCTCCCATGTAGAAAGGGATTTTTATGATGACAATGATTCTTAATGATTTGGTAGAGAGAGCAAATAAACTACTAATTTTATTATATGTGTGTAAAATTATCCTTATAGGATATCTATGACATATTGTAGAGTCGTTTGCACAACTCTATTTGGGTTAGATTGAGTTAAATAACTATTAGATGGGAGTATACAAGTAGACCATCATAAAAATCATTAGATTAGTGTGTAGTCACTAGATTGAGTGAAATCACTATTAGTGTGGGAGTATTCACTATGATAGGTCCAATATCCTTTTTCCTATTCTTAACCAAGAAAATTTCCTTGTTTTTCTTCTATAAGAAAATTTCCCATGAGGTGGAGAAACATCTGCTGATAATTTTATAGTACACTCTCATTTACTATATCCCTCGACCATATTCACAAAAATCCATTTTAGTAATGCATAAAATTATTTGAATGGTGTATGTTGGTGTGTGTGACTGTCCAGTCATCGTCCACATCACCTAGGTGAGTCATCTCGCCTTGCGAGAGTCATAGGTCTTAAGAAGTCAAATGACAAGTGTCAGATTCTGTCATAGAATTTGACATTGTCATTTACGTCAATGTGTCATAGGAGTTACATTCCTTATTTGGAATTGTAACTCCTCTTCTAGTGGCGTCATATGCGTCAGTCAACGTCATATGTGTCAGTGGCATCATTGAGGTTATTTCCATGTTTAGGCATGGGGGTTACACAACACCCCTATTTGTACTTCCTATTTTTTGATCTATGAGTATGAGCAGACCCATTATTCTTACTTGCAATCTTCTTTCCATTGATTTGAATCTTGTGTATTACATTGGCTTGACATTACCATCGGAGTGCAACTTCATTGTGGTGCATCGCTTTTTGACATCGGTTCTCGCGAATCCCTCTTTCATGGTATCAGAGCTGGTTTTGGTAAACGTGCACTCTTCATTTCTCAGTTGTTTATTACTTCTGGTTTCTTCTCATTTCCTCGTGTGCAAGTTTTTTTATTATCATTTTGGAATTATTGCTCACCTCGTATTGAGGTTTTAGCAGTTGCAAGTTTGAGGTATTTGGTTGGTTTGCATTATCAGCTGAGTTCGTAATTGCATATTTCTAGATCCTTGTGGCTGTTGTTTCGGGTTGTTTGTGTGTTACTTGTTGGTTGTGTTCAGATTCAGCTCCTGTAGGGTAAAAGAAGAGCTCGTTTTTTGGTGTGGACCTGTGATTACTGGTTGGAATCATTTTTTCACTGGTGTATACTCAGACTAATCCGAGATTTTTTCTCATCGTTGTGGTTCATTGTTGTCTCATGGTTACCTTTGCATATTGGCTTGTGCTTGGACGTGGATTGGTTCAGCCCTCTTCTCTGTTGTTGTTTGAGTCACCAGCGTTGAAGCTGTTTTCTTCTACACATGCCCCTTGGAAAGCATCTTTTTCTACCCGTGTTTTATCTAAACATTTTTTTTTTCTGTTGGCATCGTGATCATCTGGTTTGCTTGTTGTTCGAGTCTTTGTTTGCTATAGCTTCCAAAACACCACCATCAGCGTCGTGCTCCCTGAATCCATTAGTGCTCCTCCATGGTCTCTATGACAATTCTTGGCCGAAATGGTCACCAAACACTTGGCCCACCTCCTAACTTCGACGGTTTCACTCTACTCCGATCGATCAACGTTTAACCCGCACTTGCTCGCTCGCTATGCGTCGCGCTTCTCACCGTTGGGTCAAACATTTTTTTCCCGCCTCTCCGGTATGTGGCCTGCTTCTCCTTCCATGTGGCCTTCTCAAATCCACCTACCAGGTAATATCTTTCTAAAATACATTTTTTTATCACCTTAAAAAAAACGTGTTTGTATACGTTTTACTTTATCACTTTTCTTAAAAACGTTTTGTTTCATTACCCTTTAAATATTTTAGGGTTAAGACCTTTTTAAAACATTTTTAAGGTGCTAAAAAAATTTCATTTTAAGTGGCATTGTAATATTGTAAGTTTTTTGGCTTGTTTTATTAACCTTCCTTCGATCGCCGAAGACGGAGGGTGAGGTTCGGGATTGGCAGGAGGCTAATCCCCCCTCACAATACAAACAAACCCTATCTAAAATTCCATGCCATTTCCAACGGGCATACATATGACACCTTTTACATGCATTTAGGGCACTTTTTTAATCCATGTGCAGGCTTATTGACTTTTTCTCATCAATTGAGCGAATTAGTGTTTCCTATAGCTTTTGACTCGTTGCTCAGTTTTGAGCACTTCTTTAGTCAAAGTTGCATGTTTTTTTGCACTCTAGATGATGGGATCATTACTTTTGTAAACGCACTAATTTTATTAAGTGCCACATTCTAGGGGGTGTCTTTGTATTGCTTAATTCAGCTCCTTTTTTCTTGAGCTTTGTTCTATCCCTTTTTGCTTGTGGACTTGTGAGCACGTTTGCCCACAGGCCTTATGACAAAGGGATTATTTTGTGTGACATGAGACATTTTTTCTCACAAATCCCTCTCTTCCCCCTCTTGCTTCTCTCTTTCTGTGCTTGCTTGCGGTGTCGATCTGCTGCGCCCATGAACCTTGATTGTTGTCTCCACTCTTGCGTTATTACGCTGATTGTAAGGTGAGTGATAGATTGGTTCTTGGCACATAGTCGCATCTGGTTGTAATCAACACACTGAATTATAATGTGCCAAAATTGGGGGGTGTAATTTTGTTCTGGGGTGGTTGTTTCTTTTCTCTCTTCTGCATTCCTTGGTTCTATCTCTTCATTATGGATATCTCTAAAGTACTAGTGCTCACACCTTTTAATTTATTTGAATGGAAATCTAAAATTATATTGGTTTTGCGAAGTAAAGGGTTATACCAAGTTATCATGGGGTTAGAGACCGAACCTAATGATGAACCCGAAAAATCTAAATGGTTCAACTGTTGTGATGAAGCCTTAGGTCTTATTTGTATGTCCGTATCTCCCGACTTGCTCTTCCACATCGAAACTTCCTCAACACCCCATCAAGTGTGGAAAACACTTGATGATATGTTTGGGAAGCAAGATGACATGAGAGCGCATGAGTTGGAGAACGAACTACTAGGGTTAAATCCTAGTGACTTTGAAAACCTACAGGCCTTCTTCTCAAATTTTTTCCACACTAGACTGCTTCTAAAGGAATGTAAAGTGGAGAAGAAAGACTCTCAATTGATCTTTTCGATTCTTTCTAAGTTAGGTCCCGAATACTCTGTCTTTGTTTCAAATTTCCATGCCACAAAATCTGCCTTGGGTAGTACTTGGAATATGCCCTCCTTTGACAGTTTTTCATCCCAACTCATTCAAATGGGGACTCTAAAATCCAAGTCACATGCCCTTGTGGTGAATAAGGGCAAGAAAAATGAAAAGAAGAAAGAAACTAAGGACCAACCTAAGAAAGAAACCAAGACCAACCAACCCCCAGCTAAGCCCATCACTCATACTTCAACTTCTGAGCCTAAAGTGAAGAAGGAAAAGTATAAATGCTCCTATTGTAAGAATTTTGGCCATGACGAGCAGCATTGTTTTTAGAAACAAATTGATCACTTAACTCATTTACTTGAGAAGAATAAAATAAGTGTTCCTGAATCCATTAAACAAAATGCTCAGAAGGGCGAGTCTTCTAATACAAAGGAGACTAAAAATGAAAAGAAGAAAGGTAAGGCCCTCATAGCTAGATCAGCTCCATCATCAACTTGGATTATCGATTCCGGTGCCTCACACCACATGGCTTCTTCAGAGGTTGAATTCTCTAGCATTGAACCATGTGGCATGTCCCAAATCACGTTGGGTGATGACATTCATGTGTTGGTTTCCTAGTAGTGGATCGGTAGAGATAGAAGGTGGAACATTTAACCAAGTGTTGAGTGTTCCCAATCTCTCTACTAATCTCCTATTGGTTTACCAAATCACCCACATTGGTGAAGGAATGCGAGTGGAATTTGGTCCTAACTCGGTGATTATTCGTGAGCTTAACTCTAACTGCACTATGGCTGAGGGAAAGGTAGATCACCATTCACGGTTGTATACCTTTTCCCACTTCTCTTCTGATTCGATGCCCAATGCCTTGCTCACTCATGCAAATGAGGTTAGCAAGTTATGGCATGAGCATTTTGGGCATCTAAATTATCGTTACCTTGAACAATTGAGCCAAAATGAAATGGTCAATGGGCTACCCCGAGTTAAGTTTTCTAAGGGTCTTTGTGAGGGTTGTACCCTTGGAAAGCACCCTAAAAAATTTGACAATGGAAAATCTTGAGAGCTACTCGTCCCTTGGATCTTGTTCATAGTGACGTTTCTGGCCCTTTTCCGTCTCCTTCTTTTACTAGAGCTCTATATATACTAACCTTCATTGATGACTTTTCATGTTATACTTGGGTATATTTTCTTAAGCTTAAGTTTGAAGTTTTTGAGATTTTTCAAAACTTTAAGGATCTTTTGAGAAACAAGCGGAATGGTCTATTAAGGTTCTTCGAATCGAAAATGAAGGTGAGTTTATGAGCAATAGGTTTGAGAATTTCTACACTTCGAGGGGATTGATTTACAACAGACGGTTTCTTACACCCTTCCCAAAATTGAGTTGCAGAAAGAAAGAACCGAACTTTAAAGGATATGGCTACTTGTATGGTTCACTCGAAATCTCTTCCTCCGTAGTATTGGGTGAAGCAAGAATTGTGCTTGTTATATTCATAATCGTGTTCCACACAAGGCAGTAAGAGGGATGACACTCTTTGAAGCCTGGTTTGGACACAAGCTTGATGTCAAGCACTTTTGAGTCTTTGGATCCAAGGCTATGGCTTGGATTCCCAAAAATAAATGCAAGGCATTGGATCCAACATCCAAACCTTGTATCTTTGTTGGGCATTCTGATGGCGTGAAGGGATATCGATTGTTGAACCCTACCACTCGTGACCTTTATATTGAGAGGAGTGTGAAGTTTGATGAGTCATCCTTGACTTCAACTTCCATTGAGGTTATTTTTCCCACTGATTCAGATTCTGACTCTTCAGATGATGATGTTGTTGAGTGAGTTCCACCTCTCCCTACTCCTCCCGATCCTCAAACTTCGAGTCTTCGATTCTCGACAAAGAGTGATGATGAGGACTATGTCCCTTATCACTCAAGTGAATAATCTTCCGACTCTGAGCTTGAGCCTTCGAGACCTCTTTGGGCCAGGAAAACTTTATAGAGTGCTAGAGATTTATTTGGAGATCCTTTGGATGAGAGATGTACTCGCTCGGACTTCACTTTGGACCTCACTCCTTCTTCGTCTCGCTTCCCGATCCACCATCTTTCCAGGAATCTTCACTCATAAAGGATTCCCTGAGTGGGATTCTGCCATGGATGAGGAGTATTCCTCACTCATAAAGAATGACACTTGGGATTGTCGACACTAAAATTTTCCTCCAAAATTTATATTTCATTAATGTATGTATTAGGAATAGGATGTTGTTAAGTGTAATTAGTAGTAGCGTCCGATAGAAGATAACGGCGCCACAAGATGCGGGTGCCGCCAATAATGTGGAGTACGGTAATAATCAAAGTACAATAGGAATGTTGTAAAAAGTAAATATTTGTCGTAAGTGGTCCGTAATGTTAAAATGTCAAAGTTTGGGTAATTAGAGAAGTAGGGTCTACATGATTAGGAATTAGAAATATTATATTGGTAATAAGGACAAGGAGTGAGGTCATAAATATTTTGTGTATTTTATTTGTAAAAAGTCTAAAAATGTGGAACCCATGTAAAATGATAAGGTTTATCTTATCTTAAGAGATAAGCTTACATGTACATATAAGAGTTAAGGTATGGAATATGATTCGTCAGAGTGGATTTCTTATCCTATCTTAGAGATAGGATGGATAAGCCTAGAAGTTCTATAAATAGAGAGGCCACCCCCCTCATTTAGCATAGAAAGAAGTAGTGAGAAATATTGTAGGAAGTGTGCGAAGGAAGCCATCAGTTAAAGGTGTGTTGAAGAAGCCATCAAGAGGTGTAATTGTAAAGTTTCTCCCATAGTGTTGTTGAAGTATCTCATGGGTGAGATTGTAACAGTTTCATGTTAATATTATAATTTATTTTGATATTTCAGATTTTTCGTCATTCTGTCTTATCATAGTCAATGGTATTCTTGTGTTCGGTTGTTGTTTTTTTCTAGATTACATCCACCAAACTAAAGGTCATGTGCATTAGTAAATAATCATAAAGACGAGGAGTTCCCGATGAAGAATTATCATAGTGCCGGATTGGTGATGACATTTTGGTTCTTCGCTGCGACCATTCCTCGTTGGTGGATTTTCTGGAGAGATATTCCCACTTAGTCAAAAATCAATTGGAGGGTAACCTTGTTTTTACTGTGCATAGTAGTTACCATGGTAAAGTCATTTTTACCGTGAATAGTAGTTACCATGTTAAAGTCATTTTTGCCATGAATAGTAGTTACCTTGGTAAAGTCCTTTTTGCTGGGAATAGTAATTACCGCAGTAAAGTCACTTTTTACCGTGAATAGTATTTATCGCAGTAACTTCACTTTTTACCGTGAATAGTGTTTACCACAATAAAATCAGTTTTTACCGCAGTAAGTCAAGTTTTACCATAGTTTACCGTGGTCATTTCTATTTTACTGTAGAAAGGTGTAAATTCACTTTCTAGTATAGTGATTCCAATTATTTGTGCACATAAGTCTTGTTAATTGTACTTGTGGGTTGGTATTTCACGGTGGTTACTTTTGAAAATGGGAAAGATTCTTGTTTTTTCAGCTCAATCTAATGAAGATGCTTCTTCTTTCATTCAAGAGTTTAAACGATCTTGTATTTGTAATGGCCTCATAAGAAGGGAACAATGGACTGAATTTTTTCCTACTTTTTTGGATGGTTCAACACTTAGGTGGTTTGAAACACTAGGTGATAATGTGAAAAATTCATGGGATTTATTAACTGAAAGTTTTCTTGAAGAATTTGGTGAACAACAGAAATATGCAGATCTCATGATCGAGATCACAAAGCTATCCCAAGGAGAGAAGGAGAAGATAAGGGATTATCATGCTCGTGTTCTAGAGCTAAGGAGGAAGCTCGATGCCCAAATCCGGAAGGAAGGACTAGCGGATGGGTTGATGAATGGCGTGGATAATCTCCTCTGTAAGCACTTCATTCTTGGGATGAAGCCAGAGATCAGACAACGAGTGAAGTATGACCGCCCAAATACTACCATCAACAAGCAAAGGAGATTGCAAGAAGGCAAGAAGAAAGCATGGAAGAGGAGCCCAAAGAAATTGTTGCTAAAGTAGAGCCTACACCAAAGACCTTTGCTCCCGAATCCACAACCACTCCCGGTGAGCACAAATATTTCTCCTAATACATCTACTGAGTATGAAGATCTGCTCAAAAAGATGGGTCAGTTAACTATTAATCTTCTTCAAGGAAAGGAATTTAGTTCTCAGGGAGGAGATAGAGGTCCAAAGAGAAATATTTCTGAAGTTGTTTGTTATGGTTGTTATAAAAAGGGTCATTATAAGTATAATTGTCCAGATAGAGCTTCTACATCTGGTAAGGGAGATAATGATAAAGGAAAAGCACCTGTGAATTCTTTTGATGTAGTAGATAAGAGTAGAAATAATGAAGTAGATGTGTTTGTAACAAAAAGAAAGAAAGAAAAAGATAATCAAGATGGAAATGATCCTAAGAAGATGAAAGAAGAAACTAGTAAGAAACATAGAGAAGAAAGTTGGGTGTGCAGGATTTTCTGATTTCACAGGGGCAAGGACCATACTCCATCTTGGAAGATCTATCCAAAAGGCCTGCAAATATTACATATGGTCAACTCTTGGCTATGTCTTCTGAGAAGAGGCGGGAGTTGCGAGGTGGACTCAATGCTCAAGAAGGAAGGAGGTTGAGGTCCCTGCTTGGGAGGCAGAGGCAGATCCCTATGCTCCACAAGCCGAGGTATTATGTAATGGTATTTCAATTCATGATGTCTTAGTTGATGGAGGTGCTGCGCTTAATGTAATGACCGAGTCCAGAATGAATATGTTGGGTTTAAAATTGATCGCCCTTCAACACTTATGTTAAGGTCATTAAATAAGGGAAAACTAAACCAAGGTGTAATTTCAAATGTGGCAATATCTCGTTATGGGTGTTGTATGTGTGGTAGACTTTCAGTGATGAAAAATGGTACTGCTAAGCACTCCAATGCTCCGCCAGGAAGACCATGGCTAAGGAGAGTTCATGCAAGAAACTACCGGAATGAAGGTTTCATGACACTTGGACGTGGTAGAGAGAGGGTGAAGATAAACGTGATCCTCGACATCATAAAGTAGAACCCGTGATTCAAGTGATGAAACCGATGATTGACATCCTCTAATTACTCTAGTACCAAAGTGAAGTGGACACCGAAGATGAAGAAAGTGAGGTGGATGTTTCAAATCATGGATATCCTTCCACCACACCAACTCATGACCCCATAAAATTATCTCAAGAAGAAGTTGATGATCGTCTCCAACAAATAAAGATTGGTGATGTCATGATGGAGAGTGAGAAGGAATCCTACCTCCACTCTTTTCAAGGTACATACACCTATTCACTTTTGATTACAAGGAACTCCGCAAGTAAGTTGGGTAGAACATTGTATTGAGTCGGTAGATGGTGCTAAGCCCATAAAGCAAATGCCATATAGAATGAATCCTAATTTTTCCAAGACTGTAAAAGAAGAAATAGATAAGTTGCTTGATGCAGATTCATATTTGTCATGGAGAATTCGTAATGGGTTTCTCCCATTGTGATCTCAATAAAAAGAATGGGAAGCTACGCATTTGTGTTGATTATAGGAAGCTCAATAAGGCAACAAAGAAGGATCATTACCCTCTTCCATTTTCAGATCAGATCTTGGACGAAGTAGCTGGCCAGGAGTGCTATAGTTTTGTTGATGGATATAGCAGCTACAACCAAGTTCGTATAGCAGAGAAAGATCAGCTGAAGACCACGTTCACCACTCCTTGGGGAATGTTTGCTTATAGAGTTATGCCTTTTGGGTTGTGTAATGCTCCAGCAACATTCTAGCGTTTGATGAATAGGGTGTTCGAACCCTACATCGGGACCTTCATCGAGTATTTCGGATGATTTTTGCATCTATGGGAGCAAGTTGGACCACCTCGCACTGATGGAGACAAGCATTTCAAAGGTTAGATGAAGCACAAGCCTCACTAAACCCTACAAAGTGTGTCTTTGGATGTTCTAAAGGCGTTTTGTTAGGGCATGTCAGATCCAGAGATGGTATTGGTACCGATCCCGATAAAGTTTCAAAATCAAAGATTTACCATTTCCTATGAATAGAAGTAAGTTGAGATCATTTTTAGGCCATGTGGGTTACTATAGAAGGTTCATCAAGAATTTCTCAAAGATTGCACAACCACTAACCCAGCTTTGAAGAAGGATGTTGTTTATGAACCAGAAACAAGGCACATGAAGCTTTTGGATAACTGAAGGAAGCCCTGGTGTCTTCACTTGTTTTGAAGAATCCAGATTGGAGCAAGCCATTCATTGTGTACACTGATGCCTCAGATGCAACACTAGGTAGTACTTTGAGCCAAAAGGATGAAAATGGGAATGAACATCCAATTTACTTTGGGAGTAGACAAATGAGCAGTGCTGAGGTAAACTATACTGTAACTGAAAAAGAGGCTCTGGCTATCATTTTTGCTATAAAGAAGTTTAGAAATTACTTGCTAGGGCAGAAATTTATAGTTGTAACGGATCATCGTGCTCAAATATATTGTCAATAAGCCTAACCCATCAGGGAGGATAGCAAGATGGATAATTTTGCTACAAGAATTTGAATTTGATATTATAGATAGGCCAGGAAAGAAGCATGTCAATGCAGATGCACTCTCTCGAGCCTATGATGGTTTAGGATCATCTTGTGATGATGATGATTTTCCCGATGCAAAGATTGTTCTCCTCGACACAATCCCTAGTGAATACATAGATATTTGGAATTATCTCAATGAATTCAAGTTTCCGATGGTGCCAATGCAAAGACTAAGAGAAAGATTACTCAAGCCGGTCGTCCATATTCTATTCTCGCATGGAGCATTATTTCGAATAGGACCTCGATGGACAAGATAAGAGGGCAATGGACGTGATCAAGGAAAGGAGCTGCTAGAAGAATTCCACAATGGTACATGTGGAGGGCACTTCTCTGACAACTTACAAAAGCAAGAAGGATCTTGGATGCAGTTATCACCGCCCACTCTTTTTAAAGATTGTTATAATTATTGTAAGACATGTGATATTTGTCAAACACATGGTAACCGTAAGACTTCATCACTCCATTATGTCCTATTCTTCCCTTGGTCCCTTTGAAAATGGGGAATAAACATTGTAGGTCCACTTCCAACTACATCACGTCAAAATTAAGTATATTGTAGTTGCCACGATTATTTAACCAAGTGGGTTGAAGCTAGGCCATTGAAAACAACTTCCATGGATGAAGTGGCAAGGTTCATATATGAACGCATTGTCACCAGATTTGGTTGTCCATTAGAAATTGTAATAGATCAAGGAAGCCACTTCATTAATGAGGTGGTAGAAGCCCTAGTCAATAAGTTTTCTATCAAGCACAAGAAGGCAACAACATACAAGCCAAGCACAAATGGACAGGTGGAACGAACAAATTTTGTGTTGTGTCAAATTCTAGCAAAAGATGCAGCCTTGCAGGTACATAAATGGGATAAAAGGATTCATGCAACATTGTGGGCATATAGGGCAACATCAAAGTCAAGAACAAGATACTCCCATTTCAAATTGGCCTATGGCATTGATCCAGTTCTTCCTATTGGATTTGGATATTCCCACTGTGAGAGTTATGAAAAATGAAAGGATGGATGAAAGTGATTCAGTAAAAGAAAGGTTGGTACATCTTCATTTGCTAGAGGAAATGAGGGAAATAGCAAAGGATACAAGCCATAAGAAGAAAATGAAGCAGAAGGAATACTTTGATCAAAAGATCCGATGGTCTCCATTTCATGTGAATGACTTGGTCCTAGTATATGATTCCAGATACAAAAAAAGAAGACAGAGAAAATTTCTTCCAAAATGGATGGGGCCCTACAAAATAGCAGTTGTGCATGAAAATGGTACGTACTGACTGGAGGAATTGGATGGCACTCCCATTACAAATGGGTCAACCACGACAAGTTGAAGATTTTCCAAGCACTAGAATAGTCTACTCCGAGGACGGAGTAGAAGCTAGGAAGGGGGAAGATGTCGACACTAAAATTTTCCTCCAAAATTTCTATTTCATTAATGTATGTATTAGGAATAGGATGTTGTTAAGTGTAATTAGTAGTAGCGTCCGATAGAAGATAACGGCGCCACCAGTACGGTGCCGCCAATAATGTGGAGTACGGTAATAGTCAAAGTACAATAGGAATGTTGTAAAAAGTAAATATTTGTCGTAAGTGGTCCGGTAATGTTAAAATGTCAAAGTTTGGGTAATTAGAGAAGTAGGGTCTACATGATTAGGAATTAGAAATATTATATTGGTAATAAGGACAAGGAGTGAGGTCATAAATATTTTGTGTATTTTATTTGTAAAAAGTCTAAAAATGTGGAACCCATGTAAAATGATAAGGTTTATTTTATCTTAAGATGATAAGCTTACAAGTACGTATAAGAGTTAAGGTATGGAATATGATTCGTCCGTAGTGGATTTCTTATCCTATCTTAGAGATAGGATGGATAAGCCCGAAGTTCTATAAATAGAGAGGCCACCCCCTCATTTAGCATAGAAAGAAGTAGTGAGAAATATGTAGGAAGTGTGCGAAAGGAAGCCATCGCTTAAAGGTGTGTTGAAGAAGCCATCAAGAGGTGTAATTGTAAAGTTTCTCCCATAGTCTTGTTGAAGTATCTCATGGGTGAGATTGTATAATTTCATGTTAATATTATAATTTATTTTGATATTTCAGATTTTTCGTCATTCCGTCTTATCATAGTCAATGGTATTCTTGTGTTCGGTTGTTATTTTTTTCAGATTACATCCACCAAACTAAAGGTCAGCATTAGTAAATAATCATAGCACGAGGAGTTCCCGTGAAGAATTATCATAGTGGATTGGTGATGAGAGGATCTTACCCTTCTTTCGAAAGGAAGAAAAATAATTCGGTGTAGGTGGGTATATCGAACAAAGTATGCAGCTAATGGAGAAGTCAAGAAGTATAAAGTGTGATTTGTAGCTAAGGGTTTCTCTCAGGTAGCTGGGGTTGATTACTTGGAAACCTTTGCTCCAGTTGTGAAGATGACTTCCATTCAAATGACCCTTGCCATCGATGTTGTTAACAGATGGGAAGTCCACTAGATGGACATTAAGAGTGCCTTCCTTCATGGGGACATAGAAGAGGAGATCTATATGGAACAACCTCCGGGTTATGTCCATGATCCATCCCTCGTTTGTAAATTAAAGAAGTCTCTCTACGACCTTAAACAAGACCCTCGGGCTTGGTATGCCAAGATAGACTCCTTTTTACTTACATCAGGGTTCACTTAGTGTCACTCTGACCCAAATGTGTATATTCTGCGATAGGATGACTCCATGCTTATTCTTGTTCTCTATGTTGATGACTTGTTGATCACAGGTAGCTCTTCCTCTATCATTGATTCTGTGAAGATCTCCTTGGCCAAAAATTTCTCCATGTCTGACTTAGGATTGCTTCATTACTTTCTTGGGATCCATATTTCACAATTTGACTCGGGAATTATGATCTTGCAGCCTAAGTACTCTCTTGATTTTCTTTCTCGATTTCACATGTCTGATTGTAAGTCCTCACCTACTCCTTTTCTTTCTAGGATTAATCTGGTTTCGATTGATCTTCCCCCTTGTTGTCGGTACCCTTTATTGATAGTTGGTGGGAAGCTTGATCTACCTTACTCACACTTGGCCATATCTATTGTATGCCATCGGGATCGTGTCTAGATTTATGCAGGAGCCTCATGAGCTACATTTAAAAGCAGAAAAGTGGATCCTTCACTATGTTCGTGGCACTCACACAGATGGTATTCATTACTTAAGAGGGACTGAGATTGACTTGGTTGGATTTACAGACTCAGATTGGGCCGGTGATCTAGATCATTGGAAGTCTACCTCAGGCTATAGTTTCACTCTTGGTTCAGGTCCTGTCAGTTGGTCCAGCAAGAAGCAGAACACCATTGCCATATCATTGATAGAAGTAGAATATAGAGGAGCAGTTAACGCTGCCACAAAAGTTGTTTGGTTACAGGGTATCTTGATAGAGTTTGGCATCCACTTTCGGTGGCCTACCATTATCTACTATGACAAGATGAGCACTATCTCGATTTGTAGAAATCCAGTTCAGCATTAGCGCACGAAGCACATTTAGATTCATATGCACTTCATATGGGAGCTGACACATGAAAACATCATCAACATACAGTATGTTCGGAGAATACTAATCGGTTGCAGAGCAGTTTCACCAAGCCCTTCATTGAGGTGAAGTTTCTTCACTTGCAGTCTCTTCTTGGGGTGAGTTCTGCTACAACCGCCCATCTTCTTCGGGCTATATATTCCTCCTTCTTCTCCTCTTCTTCTTTCCATAAAAGATGTTGTTTGTACATGGGCTCCTTATCATGCCTTTAGTTTTCGGGCCCCATTGACACATCTTTCTTAGTTGTTTAGGGAGTCTTATTTTTCTGTTACGCTTACCTTGACCTTTTCCTCAGCTTCGATGAAGGGGGGTGTTGGTGTGTGTGACTGTCCATTCATCGTCCACATCACCTAGGTGAGTCATCTCACCTTGCGAGAGTCATAGGTCTTAGGAAGTCAAATGACAAGTGTCAGATTCTGTCATAGAATCTGACATTGTCATTTACGTCAATGCATTATAGGAGTTACATTCCTTATTTGGAATTGTAACTCCTCTTCTAGTGGCGTCATATGCGTTAGTCAACGTCATATGCGTCAGTGGCGTCATTGAGGTTATTTCCATGTTTAGGCATGGGGGTTACACAACACCCCTATTTGTACTTCCTATTTTTTGATCTATGAGTATGAGCAGACCCATTATTCTTACTTGCAATCTTCTTTCCATTGATTCGAATCTTGCGTATTGCATTGGCTTGACGTTACCATCGGAGTGCAACTTCATTGTGGTGCATCGCTTTTTGACATTGGTTCTCATGAATCCCTCTTTCAGTGTCTTGGCCATATATGCATTTATTTCAATAGTGTCTTAGAAAAAACACTAAAGGATATTTGAAAATCATTTCTCTTAATGTTGATGTATATTTTATTGCTTATGAGGTATGTAGAACTTGAATGAACCCTCATACTCTACACTAAGGTGAGAATGCAACTAATTTGTTTAGCATAAATATTAATGAAATTCCCGAGTTTATTTTCAATGTAAATTCGATGTAGAGAGTATATCCATTTCACATACATTCAAACAAGATAGGAGTGATCAATCAACAACTTCATTCCAAACCTCTATTAATAGGAATCTTCTCAATATCTAAAATGTCTCTAATATGCAAATTTCAACCTATTTCACCCTTTTTCACTTTATAAGTCTTTGAAAAACATTATACCTTGTTTACTAACCTCATACAATGTCTATTAAACTATCACAATGATTCTTGATCAAAGAAAACCAGTTCTTCTTTTTACTCTAAACTGCCTTTCACCTTCTCACTAGCTTCTTGGCTCAAACAAGCAAGATTTTTTATTTTTCCTCCAACGACCTCCCTCAATTCTAGTACCATGTTCCATATTTCAATCCAATGTTAATTTAATCATAAATTTGACTTACAAAGATCAAATAAACACTTTTTAACTGTCTCACTCAAGACTACCCTACTAGTGTTCTTAAGACCATTACCTCTCGCTAGCTTTATGGTTGGAGGGATATAGGACTACCAAAAATAATATATTAACTCTTTCAAGGACCCTTTATGGAACTTATGTCATGCCCCAAGTTTCATAAACTAACTCAGTTTCCTCTTCTGATCATCACCTATTCTCTCCTCTAATTCACAATCTTCCTACTAGCATTGTTTTAGTCTGTTTCCCTTTATAATTTATGATGCAAGGATTTTAAAGACATAAAAAAACCATATCTAGGAACCCATTTTCATTTTCTAGCTGTGCGCAAATTTTGAGTATGACTTATTTTGGTACATATGTTTCATGTCTACTATTCTAGGTCTGGGATTACAATTAGGTCTTGGGTCTAAAACCACTATCCTCTCTTCAAACTGTCATGGATATTAGATTTTTAACCTTTTTTTTAAAATTATTTTAAAAAAATCCTTTAATACACCATGATACAACACTTCCTATCAAATACTATGTTGAAATTCCAAGTACAAAGACTCCAAATCTCATTAATCTATAAAACCCTAGTTGTGTTCTCAGTGTGAGCCTAAGAACATTAAAATGCTTATATATTTCTTGTTATTTATTTTTAGGCTTTCAAATTTCATACCTAAGTTTGAACCATATTCCTCTAAGATTATGCGATACCAATGACATTTGAAGAGGTGAATAAAATCTAATCCCAGCATAATCTAACCTACAAACACATTAACACAGGGTATTCCAAACACTCAAACCTCCAACTTGAAATAATTAAGAGTCCTTTTCTTGTGTAATCCTCAAATATGATTTATATGCAACTTATACAATCACTTGACCAAGATTTCCTTGACATGTATACCACATTTCTTAGACAACAAAATTAAAGTAGCTCATTTTTCATTGACAGAGTCACATTTTTCTTACATTTATTCCAATATGCAAATGGAACACACCGAGGCTTCAACCTCTAAACTATTCAAGATCATGTATTAGCATTACATACACCATTTATCAATTGAATAACTTTCAAACTTACTAAAATGCTTGAAAAGGCCATAACAGTCATATCAAAATACCATGACATTCAAAAACTCATTTAATTACCAAAAATTGTGTTAATCCTTATAGATTTGATTTATCTAACCTTAAATAGACAAATTTATGATCTAATTCAATGAGCACATACCATTTATGCTTCAAAAAGGAGAATTCAACATTATTTATTTAACAAATGATATCAACACAACTTAGATAATTTATAATAAAACATTATTTCTTGATTAAAAAACAAAGTTTATTTTCTTCATATTGTATTTCTTACAATAATTTGATGTTCCTTCCTTACATTATTCTTCCTCCTTCCTATAGGAATTCTCTCTCCACTTCCTCCTTCCAAATAAATCCCTTTCTAACTAAAATTCCCTCTCCTTTAAAGTAACTCCTTGAAACCTAACTCAATTTTGATGAATTACATATTCCTTTACAATGTAAGGAGGCATTTTACGTCATTAAACATTCCATTGAATCACATACACACTTTAAGACTCATTTCCACATCCTAGGACTCATAATAACCCGTCAAGACACTTTTCCATTCATAGAAAAATTGACATTTCTCTTTTCTGAACCTTAAGAATTTGAATTATAATTTTGGAGGGAAAACAAGAATTTTAGTTTTGAACCACTTTACTAACCATCTCTTTCTCTCTCATGATCTCAAAACACTCTAACATTTTTATATTGACCTCCATGACCATGTTTGAATGAAAATTTTCATTTTTTGAGTTATTTTGATGATGCTCTTGCATCATGCTTCAAGGTAGAGAAAAATATGACCATGTATTTTATTTGCATAGCCATGTTTATAGGCTGGGTTTGCATCTTCATTGCATGATCTTAGTATTCTTTATAGTATCCTACTGCCATTTCTTGCTTCATGTCCACCGGGTCCCATATCCTACTCTTTTTCCTTCCATTTTCCTTCACTTTTCTTCCTTTCTTCTTGATCTTTATCATGATCTTGATGATCCTCATGCTTCCATCCTTTGTACTGCAAAAATAAACATAACAACAACAAATACATATTGTTATTCATGTTTCATGTCTCTCTTCATATCTGTATAGATTCTATCCATTATGCTCTCATAATTCTCCTTACCATAACCTTCATTTTATTTCCTTATTGCTTGCTTGCTTATGTTCTTCACCATACTAAATTGATCCATGTTTGTACCTGCACTTTCTTTACCTTTATTTTGATCATCATTTTCCCAAGAATTTATCCCTCTCTCAATTGTACCTTCACTTTAATTTCCTTCATCCTTTTTCATCCAATAAATATTGTAATAGATCATCCATTTCACCCATGAAAGCATCATTACATCCTTGCTTGTCATCATGCTTCTCAAATGCACTGTTAGAATCATCCTTTTTTACAATTTCAAGGAATTCACTCACACAAACATCAATATCAACCAACAAAAAATCAAATTTTCTTACCTTGTTTTCACTCTTTGATTTCTTATTTTCTTTAACCTTTGAAATATACTTGTTCTCTATGAATTAATCCTCTTTTTCTTCATTTCACTCACACTTTCCTGCTCCATACTTGTAATATTTATTTACAATATAATTTTTATCTCCTTGTGCATTCCCTCGTGTCTTCATAAGACATGATTTCTCTTGTTTTCCTTTTCCTTTTTCTCTTGATATTGTTGTCACTCGCTTTGGATTGATGTATTCTTCCCCTATTGTTGATCTTTTCATCCATTTAGGAACTATATACCCATGCCTTTTAACTGGTTATGAGATCTCTACATGTCTCTTTTCTTCATTCACCTCTTTAATATCCTCTCTTTTTCTTATCCTCTTGTCTTAGCTTCTTCTCTTCACTTTTGATCCTTCTTCTCAAAGGAAATATTTGATTTTTATTCCTAAGTAGCTCTATGGGCCACCTCACTTTCTTCTTCATCACAAACTCAATCCCATCTTTTATCTCACTCTCATTTCTTAGCAACTCTCCAAGCTTCCCTATATCTTCTCTCAACTTTCCCAACTCTTGTTATATTCTCCCTCCTTGATTTATTATTACTTCTCTCTTCTTGGCTTCTTCTTTCTTCTTTCTCTATAGATTTTCTTGTATTTTCTTGTGGTCAATCAAATTCAACATATTTATTACCAACTATTCTTTATCCATATCATTTAACTTTTCTTATTTTCTGAAGAAAGTTCGGTCACATTTCTTCTCCCACACCTCACCTAGGATTGTAACCTGGACTATTGGTGTCTTCTCACTCTTCTCTTTCAACTTGTCACTTTCATCCACACACTTACAATTAACTGTTAGGCACAATTATCATTACAATATCAATAATAATTATAAATAAGAGCCTCATGCTTAGATACCAAATGATGCAAAGAGTCTATAAATTTAACACACATTAATACAAGATAGGAGGGATCAATCAACAACTTCACCTCAAACCTCTGCAAATGAGGATCTTATCAAGAGGCTTAAAATGGCTCTAATATGTAATTTTCACCAATTTCACATCTTTACAAATTTATTAACCTACACCCTATTTATTAACCTCATACAATGTCTATTCACCTATCATAATGATTCTCGATCAAAGAAACAATCAATTATTCTTTTACTCTAAAATTACGTTCACCTTCACACTAGCTTCTTGGATCAAATAAGAAATTTTATTTTTATTTTTACCTCCAATGACCTCCCTCAATGTTAATTCAATCATCAGTTTGACTTACAAAGATCAAATCATCACTTTTGACCTATATCACTAAAGACTGTCGTTCTAGTGTTCTTAAGACCATTACCTCTTCTAGCTTCATGGTTGGAGGGAGATAGGGAAACCCAAAAAAAAATATTAAATCCTTCAAGGACCCTTTATAGGCCTTATGGTGTGCCCCAAGTTTCATAACCTAACTTACTTTCCTCTTCTCACTATCAGCTATTATCTCCTCTAGTTCACAATCTTCCTACTACCCTTGTTTCAGTCCATTTTCCTTCATAAATTCTTATGCAAGGAGTTTCAAGACACAAAAAAACCATATATAGGCACCCATTTGTATTTTTGAGCTGTGTGCAAAGTCTGAGTATGACTTCTTTTGGAACATATCCTTCAAGTCTACTATTCTAGGCTTGCAATTAGGTCTTAGGTATGAAACCTCTATCCTCTCTTCAGAGCATCATGGATAGTTCAATTTTTAACCAGATTTTTTCCATTATTCTTTCAAAATACTTTAATACACCATGACACAGTGATTTTAATCAAATATTAGGTCGAAAATCTAAGTCAAAGGCTCCAAATATCATTAATCTCTAAAACTCTAGATGTGCTCTATGTGAGCCCGAGATGCTTAAAATGCTTATATATTTCTTGTTATTTGTTTTCATGGTTTCAAATTTCATACCCAAGCTTGACTCATATTCCTCAAATATTTTGAGCTATTAGTCACATTTGAAGAGGAAAATAATATCCAATCCCAACATAATCTAGTTTGCAAGTACGTTAACACAAGGTATATCAAACCCTCAAACCTTGAACTTGAAAGAATTAGGAGTCCTTTACTTTTTTAATCCTCTAATATGATTTATATGCAACTTATAAAATAACTTTACTATTCTTTCCTTGACATGCATACAAAATTTCATAGACAACAAAGTTAAACTGGATCAAGTTTCATTGACACAGTCACAATTTTCTTGTAATTATTCCAACATGCAAATGGAACACACTGAGGATTCAACCTCTATACTATTCAAGCTTGTTTATTAATATTCCATACACCCTTAATCACTTGAATAAAATTTCAAACTTACCAAAATTATTTCAATGGCCATACAAATCATATCAAACTACCATGAAAGTCACAAACTCATTCAATTACCAAAACAATTTATTAATCCTTACAAATTTTATTTCTCTAAACTTAAATAGACACATTCAAGTACCATGCATGCTTCACAATGGAGGATTAAACATTATTTAACAAAGGATATAAAAAAAAGATAATTTACAAGAAAATACTATTTCTTGATTAAAAACAGATTTTATGTTGTTTCATATTGTATTTCATACAAAAATTTGATGCTCCTTTCTCCCATCCTTCTTCATTATTCCTCTAGGAATGATCTCTCCACTTCCTCCTTCCAACTAAAACCCTTTCTAACTCAAATTCCTTCTCGTTTAAAGTAACTCCTTGAAACCTAACTGAAATTTGATGACTCACATATGCCTTTACAATGCAAGGAGGAATTTTACATCATTAAACATTCCATTGACTCACATACACACTTTAAGACTGATTTCCACATCCTAGGAATCATGAAAACCCATCAAGACACTTTTCATTTCTTATACAAAATTGCATTTCTCTCTTACAACCTTAGAAATTTGAATTACACTTTAAGAGGGAAAACAAGAATTTAAGTTTTGAACCACTTGACCACCCATCTTTTTCTCTTTCATGACTTCAAACCACTATGAAATTTTTAGATTGACCTCCATGACCATGTTTGAATTAAATTTTGCATTTTTTGAGTTCTTTTGATGATGCTTTTGCATCATACTACTAAGACGGAGAAAAAATGACCATGTCCTATGTTTGCATAGCCATGTTTTTAGCTAATTTTTCATATTCATTACATACTCTTAGTCTTCTTTCTACTCTATTACTACCCTTTCTTGCTTCATGTCCACCAAGGCCACATATCTTTCTCTTTGTCCTTCCATTTTCCTTCAATTTTCTTCCTTTTTTCTTGATCTCCATCTCTATTTTCATCTTTCACATGCTTTCATCCTTTGTACCTACAAAAATAAACATAAAAACAACAAATAAAAATTGTTCTTCACATTTCATGACTCTATTCATCTCTCTATAAATTATATCCATTGTTTTTTCATCATACTCATTACCATAACATTCATTTTCTTTCCTCATTGATTTCTTTCTCAAGTTCTTCACAATACTAAACTGCTCCATGTTTGTAACTACACTTTCTTTGACTTAATTTTTATGATTGTTTGCCCAAGAAATTCTCTCTCTCGTTATACCTGCAATTTTCTTTCCTTCATCCATCTCATCAAAAAAATCTTTATCCATTTAGGCACTATATACTGATATCCTTTAATTTGCTTTGATAGCTCTACATTTGTCTTTTCTTCATTCACCTCTTTCTTTATCCTCTTTCTCTTTCTTTTCCTCTTGTCTTAGTTTCTTCTCTTTACTTTTGATCCTTCTTCTTCTCCACCGCAATATATGATTCTTCTTCCTAAGTAGCTCTATTGGCAACTTCAATTTCTTCTTCATCACAACCCCAATCCCATATTTCATCTCACTCTAATTTTTTAGAAACTCTCCAAGATTATCTATATCTTCTCTCAACTTTCTCAACTCTTGTTCCATTCTCTCTTCTTGCTTTCTTGTTTATTCTCTCTTCTTGGCTTCTTCTTTCTTCTTTCTATCTATCTCTTCTTGTATTTTCTTGTGGCTGATAAAATTCAACATCTCTCTTACAAACTCTTTTTATCCATCTATTTTCTCTTTTCTTCATTTCTCAAGAATGTTCTCCCACCTTACTTCTCCCACACCTTACCCGGGATTGCAACCTTTTTTTAGTGTCTTCTCACTTTTCTCTTTCAACTTGTCACTTTCATCCACACACTTGCAATTCATTGTTAGCCAAAAATATCATTAAAATATTAGTAAAAAGTTTAAATAAGATCCAAACGCTTTGATACCAAATGATGCGGAATGTCTATACATTTAACACGTATTCAAATAAGATAGGAGGGATAAATCAACAACTTCACGCCAAACCTCTATAAATGAGGATCTTCTCAAGATGCCTAAATTGGATCTAATATGTAAATTTTCACCTACTTAACCTTTTTGAACTATATAAATCTTTTAAAAACACTATACCCTATTTACCAACCACATACGATGTTTATTCACCTATCACAGTGATTCTTGATTAAAAAACAATCAATTCTTCTTTTTACTCCAATTTTTCTTTCATCTTCTCACTAGCTTAATTTTTTCATCCAATGACCTACCTCATTGCTAGTACCCTATTCCACACTTCAATCCAATGTTAATCCAATAATCAATTTGATTTACAAAGATCAAATAATCTCTTTTTACCTATCTCACCCAAGACTTCCCTACTAGTGTTCTTAAGACCATTGCCTCTATTATCTTCATGTTTGGAGGGACATAGGGATACCCACAAAAAGATATTAAATCCTTCTAGGAACCTTTATGAAACTTATGACATGCCCTAAGTTTCATAACCTAACTCACTTTCCTCTTCTCACTATCACCTATTCTCTCCTATAGTTCATAATCTTCTAGCTAGCCCTGTTCACTCCATTTTCATCATAACTTATGATGCAAGGAGTTTAAAGACATAAAAAAACAATATCTGGGCACCCATTTGCATTTTCTAGTTTTGTGAAAAGTTTTAGGATGGCTTCTTTTGGAACATATCATTCAAGTCTACTATTCTAGGATTACAATTATGTCTTGAGTCCAAGACCACTATCCTCTCTTTAGATTGTCACAGATAATTAAATTGTTAAGCATTTTTTCAATATTATTTCAAAATAATTTAATAAACCATGCTATAGTAATTTATATCAAATATTAGGCTGAAATTCCAAGTTCAAAGGATCCAAATCTCATTTATCTCTAAAACCCTAGTTGTGATCTGTATGAGCTTGAGAACCTTTAAATGATTATATCTTTCTTGTTATTTATTTTTATGGTTTTAACTTTCATACTTGATTTTGAATCATATTCCTCCAAGATTTTGAGCTACCAATCACGTTTGAAGAGGAAAATAATATCCAATCCATAATCTAACATGCAAACACGTTAGCACGGGGTATTCTAAACCTTCAAACCTCCAACTTGAAATAATTAAGAGTCCTTTTCTTGGGTAATCCTCAAACATATTTTAGATAAAACTTATACAATCACTTGAAAAATATTTCCTTGACATGTATACCACATTTCATAGACAAGGAAGTCAAATTGTCTCGCTTTTATTGACACGATCACATTTTTCTTGTAATTATTTCAACATCCAAATGGAACAGACCAAGGCTTTAACCTCTAGACTATTCAAGCTCGTGTATTAACATTTCATACAACCTTCATCACTTTAATAAACTTTCAAACATTCCAAAATTCTTTACAAGGCCATACCAGTCATATCAAACTACCATGACAATCAAAAACTCATTAATTACCAAAACAATGTATTAATCCTTATAAATTTTATTTCTCTTACCTTAAATGACACATTCGTGGCTCTAATTCAATGAACACATACCATGGATGCTTCACAAGGGAGGATTCACCATTATTTAACAAAGGATATCAACACAACGTAGACAATTTATAAGAAAATATTTTTCTTAATAAAAAATAAAGTTTATTTTGTTTTATATTGTATTTCATACAAAAATTTGATGCTCCTTCCTCCCATTCTTCTTCCTCCTTCCTCGAGGAATTATCTCTCCACTTCCCCTTCCAAATTGTAATGCCCACTCCTCTTCAACACTAATTATACTATGATTTTTAATTTCGGTTGATTAGAGACATGGACCTTACTATTATATTTTAGTTATCATGTTGTTAAGATATGAGAGACATCATGATTACTATTGTATTCTGATTGTTACTTTGGACTATATGGATGTATTGTGGACCTTGATGGAAATTTAAGGATATGATGATGATCTAGAATGGTTACTCTGTTATAAACTAACATTTGGATTCTTGACATATTGAGTATATCTAAGTGTTGGACTAACCATATCTCATTGATTTTGTGAATTGCTAACAATATGATGGTATTAGGGATCGATAATATGTTCTTGAGTGTATCTAGTAGTTGGGAGTTACAGTAGATATAGATAATTTCATGATTATTGTAGAATGTGAATTAGATTATTGATGATTGTAAATTATTTACTAGAGTAGAATTAAAATGTTAAGTGATTTCAAATAATTGATAAAAATTCGTAAATTTGATGATAATGATTTAGCTACATTATACGATGATGTTAATTGATAAATATATGTGTGTTTTATATTGCTTGATGTATGTTGAGGATTGTATGATGATGTTTTATATGCATTGATTCCCATGACATATTGATACGACCTTGAGGACAGAAAGGTATTATTGTTGTGGTTGCATAGAAAAAATTACATCATTATACACTGAAAGGGGATAAGGGACCAACCACGGAAGGATGTCGAGGTCTTTGTGCAACATGGCCAAATTTGACAAATTGTGTATAATGTTATGTTGTGTCATTACATGATTTGTTAGGAGGTTCCCATAGGGGATAATGTATGCACCCAAAATTACACGTGCTACATTGTCGGAAAATGGTTACGAGAACCCCTAATGATGATTCAAAATCCTTTCAAGAAGGTTTTCGAGCTCCAAAACCCATTTGTAGTGTATATCTGTAGCCTAGACATCCTTACATAGCATTTCCATGCATTTTTGACTTTTCTCGCCTCATTCTCAGTGCAATTTTTGGCCTTTAGTGTCAAGACCGCCGCCTAGGTAGGGCGACAGTCCTGCCCGCTTTTTCCATAATTCTCCACGTGTGTTTTAAAAATGCGACGCTTCACTTAACTTCACTTTTAGAATGGATCTGTGGGCCAAATTGGCTAAAAATAGTTTTGATTGCATGGTTATCCTTCCCTCTTCTATTTTTAAATGGATTTAATTAGTTGGAACTGCTTCTTCTTTCCCTATGCATGAAGGCACCTCCCATTCCCAATTATTATATATTCCATGCTTGTGTTCAAGTAAAGGTCTAATAATTTTGTGTATCTTGCATTGTATTGCTGCCACAATCCTGCTAGGAATTGCATAGCCAAGCTTAGATCTCTTATGCTATCTCTCTTCTACTTGCATTAAACTGACATCGCCTTCAATTTACCATTGCTCAAACATCTTCTTTTGTTATTGTTCGTTCATTCCCAATTCCTTGGACCCATATGAACACTCAAAAAAAGAAAGGAATGAATTGAGGGGAAAATTACTACATATTTGGATTTACCTATGTTCTTGTGAATTCCGTGTTGGATTTGTCATTTGATTTCCTTCATTCATGCAATTTATCATTGTTATATCATATCAAGTAGATTAGAAATCAATTTCCTTTCATTTTCAAGTAATTAGTTAATTTCCAAGATGATTTGAATCTTTCATAGAAACCCCCGGTGACGGATAATCTTCTTCCTATCCCTATGGATCTAAAGGAGGGAATATCTGTAGGATATTTTCTGCATATCATAGATTAATTAGAAAAGTTCTTGTTTTTATGTTAGCATACACTTAGCACAGGTGAATAACCACACCAAGTTATCTCACTTGTTTAGTTTTAGTGTAGAAGTAGATTTGATTATTTAGAATAGAAGCAAATTGTTGTTTGTGATTGTGATAGATTAGTTTCCTTTCAAGTATTAACTTAGATTGTTAATTTCATTCAGTTTACATGGACACTTAAAACTAGATCAACACTTAGATCCAAGTTAGGAAAATGAACCATAAGGAATTCACGCTACTCGTTCATAGCCTCTGAATCTTCCCTCTACCAACTCAGCTACTAGGAGATCACACTACCAGATCCTAGTCACTGATCCTCCTATAGTTAGCCACACACATTCAACATTGGCTGCTCTGACACGACCTCAGGGGGTCGAGTGCGGTTGATTGAAGGTTGCATGTTAATTTTCATCCATACAAATTGGTGAACCTGACATGAAGGATTAATTCCTTCTTGTTTCCTTTTCTTTTATTGCTATTACCTTGCCTCTTCATTTCTTCCCCTATTTTGGTAGGTTTTTTATACTTTCTAAAATATGGCTAGAAGAGAGCTTGGTGGGCCATTTGGATCTGATAGATATTACACCAACGTACAAAACAACAATCCCCTTCTCTTTTGAGGTGGGGTGACAATTACACAAGCAACGTTCAAACCTCCCCTAGTTACACTTCAAACCCCATTAGCTATGTAAGGATGGAGGAGGTTGATCAACCGCTAAACATGCAATATAGTCAACCCAATGCAAACCACGTTGTTATCACAAATGGAACAAGTTCCTACCATGGAGTCTTGTCAAGACCTCACATTACCATGTAATCAACAGAAGATGATCTATTTGCATGAATAGCTAATCCTCTTTGTTAGATATATGAGTCTTTGGATAGAATGAAGGATACAGCCTCTGAGATTTTGAATGCCTATCCTAAGATTCTTACTTCTGAGGAAGACAAGAATTATAGCACTAAACAATTCATAACAAGGTATCATCAGCCCGCTCAATCAAACCCTACGCCACGGGCACCACAAAAAGAACTCAATCCTCTCCCAATGATCTCATTTGTACCTTATTAGAGAGGATTAGAGAACTAGAGGGTAAGTGCATGAAGTTGGTGGAAAATTCTGTGGTCATAAAAACCTGAAATAAAGGAACCGCGATCGCGGTTTTAAAACCACACTCACGGTTCTAAAACCATGATCGCGGTTACTGAATTCTAGGTTTAGTAATTACCAAACCTAAAACCACGATCGTGGAACTTTAAGACAAAATTTAACAATCCCGCGACTCCTTATTTTCCTCATTTTTCATTTCGAACCACGATTTTTCCTAAACGTTTTCATTCATGATTTCAATACCACCTCAAAATTTCTCATCGGACTTACGGATAGCGATAGATTCAAACATGCCACCAAGACAAGGAGGTAAGTCCCTAATTGTAATCATTTTTTTGCATTTTAGGTTTTTTTTTTTTTTGCATTTTAGGTTTTTTTGCATTTTCATGGGTTTTTGAAATGTTTGTTTATGCATACAATTTTCTTGTTTTATCGGTTGGTCGTGAAGCTCGAAATCATGCAAACCATCAAAACATTCCTCAAAACCCACCGAACATTCCTCAAAACCCTCCGAACATTCCTCAAAACCCTCCTCCAAACATAGATCCGCCTCCTATGGCTCCTTCTGTACCCACTGAGCCAGTTGGAACACAAGATAATATCATTGGAAGAATCCAAGAAAATAAAATTGTCATTGAGAACCTAATTCAAACTATAAGACAAAATCATGCTACAAATCCATCCCACATGACTTTAGCCAATACATTGCAAACATTGATTGGTGAAGTCGAGTCTGCAACCAACAAAATACATAGATGGAACACCTTTAGAAGTGACTATAGGCGATGGTATGTGGATAAACTATCCCATGCGGCCGTCAAAGACAAAAAATTTGGAAAAGACCTCATTTGTGCATTATTTACCGACCCTAGAACTAATACCCCCTTGCAGTTACTTGCAAATGGTTCCCAATCCATTGGTGCCATGATGATAGAATCAAAAACAATTTTTGGGACCGATGGTGGATGGTTTTTGATTATCCACCATGCAACAACAATGAGGTTCCTCTTTATTTTTTGAAGAAATTATATTGCGAGTTCGTGCTCAATGAGGTCCCAAATTATTTTGACTTTTCTGACTTTTTTGGTCGAGGAGGTGGCTCTACACAGAGTAGACCTGGTGCACGCGTAGGTCAGCCTAGGATCCCCCATGCCCCAAAACCCCCATTGCCTTTAGTTATCCCTCCTACAGTGAAGGAGGTTGTGGAGATTGATACATTGCATGCATTGAGGAGCTCACGACACTCTCACCCAGCATAGCACCCAGTTGCATCAGTTCGTGATGTTGGTGGAGGCACCGATTCTAGTGCACCACACAACATGGATCATGTCGTGCCGTATGCACTTGTAGACGAGACATCATTTTCTGGTTCACATGATTTCTTTTCTATAGATGAGATCTTTGGGAATGTTTTTGGAGCTGGAGCCACTTGATATTGGTTTTTCAAAGGTAAATTTCAAATAAATTTAAATAATATATATATATATATATACATAGTTTAATTCACATGTTTGATATATATATATATTTGATTGTACATCATGTACATACATGTAAAAAACTAATTTTTTATTTTATTTTAAATAGCAAGAGCCGGTGAAGGAAACATCCGGCGTCGACATGCTAGCTACTATGGCTAGGCGTGTTTCAAACGTAAGTTTCAAGTTGTACAAACTTACATTTTTAATAAATCATTTAATTGCACTAGATTATTATTATAATTTGTTTCACGTGTATGTTGTACATGTATTAATATTTTTCTCTTTTATACACAGGAGCCTGGTGGGTCATCATTTGCTCAGGGAACTGAGGCTACTGGCATGCCTCACATGAGTTTTACGCAAGTTAGTAAATCTCTTTTGTACACTTTGTTTCTAATTCTTTGGAAGTTCACGTGGATTACATGCTTTGGACCTCTGTCATGTAGATTTTAATATTGATTTGTACATTTTTTTTGTATAGCTTATGACTGCTAGAGAGACTCCTCCATATATGCAGACTGTGGAGGCTGCTGTAGATACTGCCATAACATCTGCAGATCCACTAACTGAGGTACACAATTTTTTAAATTTGTTAAATTTTGGAGGTTCATTATTTCTTATTAAACTTAAATCTACAATATCAAATTTTGTAGGTATATATATGTGAAATATTTAATTTGAAAATTAATTATTTGTATGTAGCTTACCCCTCGTGAGTTTATTGTTGTCCCTGCGACGCGTCAACAACAAATTGATAGGGATCATGACATTGCGGTAAGATTTCACATGCATTTTAACTAAATTGTACAAGTTTCTAAATTTTGAATGTATTTTAAAATTTTGGGTGTTAAAAACTTGTTGTTTATGAATGTGCAAGTTAGGTTGCAGGCATGCTTAGAGACACCTAGGACCACATGGATGAAATCCATAGTGGCATCTCCCTCCACTACATCCCAGTCGTGGACGTGCTACTTCTAGCGGGCGAAGAGAGGGAAGATGTTCATGAGTAGATTTATAGTGGACACTGGATGTACATATGTGGTCATGAGTAGATTCACAGTCCATTGTATATATATAGCCTTTTGCGACCGCATGTGGTCCCATATGTACATTATGACATGTGCTTAGTTTGAGATGTACACATACATTATGAACTTATGTACATATATATTTTCAGAGACGTGCGTCTGGAGCACACTTTGTTTGATTCTTATATATATATCCATGTGTTTTGGTTAAATCATATTTATGACTTTTTCAGTTCTTTAACAAGTAGTGTAACGTGGTTAATCATCATCTTTGAATGGGTATACCAATTTTTCTACATGTTCTTTGTCTTGTTTGTTTTACTAATGACTCAAAGAGGATTTCACTATGAGACTTATGTAAATGTTTTCTTGCACTTGGATTTTCGGTTCAAAGGTAGTCTTGATTTTTCTTATACTCTTTTTATTCAAGTGTTCACACATCTGTACTTTTTATCCAAAGTATGCACAATCATCTAGGTTGATTGGAA
Organism: Taxus wallichiana var. yunnanensis; assembly: GCA_018340775.1. Lineage (NCBI taxonomy): Eukaryota > Viridiplantae > Streptophyta > Pinopsida > Cupressales > Taxaceae > Taxus > Taxus wallichiana. The sequence continues at coordinate 145,851,008 of CM031235.1, read as the reverse complement.
AATATTTCTTATGATCCCCCTTCAAAATAGAATCCCTGATTCCCATGAATTCTGCAAATGTCTCATCATTATCAAAGAAATAAATTGGCACATGTGAAATTTTTTATTCCAATCTATCGGTTTAGGATATAGTAGGGTAAATTTTCAATTGGATGGAGTATCTAATTATATGACAAGGTAAAAAGAACTCAATTAGGAAATATGTTACTTGAGTAAAGATCCTTGTATAGGACCTCCATTGGGAATATGCATCACGTTGTCAAAATGAGATGAGCCATCCTCATTTTTTGAATAGGTTGTGTCTATCTCATAAGGTGGATCATTATGGGGCCTGATTCCAAGGCCATGTTCAAGTTCAATTTAAAATAAGGAATGGGAATAGGTTCTGGAACCTTCTTTGTGCGTTGATTTTGCATCCTTGAATCCATTATAAGGTCCATGACATATACCATGCAGTGGACTTTAATATACTGTGGATCTTGATGACATGATGACATCATGCCATGGTACCCTAAGGTATGGGCTCCTAGTGGGATCATGATATATGTTGGCCCTACTTATATTGGAACCACTATAGTACCTATTGATTCTCACTCTTCATTATAATACAAGTGATGTGATTATAATAGTTTTTGTACCCAAATCAGTTTCTGAATGGCCTAGTTGTTTCACCGGTTTCAATATGCAGATGTTTAGATAGGACTTGTAAACCACTTGAGCACTATTTTGATCTGACGATGAGTTACAATGAGCTCTAGATGTATACTTAGGTAACTTTTTCTCTTGGTTATTGCGTGGGATTGCATTTTGATGAAAAGAGATATGATCGTTGGAGTCACTTGGTGTGTACTAATTTCTTGAAGGTGTGTGAGATCTATTTTTGTTGACACCCCTTAACTCATAAGTGTTTTATATAATATTTTCTTACATGAGCAATGGTATAAAGATGCTAGATCTGTAAAACTGAAACAGTTAATTATATCTAGATTGTATTTTCATAATTTACAATCTTGGATGCTTGCATTGTTTTGTCTTGGAACAATTCACATATCGCATCATTCACTTGTGAAATATTCAAACCAATATAGATCTATAGGGATTATCTGATCTAACTTATGGAAAATGTTTTCAAGAGATAGAGCATGCGTTATTTTAAAGAATATGGCACAAGTATACTCTTAAATTGGTAATATGCTCCAAGAATTGTTCTTGTGATGATTATAAGAATAAGCTAGTGAGGCAGGTAGCTAGTTTGGTCTATGACTTGAGGTTTCTTGAATCAGTATATACATATAATGCATACATGCGTCTGTAAAGAATATTTCATAGGTGAAATGTGTACATGTCAAGCCCAACCATGGCATGTTATGATGCATTCAAAGTGGTCAATTGTCAGGTCTAGAAGTGTGTTTCATTCCAAAATACAAGTATTTGTCTAGTGTCCATTGTGCTACATGACTCGAAATTTTCAAATCTTCTCTAATTTTGTAACCTACATGCCTGTAGGTGTTACTTAGTGCTTGAAAAAAATGCTCAATGCCTAATCTTGATAGGAGTACATATATGATAGATTCTTGAAGGTACTCTAGGTGATTTCGTGTGCTAGAAAGTCATTTTTTTGACAAGATGAAGCTAGATTTGGAGGGAAGGTTGATGATTTTATGATAATCGGTTTACAATGATATGAAAAGGAGATTCTATAGAGCTATATGATGATGTGTATGATAAAACACTCAAGGGGACATTTTTATTTAAAGGATTTTGAGGTCTATGATGAGTGTATTCTCCAAGAACAAGTAAGGTATCAATCATGAATGCATTATTTCTTCCCAATACATGAAGGCTACAAACATGCATGCATACTAAATCAAGTTTTGGTGCCTAACAAGTAGAGTTGGCCTAAAGATGAAGGTAAGAAGGATCATTTTTCTATTATGCATCAGCTTTGGCATGTTATAGAGATTACTATTTTAGGTACAGGTCTGGTATAGTGGATTCTTGAAGGTGAAAAAAAGATTTTGTGAGGAATGAATTTTTTTGCATACCTACAAGGTGAATGATGGTGCTCTTACTCAAAGAAAAGTTATGATGATGATAAATATCAATGATTATCAATATGTTCAGATCATGCATATGTTATTCCCAGGGGAGCTTAGTGTCTCTATGCTTGAAAAGATGCTAAAATTAGTTTTTGAGTGAAATTTCAAGATTTTGAGCTTATTTAAGACATTTGGTTGATGTTTCTAATGAAGAGGTGATCCTATCAGGAGGAGAAAGATGAAGAACATGTTAAATGTATGCCTTTGTCATTAATGTAAAAAATGGGGATAAGTATAATTGGATTTTCATCAATGAAAAAGGGGGAGATTGTTGGCATGTAGTTTCATATTTAAGGTTGTCAAACGCTATATTTTATATTTTATAAGTGTAAGGTTGTCAAACGCTATATTTTGCAAACGGTGGGTCGTGGCACCAAACGGACTACGCTGGCATGTCTGGGTGGCCAGGTGAATGCTAGAGGAGGCAGTATTTCAGTGCACGAAAGGATCATTACTTCCAAGCTAATTCGTTCGGCGTAGTCCCTTAAGAGCCCTGAGACCAAAATATCGTTCAACTTCGACGGGTGACTACTCAGACTCCATGACACCTAGAGAGGCCTCGTCTAATCTGAAACATTGGTGTAGGGACCCTCTACAATAGCCTCTCTCTGTTTTTTCCTTCTCATTTCGGTGCTCTCGCTGTCCTCATGTTTGTAAACACGCGAAATAGTGCAGTTGGAGCCAGTGTGAGGTTATCAAACGCTATATTTTGTAAATGATGGGTCATGGCACAAAAAAAAGTACGCCAAAATATCTAGGTGGCTAGGTGAATGCTAGAGGAGGTGGTGTTTTGGTGCGTGAAAGGGTCGTTGCTTCCGGGCTACTTCGTTCGGGCGTAGTCCCTTAAGAGCCCTGAGACCAAAATATCATTCAACTTTGACGGGTGACTACTCGGACTCCGTGGCACCTAGAGAGGCCTCATCTAATCCAACACCTCGGTGTAGGGACCCTCTACAATAGCCTCTCTCAGTTTTTTCCTTCTCATTTCGGTGCTCTCATTGTCTTATTGTTTTATGAAACAAACGCGTGAAATAGTGTAGTTGGAGCTAGTGTAAGGTTGTCAAATGCTATATTTTGCAAACGGTGGGTCGTGGCATTGAACGGACTGCATCAAAAAAATCTAGGTGGCTAGGTGAACACTAGCAGAGGTGGTGTTTCGGTGTGCTTAAGGGTCGTTGCTTCCAGGCTACTTCGTTTGGGGTAGTCCCTTAAGAGCCACGAGACCAAAATATTGTTCAACTTCGAGGGGTTACTACTCAAACTCCGTGGCACATAGAGAGCCTCTCTTAATCCAACACCTCAACATAGGGACCCTCTACAATAGCCTCTCTCGAGTTTTTTCCTTCTCATTTCAAAGGTGCTCTCATTGTCCTACTTGTTTGTAAACGCGTAAAATAGTGCAATTGAGCTAGTGTAAGGTTGTCAAACGTTATATTTTACAAACGGTGGGTCGTGGCACCAAACAAACTATGTTGGCACATCTGGGTGGCCAGGTGAACACTAGAGGAGGTGGTGTTTCGGTGTGCGAAAGGGTTGTTGCTTTCGGGCTACTTCGTTTGGGCATAGTCCCTTAAGAGCCCTGAGACCAAAATATCGTTCAACTTCGATGGGTGACTACTCAAACTTCATGGTTCCTAGAGAGGCCTCGTCGATCCAAAAATTCGGCATAGGTATCCTATACAATATATTCTCTCGTTTTTTTCCTTCTCCTTTCGGTGCTCTCGTTGTCCTACTATTTTGCAAAGCGCGCGAAATAGTGCGATTGGAGCCAGTGTAAGGTTGTCAAAACGCTATATTTTGCAAACGGTGAGTCATGGCACTTTGAATGGATTGGGTTGGAACATCGGGTGGCTAGGTGAATGCTAGAGGAGGTGGTGTTTTTGTGTGCAAAAGGGTCGTTGCTTCCGGCTACTTCGTTTGGGCGTAGTCCCTTAAGAGCCCTGAGACCAAAATATCGTTCAACTTCGACGGGTGACTACTCGGACTCTGTGGCACCTAGAGAGGCCTCGTTTGATCTAAAACCTCGGTGTAGGGACCCTCTACAATAGCCTCTCTTGGTTTTTTCCTTCTCATTTCGGTGCTCTCGCTGTCCTACTGTTTGTAAACGCGTGAAATAGTGCAGTTGGAGCCAGTGTAAGGTTGTCAAACGCTATATTTTGCGAACGGTGGGTCGTGGTAATGAACGGACTGTGCCGGCATGTCCAGGTGGCCAGGTGAACACTAGAGGAGGTGGTCTTTTGGTGCGTGAAAGGGTCGTTGCTTCCGGGCTACTTTGTTCGGCGTAGTCCCTTATGAGCCACCGAGACCAAAATATCGTTCAACTTTGACGGTGACTACTCTGGACTCAAGTGGCACCTAGAGAGGCCTCATATAATCCGACACCTTAGCGTAAGGACCCTATATAATAGATTCTCTTAGTTTTTTCCTTCTCATTTTTGTGCTCTCGCTGTCATACTGTTTGCAAACGCGTGAAATAGTGCAGTTGGAGCCAGTGTAAGGTTGTCAAACGCTATATTTTGCAAACGGTGGATCATGGCACCAAATGGACTACATCGACACATCCGGGTGGCCAAGTGAATGCTATAGGAGGTGGTGTTTTGGTGCTTGAAAGGGTCGTTGCTTAGGGCTACTTCGTTCGGGCGTAGTCCCTTAAGAGCCCTGAGACCAAAATATCGTTCAACTTCGATGGGTGACTACTCAAAATCCGTGGCACTTAGAGATGCCTCATCTCGATCGACACCTCGGCGTAGGACCCTCTACAATAGCCTCTCTCGGTTTTTTTCCTTCTCATTTTGGTGCTCTCGTTGTCCTCTTTTTACAAACGCACGAAATAGTGTAGTTAGAGCCAGTGTAAGGTTGTCAAACGCTATATTTTGCAAACGGTGGGTCATGGCACCGAATGCATCTGCGCCAACATGTTTGGGTGGCCAAGTGAACGCTAAGCGAGGTGGTTTTTCGATGTGCAAAGGGTCGTTGCTTTGGGCTACTTCGTTCGGGCATAGTCCCTTAACAGCCCTGAGACCAAAATATTGTTCAACTTCAACGGGTGACTACTCGGACTCCGTGGCACCTAGAGGAGTCATTTTCAAAATTTACAACTTTTTCAAAATTTACAACTTTTTCAAATTTTACTTGACTTTTCAAAATTTACAACTTTTTCAAACAATGAAAGCTTCTCTTAGCTTCGAGAATTTAAAATTCTCTACTAACAGTGCCAACCATGCGAAGGTGGAAGCTTTTCTGGCACCATTAACCTAAACATAAAAGTGTTAGTTAAAGAAATTTAAGTTTGAAATCAAAACCATATACTATCTATATATGTACACAAAATACACAAATTTAAAATAAAATATATTCAAACTTAAATCTAGATCTTTAAACTAAAAAAATTATATATATATATATATATATAAATTGAAAAGAAATTATATATACCAAACATGAGCATTGTAAATTCATTCCAATGAACCATCAGGATCGGATCTACTCTGAATAGCAGACAAGATTGCTTCATGATCTAACTCTCGAACCTTCCAAAGAATCTTGTTATTAGGGCTTCCTCGATAACTATACAACTGAATATTTTTCGCTAGAACTAGATGTGAATATAAGAGTATTTTCTGTGTGTCTCAAAGTATTCAAACACTCAAACAGGATTTTTTTAATGGATACCGTCAAGCAAAGTTCCTATAGGATACTCAATATCTTCGCCATCTATAATAGGAGAAGTAAACTTCTTTCTTTCCTCGATGCAATGACATAAGAAATAGTCTATTCCTTCTTCATTGTCTTCTGTCGTAATTACTCCAAACACATGTCCTACAAAAAAATAATCAAGGTTGAACAACTCAAATTTAAATTACATATTAAAATTTCAATGGACATAACTCAATACAAAAATTAAATAAATAACCATAAATACCTTGTCGCACCAAAATCAAAATTTCGTCAAATTCCTTGGATGTTGTAACTTCATCTGCAAAAACAAGTCGTAATGCTTGTGGAGGTTGATAACTAGGAAGTGGAGTTAGAGGCCTACAAATCCATCCTTCCACCCATTCTTGTGAATCACACTCAACAGTGACAAATTCTATACAAGATGCACAAAAACATGTCAACTTTCTTGTCCATACGGCCCACAGTAGTGTCGAGCTACAAAATGAGTGCATATCATCTGGACCTAGTGCGTGTCATACATAATCCTCATAGTTAGCAATATGTTTTTTCTATCAACCAAAAATATTTGCAAACTTTGGAATTTTCTTGAAAACCTCGGGCCATGTTGTTAGTACACCATTCCACTATGCTCTTTGCATCTTTTAATTTAGCACCATCTTTGTACTTCAACTCTTCTCTTGCAAGAGCTCTTTTCACACATGCCCCTCGCACACAGTCATGCTCTCCTCCTTTTCCATGTATAGCCTCGGTGAAACTCCAAATATGTTGCACACCCATCTTGATGTGCATTCTACTCATCTAATAAAACATTCGTGCATTCTTAAACTGAGACGTGTAATTATCTGACCATATATAATGTTGTTTGAAGTGGATGTCCCTATCTGACAAGTTTCCATAAAATAACTTGAAACACCCTTACACAAATTCAGTAGAATGAGTATGATCATCACTGATATAAAAGTGGTACTCTCTTAAAAAAATTGATCATTCTCTGTATTGTCAGGAGAATGTAGAAATGCTATATGCAAAAAAATGGCAACTTGTACTGAGTTGTAATATTGTGATTGAACCTCCATTTGTGGTTGCAATGTGTAATTCTCTGCAAAATCGACCACTGAAACAATAGTACCAATAGGAAATGTGTCTTTGCATAGCTTGAATTGTTCATCCAACCATCGAGCTCTATGTGTATGCCTCGCATACTCATAAACAATTTCGTCCTTAAATTTTCTCATAAATTGAAAAATGGGCATTTGTTCTGTAACTAGCTCACACCGTTTCGACTTTTTCCATCTTTCAACCGGTATGTAACTGATTTATATTTATCAAATTCAACTAAATAATGTCCTATTGTACCTTTAATTTACTCATGGATGTAACTTTCCAATTTAGGTAATCCGCATGTACTACAACTTCCATCTAAACAATCATGACTATAAAAAAATTGTCTAACTTCTTTTTCACAAAATATGGTAGGAATGAGATCCCTTTTAGATATTGGTGGAACTTGAACACCACATTTAGATAACATAGTTTCGAATGAAAATTAGAAAGAATACGTAAAAATTTAGCATAATGCATCGCAAATTCAACATGTTGCCTCTGAACAAGTGGTGAGAGCATGGTTGATTTTCACATAGAATGGCTTCAACATTTCAAAAAAAGTTGACTAATTTTAATTTCCAGATTTTCTTGTTCAAACCTACGAAAAAATTGAGTTTGATTTATATCTAAGAAATGCTTTGGATGTGGTTCACGATTAGTAGAACCAACTCTCCGTTTTATAACATCTCTTGTATTAGGTGAAACTCTAGTGTTATCATGCCAAAATTTAATAACAAATTCTCTTATAGCATCGAAATTATTTTTGTCCTTACGTGGTGCTCTAGCGAGAAAATGCCCAAAAATCAACATTATTGAGTGATTGAAGGATATTACGTCTTTTAATTGCTTTCATTAGAGTTTTTCAATTAACTTGCAACATTCGACTTGTTTGCGTAATCAAACGTTGTTTTTTTATTGATTCACTTACAACACTAGTACCAAATACACGACGCACAATATTACTATCCCTAGTGCGTCTCTTGACACCAACAAAGATGTGATATGCATCATGAAGGTTTTCAACAATTGTAGAGGTTTGACCACGTATGTTAGATGTTTTCAATCCTAAGGTGTTTAATGTAGGTCTCATTTTAATCAATTTCATCAAAATAACCAACAACTGACATCTTTGGGAATCATTTAAAATTTCAAAATGATTATCCCAAATTTCAGTGGCTTTTCTTCTGATTTTCATTCAGAAAGTTTGTCAGACATTGGTTTTAAAATATTTTCATCAATTTCAATAAAAAAATTAGGTTTCTTACGTAAAATCCTAGGAGGTGTTTTTGTCAAATTTTGCTTGTCTACAGTTTCAACATGAATTTCCTTATTCACATTTTCATTGTCTCCTTCAATTTCAACATTTGCTACATCATGAGTATTTAATTCTTCTTCAACATTGACAGTAAAAAATTCTTCATCACGAGTATTTAATTCAACTTCAACATTGATAAAGTAGAAACATTACCTAGTTCTTCATTGCTTCAATAGTTGGGATTGAAGATGAACCTCTTCTAGATTCATGAAGTTTCTGCATTCACTCAGCATTTTGAATTTTGTTGGCCTCTAATTCATTTGGTGTTTTTTTACTTAATGACTTCATTTTTTGTCTCCCATGATGTTTTGCTTCCAGTGATAAGAAAAACGTGTAGAAAAAGATAGAATTTCATAGTAATTCATACGGTAAGGTCAGAGAGTAAAAATCACATGGTAATTCAGACATTGGGATGTGTGTAAATATGATTTATTAACCGCGAGCACGCTTTATGAACCACGAGCGTGCTTTATAAACCGTGATCGCGGTTTATAAAGCGCTCGTGGTTCATGTTTAAAAAACTGCGATCGCTTATCTATCTGCCGAACCTAAGCCTCGGAAAATCTTTGTTTTTCCCCAACCAAAGCTATAGAAGGTCATTATGAAGTGTAAAAGGTTAAAAAATCTCAAATCTGCTCTTCCAAAGACTTGAACCATGCTAAAAAACTAAAAACATTTCACAAAAATGGTGCCATCACGTAGTTTCGTAGAAATATTGTTTTTAAAGTGAATAGAATAAGATAAATATCATTTTATAATTTCTTACTAACAATAGGTCTTTAAGACATTTTTTCCCGTGAATGTTCATGTCTACGTTTAAGACTATGACTTTTGTTTCGCTTATCAAAATATGATAAAAATTATACCATCCCAAGCATGGACAAATTCTATACACGTTAAAAAAAAATTAATTTTGATATTTTTTGATATAGTTATGGCGGGCAAACGGAAAGCACTCTATTTTCTAAATATTTTTAGACCACTTTCATGGAAAAAATCATTAAAAAAAAATATTGCTAAAAAAATACAAAATAAAATCCATCCCAAGATAGACAACTACATCTAACGTTTCACCAAAGGAAAAAAAAAAAAAGATTTGGTCATCCAAAATGCGGGCAAACGGACTACAATCTTATAAGTTTTTTCAAAAAAAAAAAACTAAGTCATATAATTTTAAGTGTTTAATATAGCTAAAATTGTCCATTTTTACAAAAATTAGTATTTTAGAAACTAGATTCCGAATGCTACGATTCATATTCATATAATTTTTTCTAATTTAGAGTGCGTGTATAGCTAATAATCCCTACAAGTTGAGATTTCGTTGTTTTTTGCAATATGACGTCCACGGATGACCCTATATTTGTCCATCAACTTCCTGCACTTACCCTAGAAAGTTCCCATATTTCACAACCGATACATGCATAGAGCATAACATGGGGTATCTAGTTGACAAAAAGGATACATCCCTTCTAATGAGAAGCCACCACAATATCTTATACGAAAAGTTTATCCGGTTCATTCAAATCTAGGTGATATTCTCACAGGATTAAACACACAGGATGCTTCCTCATCCTTTTCAATCTTATCCTATGCGAAGGGATATCTGGAAGTGCATTCTCGAATACCACCATAACAAGAAATGTGACGTTCCTGGTTTTACGCCCACTAGTCTATATCTTGGTACTATCCCACCTTACATGCATATGTATTTAAAGTCCCCTCAAATGGAACCATATGCCATTCTAGATCCCTACATGCCATATCAAGGGACCCCATATGTTGCCATCAATTCTAATAATGCATCTGATCCAACTCCTCCTCCTCCACCTCCTCATCAAGGATCTTTAATGGTGGAACCTTACGTAATGGGTACATATGCTAAGTACTTAAAGGAGCCTTTTGACTTCACCATGCATGGTGTCATGCTTCCATGCCCATTGTCGATCTTCCAAAATTTAAGGGAGAAGGGGACCTCGAATGCTCATATCAAGGCCTACGCCATCGCTACCAGGAACCGCTTCCTTGGGACGTTGTAGTGACTAAGATTTTTCCAAAGGCTCTCGAAGGAATCACATTAGATTTGTATTACCGTATTCCAGAAGCTTATATACACTCCTTTAAACATCTTGTTTCTGAATTCATCAAAGCATTTGACATGAACAAGTTGTTGTGTACAAGGATTACGGAGTTCTTGCATATTGGACAGGAGAAAATGAATCTTCCACCCATTTCATCCAGATATGGCGCCAAGTTCTCTATTCCTCTACAAGTGCACCCAACATGGACTAGATGGAACTTTTTGATCTTTTCCTTCACTCACTCAATCGAGATACTAAGGAAGAGGTCTAAAAGTTTCCTTTTCGTAGTTATGAGGAAGTTTTGGAAGGCGCACTTCAGATTGACCAAGCCACTATAGATAGTGGGCGTAAGATCTATGGTCCAAATCAAAATAATATAAATTATCAAAGCAATGGTGCCAACAACCAAGGCCATAAAGGTGTGAATCGCAATCATGGTGCTACCACGAATAGTGCTACTGATCAAGCCAAGAACGTTGGTTTTTCAAACAATGGCAACAACAATAATAAGAACTTAGGAAATCAAAGAAGCCTTAATACCATGTCATCTATCAACATAGTTAATGTAAATCATGTGTCACAAAATAAAAATCAAACCCAATGCCCAAACCACTATCAAAACTCTTGTCAAGGGGAAGCAAATCATGGTTATAACAACAAATTTCAAAACTACAAACGAGGTTATAATCAACAAAAAAAAGACGCTTGTCAAAGGCCAAGAGATTACGTACCTAACCTATATTGTGGTTTCTATAAGGTTCGAGGTCATGACGATAGGAATTTCCGTGATTGCAACAAGTTTCTGTAAAGACTTCCCGAAAACCAAAGGTAGCTCTTCAGAGACATGTTCCTAGCAAATCCTGAAACAAACTCACAACACTAGTCATCTAGGACTGTCACACCTCAAAATGTGAACCCTAAAGGTCTTGGGGACTCCTAGGTGAATCCTCAAAATATAAACAAGGTAATTCCTATAGGAAACATCAACCGTGAAGCCTCAACTTTTGACAACTCTCGGGTTGTTCCTAACCTTAGTTAAAATGATAATACAAAAATCTTGGGATTAGTTGAGCTAGAGGTTGAGCGTGAAATTAATGCAAAAACTAAGACAAAGGAGTATGTTTCGAAACCCTTGACTACTATTTCCTTCCCACAGGATGACATTCCTACAATAGCAAAACTAGTAGGAGCCTATGATTTAATATCGGATTTGAACAAGACCTTTTCTCACATTTCGTTTCTAGATTTGTTGAAGAATTCACCTACACATCATTCTACATTTCTCAATGCACTAGGTCTTGGTCATATAGTCCATGATACACCACCTCCTAGTGCTAAAATAAATCATATTAACTTTGACATACATCCTTCAATAAAAAATGATTGGGATACTTTGGGTTTGTTTTCGATGTAGACAAGATGCCATCTGATGTTGAAATTACCCAAAGAGGTGATCTTGCATTATTTTTACAAGTCTCGGGTTTATAAAAATTTCATTAAGATAGCCATGATTGACGAAGGGTCTGCTGTAAATGTGCTTCCCTTCTATTTCTTACAAAAATTGGGATATGGAGAGACAAATTGTTCCTCTACAAGAAACATGTTATGGGGGTACAACAGTCTTAAAGAAACCTCGATTGGAACTATAGTTCTTCTAGTCACGCTTGGTCCAAAAACATCTTAACAAAGTTTCAAATTATCGACAAGGAAACAAGTTATAACATGATCCTTAGGAGTCCCTAGATTCATCGAATGAAGGCCATACCCTCTACCTTGTTCCAGGAGATTAGATTCCTCCATTTAGGGAAGGTATTCATTACTCAAGGGGATCCTAAGCCCTTCGATATACAATTAGAAAACCTCAAGAAGAAGAAAGGATTCCATATGGAGTATGAACTTCCTACGAATCAATTGAATAAACCACCTCCACTAAAAGGGTTTTCCCGATCACTCCGGGCATCCCGAGGGCTAAAGCTCATGGCCCAAAAACATTCGAGGTGGCAAATACAGATAAGGGTAAATCAATATCTACATAAAATTGTCCACTAAAACCACAATGGAAATTATGAAACTCTTAGAGAGTGACGATCCAATCTTCCTACCGTTTGAACCATAGGGGATGGGAAGTCTTCTTGATTTAGCATCTCTTCCATCCGACGACCTAGGTCTAGGTGTAAACATGATAGAATTAAAAAATGAAGAAGTCAAATTTGAGATTAAAGAAATTCCCATCAAAACCATCTCTGAGGTTTGTTCTATTCTAAACCCCAGTTTTAACCCATGTGTGTCTAAAACTAAGCTTTTCATATCCATGGGGCAAGGCATAATCATTCAACAAGTTTCACAAGAAAACGCAATGCTCTACATAGGAAGTGAGGCTGAGAAACATATTCATGCTCACCAACACACCATGTCTCAAGAATGTGACAAAGAGGTGCACGAATGCCTCTTTCAGACAAAGGAGTTTAACTATTAGACATATACACTTCTAGGAAAGGGTGGTAAGTTTAAACCCGTGAGTGGTAGGACCTTGTCAAGAGAATAGAAATTTTGAGCATCATGGTTCTCCGATGTGTACTCTTAGGGGTGAAGAATTTGATATTTTTCAAATTTATTCACCTTAGCTATCATGACATGTAGTTCCATTAGAATTTTCATATGTATATTACTACATCTCGCATTGCATTTTCATCTACTAGAGTTCATCTTGTAAAGTTTTTGATCAAGGGACTTATTATTACTACTCCTAAAAAACTTCTAAAAGTAATAGAAAAACATTCAAATCATATCTCTTCAAAATTTCACGGTCTCACCAGATGTTTATGAATCATTTCATCAATTCAAACAGGATAAGATAAGGCTTTGACAGTATCCATACCAAGGCCTACACACTTGGTTCTACTTTGAGTCTCTTCCTAGGCTAGGTGTAATTGCCTATAGTCCTGCTTCTAGAAGCTTCATGGTGTCACATCTATCCCAAATACATCTCTTTGGAAATAATAACATTCTAAAATTTTGTCCTAAATGAAAAATTCAAATGCAAATCCATAGAAAATTTTATTTTACACATTTATTTTCCCTACCAACCTTCGGTGTTGAGCCTAAATCTCTTACTAGTGATGTAGGGTTGGGAAAGGAGAGGAATGCACTTACTGGCCTATGCCTTACCCATCTGTGATGAGCCCATGCTTCTTCTTGGTAGCATGGGGTAAGGCATAAGGGGTCTCTTTAAAAAATTTGAAAGTTAGAAATGATCCGTTCAAATGTTATGAAACTACAAGTCAAAAAAAGTGAGTTAGATGTCCAAAATTCCAAGAGAGTTCAAAACCCTAAAGCCGATTTTGTCAACCAAGTGGCCATCTACGGATTTAAGTCTAGATAAAATGAAAATAAAATCACATTCTAAACTATGAAGTGAATTGGGTAGGGTGAGGTTATAGCATCTCAATTTTTTTATGTCAAATCATTGTCTTTCCATCATCTTTACCATTCAACAATTTTTCATAACTTGTGCCCTTTTGGCTCTTGGTGTTAAGCCCTCACGTCTTACTTGGTTGCGCGGTGTCAAGATTGGGGTATGTTCATTTTCTTATCATATCATTGTATCACCACTTTTTCCCAAGACAACATGAAGTACCAAATATTTCTTAAAGAAACTGAAGTTCAACATCACATTGTGTTGAATTATGATATATCCACATTATAAAACAAAAAAAAGAAATCATTTTGTTATCATTCACACCCACTACATACATTCTCGAAAAGCATAAAAAAATGGAAGTTCTAAACAGCTAAGAGTACACACGTGAATCAAATCATAAATGGAAGTCAACTCTATGTAAGGGATTACCAAGCCAAAAGGGCGAAACATAACGTGAAATACCATTCCCAAATCCATTCTAATTCAGCCATACCCACAAACGAAAATCGTTAACTCGGGCCCGAGTTCAAAAATCACCAAGTTGATATGCGCAAATGAATTTGAAAATGATTTTGTTTAGATATATACATGTTGTTAATACTTTGTTTTGAGTGCATATGTTCATGAGGTAGGAGCGTTAGCGTAGGTATATCTTTATATATCCCCGCACAAATAGTAAGTTCTCTTGTTGTTTTCTTTTAGAGTTTATTTTTTGATATTTTATCTATCTACACTTGAGTCTTCTTATTTTTGCAGGTAGTGGGAGTTTGGACAGAGAAATTTCGACACACGGACATGTTAGGTATAGCTTCTAACTTCCCATTACGGGAACGTCATACTCAGATTCTACATTTTATGCCTTTTCATGGCTAAGACACTTCTCCGAGGGGGCAATATGTACGCACCCAAAATTACATGTGCTACATTGTTGGAAAACGGTTACAAGAACCCCCAATGATGATTCAAAATCCTTTCAAGAAGGTTTTTGAGCTCCAAAACCCATTTTCGGTGTATATTTGTAGCCTAGACATCCTTACATAGCCTTTTCACGCATTTTTCCAGCTTTCTGCCTCATTCTGTGTAAGTTTTGGCCTTTAGTGTCAAGACCGCCACCCGTGCACGGTGGTTGTCCCGCCTACTTTTTCCGAATTATCCACACATGTTTTAAACATGCGACGCTTCACTTAAATTCACTTTTATAATGCATCCGTGGGCCAAATTGGCTAAAAATAGTTTTGATTGCATGGTTATCCTTCCCTCTTCTATTTTTAAATGGATTTAATTAGTTAGAACTGCTTATTCTTGCCTTATGCATGAAGGCACCTCCCATTCCCAATTATTATATATTCCATGCTTGTGTTCAAGTAAAGGCCTAAGAATTTTGTGTATTTTACATTGTATTGTTACTACAATCCTGCTAGGAATTGCATAGCCAAGCTCAGATCTCTTGTGCTATCTCTCTTCTACTTGCATGGCAACCACACTGCCTTCAGGTTACCATTGCTCAAACATCTTCTTCTTATATGTCCTTGCATTCCCAATTCCTTGGACCCATATGAACACTCAAAGAAAGAAAGGAATGAACGGGGAAAAATTACTACACAGCTAGATTTACCTATGTTCTGTGAATTCGAGGTTGGATTTTTCATTTGATTTCCTTCATTCATGCAATTTATCATTGTTATATAATAGCAATTAGATTAGAAATCACTTTCCTTTCATTTACATTAATTAGTTAATTTCCAAGAGGGTTTGAATATTTCATAGCAACCCCGGTGATGGATCATCTTCTTTTTATCCTTGTGGATTTGAAGGAGGAAATATCTGTAGGAGGTTGTCTAAATATCATAGATTAATTAGAAAATTTCTTGTTTTTATGTTAGCATACATTCAACACGGGTGAATAACCACACCAAGTTATCTCCCTTGTTTAGTTTTAGTGTAGAAGTAGATTTGATTATTTTGAATAGAAGTAAATGGTTGTTTGTGATTGTGATAGATTAGTTTCCTTTCAAGTATTAGATTAGATTGTTAATTTCATTCAGTTTACACGGACACTTAAAACTTGATCAACACTTAGATCCAAGTTAGGAAAATGAACCATAGGGAATTCATGCTACCCTTTCATAGCCTCTGAATCTTCCCTTTGCCAACTTAGCTACTAGGAGATCACATTACAAATCCTAGTCACCAATTCTCCTATAATTAGCCACACACATTCAACATCAGCTGCTCCGACATGACCTCGGGGGTCGAGTGCAGTTGAAGGTTGCATGTCAATTTTCATTCATACAGTAAACTCTTTTATGTGGCCATGAGTGTAATGTGTTTCCTATCATTTAATTTTGTTTGTTTTAATATGTTGTGCATGTGTTTAATTATTCGGAAATATTGTTACTTTATTAACACTTGATAATGTATCTTAATTAACTAATTTTTAAACTAAAAGGGAAGATATGACATGTGGGAAATAAATTGGGTAGATAGTCCTTGTTTTGGTGCATGATGTAAATTGAATTAAATGCATTTAGGTGGTGTGTACTCCACCATCCTTCCCAAATTCGAATTTTGCCTTGTTGGCCACTTTTAGAGACTTGAGGGACAAGTTAACCTTGTCCCTCACATCTCAAAATCTTCTACCAACCCTACTTATGAAGTATGGGGCATATTTTGACCATTTTAATGCATTATTGAGTGTAAAAGGGTAAATAATTGCACTTGTTTACTTACCACATTTAATTTTGTCCTTGATAAGCATGGAGTGCTTGTTTGAGTGTGGGAAGGCATGTCATAAGTCTTACATGTGCATTTAATTGCTTTGGGTTTTGTGTTTGACTTGTGTGTTGGAATGGAGGGATGATGAAGTGGCATCCTACATGGAGCCACCTCATCATCCTCACACCCATTTTCTATTTATTGGATGAATTTGATGGATTTTGGGTTACTTGCATTATTTGCTTCTCTTGCATTTTTTTAAAATTGGTCTTGGTTTTCATACTTGGAGTTCTTTTTGGAGTTGCATCTTGGATTGAGCTTGGTGTGAAGGATTCAAAGCTTGTAGAGTAAATAAATTGGAAGCTTGATGGAGAGGTAGGCTCTCCTCTTGTTGTCATTTTTGTATTAATGTATTTGATGTAGAAATTGTGTTTGTTGCATATTACATGAGTGTTGTGATTTTGTTTAATTGTGGTTGGGTAGTTTTCCTTAAGTTGGGTGTGGGAGATGGATTTATGGGACCATTGGGGAGGGAAAAGGAGATGTGAGGCATGCATTATGGAGGGAGTGTGAGTTTGAGTTCCACCTATGGGGAGTGAAAAGGATAACTTGTATATATTTTGCATACTTGCAAGTGTAGAAATAAGGATTTTATTATGTTTTGAGTTGTGCATATGGTGGATTTGGGTGGAAATCCTCCATTAATTGGGATACAAAAGGAGGTGGTTCTCATATTCCATTGCTCCTTGTTGGTTTTTGTTGTCAAGCCTTTATGCTTGTTGGTAAAGTTGTAATATTGTAAAAGTATATTGTTTGAGTGTATTATGTGAATGTGTTATTTGAATGTATTATTTTGTCGAATGCATGTTGTGGAAGCCTTTTGTGAAATTTATCAAAATTTGTATTATACCCCTCATTGTTATTTGGTTGGGTCTTGGGGGCCCGAATAAGGGATGGCTTCTCCCCTTATTGGATTAGAGGTTGGGTGAAGAGTGTCACCTATTCCCCTTTCTTTGTTTTGTAACCCAAGCTTGGATAGATGAATAAATGCAAGTTGGAGGAATACATTGATAGGAAGATTGTTCTTTGAACCTATGAAACATTCCTATTTTTTATTTTAGCCATGTTGTTCCACTTAATTTGTAGGCTTGTATTCTCTTATATTTTAAAAGATATTCTTATGATTTTTTTTTCTATCGGGGTATGTATTAGAAGTGATTGAAAGGATGAATTTGAAAGTTGTATTTATTTTAATATGTAATTCCTTCAAATCGAGAAATGAAATTAAGTTTCTTGTGTTTTAATCTTGTAAAAATAATTGTATATTTGCTGGAAATGAAACTCATTAATTTTGGATATTATTCAAAGTTGCAATGTGTGTTATTTGGAAAAGAAAGATGTTGTTATAAAGAAAGTATTGTTGAGTTCTTTGTTGTATTGTTGGCAAGCTTAAAATTGAAAAGGAGCTTTACTAAGTGCACTAATATCTTATTTTCTCTCCAAGATGTATATAAGGAATGATTTGGGTTGATCTATAATCAACTTTTGCAAGGGAAATTATTACTACTATCCCACATATATGGATAGAAATGACATTTAACAAATTACATATACCTCGTCCTTCATTTTAAAATGAACTTGAAATGATATAGTATATATACTTGAACCAAAAAAGTATATACATAATTATAAATGCAGATATTTATATAAATTTGTATTTACAAAGTAATATAACTACACAATTTGCATTCTCCTACATTTAATGGAACA